>CM055897.1:39470594-40038094 GCA_029582155.1 Panopea generosa
ATATATGTATCCCATTAACTATATTGTACGTCAAATCCCCCATGAACTAGCTATATTGAAACGTCAAATTTATCATAAACAATTCTGTACGTCAATATCCACCAATTAACTATATATATGTGTGTGTGTATCCTATTAACCATATTGTATGTCAAATTCCACCATTAACTTTTATAATACTTTAACATTAACTATATACATGTTACGTCAAATTTCCCACTAACCATTATCACATACAATTTCAGCTTTTTGGCTTTTAAAAAAGATACTTGTATTCTTATATTTTCGTCTTCTGCAAATTATTTTCAAAAGAAGTGTTTATTGGAAAGGTCCATACATGTGTTTAGCTGATATGCACGGTCATTTAGATATACTTCCGTTCTCAGTCACGCCTTGCCAGTTTACTAAGTTAAACCTCAAATTTTATTTTACCAAATACATAAAAGCCGCTCGGCGGTAATCCATGCGACTTAAGTGGCTGGTGGCCATTTGATGGGCATGCAACCTTTGACGTATTTACACCCCCATCCCCACACCGCCATTAAAAAAAACCCCAAAACAATAACAACAAAAACTACCTTTTCCTTTGGATTCTTTTTTTTTAAAGAAGCCAATAATGGTCACTAAACCGCCTGCATATTTAATAATTCGAATAACTCACCGTGACACAGTAAAATTCAGTTAATACGCCCTGAATACACGTATATATTCTTATCAACTCATTACAAGATACATTACAGGGGTTGATAAGCATTTCAATAAGAATTGACTCGTTTCGAAAGTGATAAATTACGGTGTTCTGTCTTTATCGTGATACCGTAATAATGGACATGAGGTCCGGTGTCTCATTTGGGACCACGCGGGGGTAATTGAAATTGAAATCCGGACGGGGGAGGGTATTAACCATGGAGTTATTCATATTGATTGAGACAGATCTGTACATACTTGAATATACAGATATAATGAATTCTCCGGATTATCAAGTTGTTGTGGATAATTCCCTGCACTAACAAAATCTGATAAATCAAATCGTGTCAGCTTTATTTATATGTTAGACTCGCGTTATGTCTGGTCAAACGACCAACGGTCAAACTAACCAACGAAAACATTTTTTTCCGATTGTCTGTTGTCCGCGAAAGGTATACGGGGGTGTTTTATTTGATACTAATTTTACGCGCGTATCTTGTCATCGTGCTGTTTTCGCATGAATATATACTGAACGGAACAGCTAACCCGCCACTTTTGTATTTTTAATATCTTCGTCAAAATACTGAGTATCGTGGCATGGCATAATATCACCATTGAAAACAGGGAACGCGTCCACATGGCATAGTTCCATCACTGGAAACAGGGAATGCGTCCACATGACATAGTACCACCATTGGAAATTGGAAATGCGTCCACATGGCATAGTACCACCATTGGAAACAGGGAATACTTCGACATGACGATTATGAATATTCCTTGTTCATTTTTATTTAAAAATCAATTTCTTTATTTTGATGCTCATCCTTTTATTTGAATGACATCAGTGATTTATTTTGAACATTTTGAAGCAATGTCATGTTTGAATTGTGAATTTAGAAAAAAAATGATTAAACATTTGGTTTTGAAACGGGGACTGTGTCCCCATGGCAAAGTACCACTATTGGAAAAGGGAATGCGTCCACATGGCATTGTGCAACCATTAGAATGGATTGCGTCCACATGGCAAAGTACCACTATTGGAAACAGGGAATGCGTCCACATGGCATAGTGCAACCATTAGAAACAGGGACTGCGTCCACATGGCAAAGTACCACTATTGGAAACAGGGAATGCGTCCACATGGCATAGTGCAACCATTAGAAACAGGGATTGCATCCACATGGCATAGTTCCACCATTGGAAACAGGGAATAGGTCCACATGACAAAGTACCACCATTGGAAACAGGGAATGCTTCAACATGGCGGTTATGAATATTACTTGTTCATTCTTATTTAAAAATGCATTTTCCTTATTTTGATGCTCATCCTTTTATTTTAATGACATTAGTGATTTATTTGAACATTTTGAAAGCAATGTCATGTTTGAATTGTGAATTTAGAAAAAAATGTTTAAACATTTGGTTATGAAAACATGAATTCGGAAGTCAACATTCACTTTGTCAACAGTGTACACACTGAGCAGGGAAACATCTCTTTTCTCATCATAAATTAGTAGTGCAGCGGTTGAAAAACAATAAATTGTAAGTTTCACTTTTTTCATTCTCGTCTGCAAACATTTTTTTAATATAAAGAACAATGGTGGGCTTACACTTGAAGTACACACAAAACAACTCAATATAACGTTTTACATATATACATAGCAACTCATATAGTGTACAAAGTACAGAAAAATTAACAAACAACTCAATATCACGTATAACATGCATACAAAGCAACACCTATAGTGTACACAAGACAACTCAATATAACGTATAACATACATACATAGCAACACCTATAGTGTTCACAAGACAACTCAAAATAACGTATAACATACATACAAAGCAACACCTATAGTGTACACAAGACAACTCAATATAACGTATTACATACATACATAGCAACACCTATAGTGTACAAAGTACAGAAATTTCAACAGACAAATTAATATAACGTATAACATGCATACAAAGCAACACCTATAGTGTACACAAGACAACTCAATATAACGTATAACATACATACATAGCAACATCTATAGTGTACACAAGACATTTCAATATAACGTATAACATACATACAAAGCAACACCTATAGTGTACACAAGACAACTCAATATAACGTATAACATACATACATAGCAACACCTATAATGTACACAAGACAACTCAATATAACGTATAACATACATACATAACAACACCTATAGTGTACACAAGACAACTCAATATAACGTATAACATACATACATAGCAACACCTATAGAGTACTAAGTACAGAAAAAATCAACAAATAACTCAATACACATGTCATGTATTAAGTCCACAAAAAGAACTCCATATAATGTATCAATTCCACACAAATAACTCAATGTATTGTATAAAGTCCATGTAAAACAACATAATATAATGTATAAAGTTAACATAAAACAACTCGATATAATGTATAAAGTCCACACGAAACTCAATATAATGTATAAAGTAAACACAAAACAACTCAATATAATGTATAAAGTCAACCACAAAACAACTGTATATATTGTATAAAGCGCACAATAAACAACTCAATATAATGTATAAAGTTCACAAAAATGAACTCAATATAATGTATAAAGTCCACATAAAAAACCTCAATATAATGTATCAATTCCACAAAAACAACTAAATATAATGTATAAAGTAAAAAAAAACACAAAACACTCAATATAATTTATAAAGTTAACACAAAACAACTCATTATAATGTATAAAGTCCACAAAACAACAACCCAATATAATGTATACAATCCACAAAAAACAACTCAATATAATGTATAAAGTAAACACAAAACACTTCAATTTAATGTATAAAGTCCACAAAAAACAACCCAATATAATGTATAAAATCCACACAAAAACAAATCAATATAATGTATTAAGTAAACACAAAACAACTCAATATAATATATAATGTCCACAAATAACAACTCAATATAATGTATAAAGTTAACACAAAACAACTCAATGTAATGAATAAAGTCCACACAAAAACACTCAATATAATGTATAAAGTAACCCGCAAAACAACTCAATATAATGTATAAAGTAAACACAAAACAACTCAATATAAAGTATTAAGTCCACAAATAACAACTTAATATAATGTATAAAGTTACCACACAACAACTCAATACAATGTATAGTCCACACAAAAACAACTAAATATAATTTATAAAGTCCACAAATAACAACTCAATATAATGTATAAAGTCCACAAAAATAACTCAATATAATGTAAAACGTTAACACAAAACAACTCAATATAATGTATAAAGTCCACAAAAACAACTCAATGTATGTAAAAAGTTAACACAAAACAACTCAATATAGTGTATAAAGTCCACAAAAACAACTCAATATAATGTACAAAGTCCAAACAAAAAAACAACTCAATATAATGTATAAAGTATACACGAAAAACCTCAATATAATGTATAAAGTTGACACAAAACAAACCTTAATATAATGTATAAAGTCAACCACAAAACAACTCAATATATTGTATAAAGCGCACAAAAACAACTCAATATAATGTATAAAGTCCACAAAATACATCTCAATATAACGTATAAAATCCACAAAAAACAACTCAATATAATGTATAAATTCCACAAACAACAGCTCAATATAATGTATAAAGTCCCCCAAAACAACTCAATATAATGTATAAAGTCCACAAAACACAACTCAATATTTTGTATAAAGTAAACACAAAACAACTCAATATAATGTATAAAGTCAACCACAAAACAACTCAATATATTGTATAAAGCGCACAAAAACAACTCAATATAATGTATAAAGTCCACAAAAATAACAACTCAATATAATGTATAAAGTCCACAAAAATAACAACTCAATATAATGTATAAAGTCCACACAAAAAACAACTCAATATTATGTGTAAAATCCACACCAAAAAAATCAATATAATGTATAAAGTTAAAACAAATAAAACCCAACTCAATATAATGTTTAAAGTCCAAAAATAACCATGTGACTATTGCAGTTCAGAAACGCTCTATATGACCAATGCCATAGCGTACATATGCTAGATTAACTATGTGCTAAATTACAATAGTCTACACTTAATATACGGCACAAACAAGTGATGTACTACAATACACCAAGGGCCTATAGAAGAAGAGGGAAATATATAGTATGTAAGTGTCACAGTCAAGGTTTTGAAGACTGACGAATAAACGAGGTTTCACGAGACCCCCCCCCCCCCCCCCCCCCGAAAATTCGCGCTTTTAACAGCCGTCAACAGCGATGGAAAAGCTGTAAAAATCTGCAATCATCGCAAATTTTAATCGACCTGAAATTTAAATGTTTTTTACATTCAATGTTTAATGGTGATCCCTTTTTTATAGCAATAAAACCAATTGTTGACAATCACAATACACACACTGAGTTTAAACTATCAGATGAATGTTGATTTTTTTTTGCTTTCCCCAGAACATGAACGAGAAAATTTCCTAAGTACAGTTTTGAGTAATTAATCACCCATAGTTATTGTCCATGCAGGTCTATACTATATTATATCTTTATTAAGAATAATATTTTAGTTTTCATCTCCATCCCTCTCAGCTTTAATGGAAACCAACTACAACATCATTATAACATAATCACGTTAATTATTTACCTTTAAAGTCGTATATAATCAGCAATCATTTTTTTGTCATATAACGGACGTCCAGACACAAAGAATGAAAGGTGCATCTAGATGCTTTTGATAAAAACGGTGACGAGCCACGGTGAAATAACACATCGTGCAAATGTAGCGCGCTTGATGGACGTGCTTGATCTAAGTTATCTTTTGATCAGCGTTCACACCATATGACGTAACTACCCCATGAGCATTAGGCCATTGTATGGCAATTTCAAAGAAACAAAAAGACGAAAATAAAAAAGTTAAACATTATAAATCAGGATGTATTTAAATTCTGACACTTCCCTAAAAGCATATTTCATTATTTTAAAACGTTTACACTAATTTTACAAATCGTAATCTGTCAACAAATCGCATAGATCTAATCTAAAATTGCCGATACATCGAGGGATACGTATTATGGATCCCGGAACATGAATACAGACTCATTCCGGCGCATTACACCCGATGTTGTGATATGGTGGCTGTTTATCAGGCTGCACAATTCAGCAGAAAGATAAGCCTCATTGTGGCTTAAAATCATTATAAATGTAAAATAAAATCATAATTACGTATTATCGGTTCGCTGTTATGACAGGACCTGCCGGTTGCACTCAAATCCAACATACCACAAAAGTGGAACCTGCTAGGCATCCAGTGCAAGTTAAATTGTGAACTGTAAAGTTGAAGTTTATTTATTGTATATTTGTTTGTTGTGGAAGGCTTTGGTGAATGCATCAAACACTTTGAACATAAAAGGTTATTGTTGTTTTCGAGAGGATGGCAGATTTTATCTTGTCAGTAATGGCAAAACCAAGCACATACTTTTATTTTGTATGTATACAACCATGCACTGTGTGCGCTTTAAATGACGTCATTATCACACCGTAAATCATGGTGGTGAAATTGAGAACTGTGTAAACGGCGGCTACTTTGTAAAGAGTTAGGTAACTCGAATGTTCGCTCAAACAAGCTGAACTAGTTAGTTTCGTATTTGGGTTTCGTCTTTCGATATCCAACATGACACTGACCACTAATCTTCCCAGCCTCCAATATTGAAGAGTCAATTAAACACTCTTATAAATATCGAAAGACGAAAAACGCATATCAGCTCACTTTAAACTGCTACAAGGTTTTCTATTTTCTAGCAACATTGAACGCTCTCCTTGATTCCAAGTCAGTCAAAATGCTAATGTTAACAGGCCATTCAGATATTTTTCTGAATGTTTGAACACATGTTGTAGAAAATGGATAATATAGTTAATTGCAATATATACATACGTTTTACCAATATATTTGGCTTTTTCAGATCTAGCTAAAAAATAAAGTACACCCTTAATCAAGTCATGACATATCTGATTTGTGGTGAGAAATGCTTTTTTTTTAAAAAAAGAAAAAAATATATAATGCGTTTATAATAACACCACATTGTTGTTTTTTTTAATCAGATTATTATTTTAGCATTCTTTTGGAATATCTTATATATCCAGTTTGATGATGTAATCGAGTCAAGATTAATAGCGACTGCTCATTTTTAATATTGTTTTTACTCGTGTAACAGAAATACTGATAACGTGATAAAATTATATTTTATTTGAGTGTCTCTTACAATTTTTATGGACAGAATTATGAAATATGTGAATTTGTTATGTTAAACTGCAAATGTTTCATGACGAGAATTTATACACGCACGCACGCACGCACGCACGCACGCACGCACGCACGCACGCACCCACGCACCCACGCACGCTTTCACGCACAGGTAACTGTACCTGCAGAACATTTATTCTCATCTGCTTCATGTTACCAATATATCTGTCTGGTCTGGCCATTTGCTGGCATTTCAAAAAAAAAGTCACAATTACTTTTTCTGACGCTAATTTAAATTGATTGTTATTTCCCATAAACCGCGAGCGACCGTCAAGTCAGCATAGCAACCGCACAATATCTGAAAACACTGCAAGAAGAAAAACGTCTGTTTAACTTCCTCCACACCAATTAGGTGAGATATATACCAGAACAAAAAACTTAGCTGAAAGTTGTTAGATAAATGACAATCAAATAATGTTCATCGTCAGTTCAGCAATCCATTATAGTCCAAACGAGTACACTCTGAATGTTCAACATAAATAAAAAAAGATAAAATTCTAGAACAATGCAACACGGTTCCCTTCTCTATTTTCTATAGATTCTGTTTAAGAAATACACGCATACGATCAAACTGTACGAGAATATAAATGCTAATGATAAATGACTGTCCAGCACTGAAACATCTTGTTTATTATTCATGTTTTGTACCTGTTGATACGAAAGTTTTTATAAGTCTCGCTTAAGAATTAATATTTTAACGCTCAAGAAATTTGAGCTGTGTAAATCGGTTAGGTATTTTTTTTTTTTGAAAATGCATAAAGTCGTCATATTTCTTTATATATATAATTATATATGAGAACATCGGAACATTTTCCCAGTTTGGATGACATTGGTTATTGTTTGATGAAGCTATAACAGTTTAAAAATGCGTAGCAATACACTGCAACAAATGGGCAGAATTGTCAAAAATGACCCAGTGTTATCAAACCATTGAAATTGCAAAAATTTAACCTGGTCAACCCCATGTGTTCTGCATATCTGAATCAATAGAAGACTATATATGAGACCAGGGCACTGTTAGAACCATTGACAATGTATCCAGTGTTCTAGAAATACATTTCTCTATATGTAGAACAGTACAACATTAATTGTTGTGAGAGACGTATAGGCCAGCTTGCTTACTGTGCATATATTTGCTGTACGTCTGTGCAAGCAAGTCTCTTTGAGATATTGTGGAAGCTTTTTTGTTGAAATAAACTTGCGTGTTGCAATAAGTCTCTTTGAGATTTTGTGGAAGCTTTCTTGCTAAAATAAGCTTGCGTGTTGCAATACGCCTCTTTCAGATTTTGTGAATGCTTTCTTGTAGAGATAAGCTTGCGTGTTGAAAAACGCCTCTTTCAGATTATGTGGACGCTTTCTTGTAGAAATTAGCTTGCGTGTTGCAATAAGTCACTTTCAGATTTTGTGGAAGCTTTCTTGTTGAAATAAGCTTGCTTGTTGCAATAAGTCACTTTCAGCTTTTGTTGAAGCTTTCTTGTAGAAATAAGCTTGCGTGTTTCAATACGTCTCTTTCAGATTTTGTGGAAGCTTTCTTGTAGAAATAAACTTGCGTATTGCAATAAGTCTCTTTTAGATTTTGTGTAAGCTTTCTTGCAGAAATAAGCTTGTGTGTTGCAATAAATCTCTTTCAGATTTTATGGAAACTTTCTTGTTGAAATAAGCTTGCTTGTTGCAATAAGTCACTTTCAGATTTTGTGGACGCCTTCTTGTAGAAATAAGCTTGCGTGTTGCAATAAGTCTCTTTGAGAGTTTGTAGAAGCTTTCTTGCTAAAATAAGCTTGCGTGTTGCACTACGTCTCTTTCTGATTTTGTGGAAGCAATAAGTCTCTTTCGGATTTTGTGGAAGGTTGCTTGTAGAAATAAGCTTGCGTGTTGCACTACGTCTCTTTCTGATTTTGTGGAAGCTTTCTTGCAGAAATAAGCTTGCGTGTTGCAATAAGTCTCTTTCAGATTGTGTGGAAGCTTTCTTGTTGAAATAAGTTTGCTTGTTGCAATAAGTCTCTTTTAGATTTTCTGGACGTCTTCTTGTAGAAATAAGCTTGCGTGTTGCAATAAGTCTCTTTGAGATTTTGTGGACGCTTTCTTGCAGAAATAAGCTTGCGTGTTGCAATAAGTCTCTTTAAGATTTTGTGGAAGCTTTCTTGCAGAAATAAGCTTGCGTGTTTCAATAAGTCTCTTTCAGATGTTGTGGAAGCTTTCTTGTTGAAATAAGCTTGCTTGTTGCAATAAGTCTCTTTCAGATTTTGTGGACGCTTTCTTGTAGAAATAAACTTGCGTGTTGCAATAAGTCTCTTTCAGATTTTGTGTAAGCTTTCCTGTAGAAATAAGCTTGCGTGTTGTATTAAGTCTCTTTCAGATTTTGTTGAAGCTTTTTCTTGTTGAAAATAAGCTTGCGTTTTGCGATAAGTCTCTTTAAGATTTTGTACAAAAGTCTGCTATAGTAACTACAAAGCTTTCTTATTATACACAGCAACATGTAGCTTTGGTTCAGCTTTTTGGCTGTCTTGCTAGTTATATTCAAGACTGCTTCAGGAATTCCATAGATTTTCTTATTATGCACAGATAGTTTTGGTTTAACCTTTTTTCTAGCTTGTTTGTCATACACAAGTCAGCTTCAAATATTACAAAGCTTTCTAGTTGTACACAGCTTTGGTTCAGTTTTTTTTTCTACGTTGTTTGTTATACGCAAGTCAGCTGCATCTATAACAAAGCTTTCTAGTTGTACACAGCTTTGGTTTAGCTTTTTTCTAGCTTATTTGTTATACACAAGTCAGCTTCAAATATTACAAAGCTTTCTAGTTGAACACAGCTTTGGTTTAGTCTTTTTTCTAGCTTGTTTGTTCTACACAGGACTTATTCATCTACTACAAAGCTTTCTAGTTATACACAGCTTTGTTTTACCTTTTTTCTAGCTTGTTTGTATACACAAGTCAGCTTCATCTATTACAAAGTTTTCTAGTTGTACACAACTTTGGTTTAGCTTTTCCTAGCTTGTTTGTCATACACAAGTCAGTTTCAGATATTACAAAGCTTTCTAGTTGAACACAGCTTTGGTTTAGTCTTTTTCTAGCTTGTTTGTTATACACAGGACTTCTTCATCTACTACAAAGCTTTCTAGTTGTACACAGCTTTGTTTTAGCTTTTTTCTAGCTTGTTTGTATACACAAGTCAGCTTCATCTATTACACAGTTTTCTAGTTGTACACAGCTTTGGTTTAGCTTTTCCTAGCTTGTTTGTCATACACAAGTCAGCTTCAGATATTACAAAGCTTTCTAGTTATACACAGCTTTGTTTTAGCTTTTTTCTAGCTTGTTTGTATACACAAGTCAGCTTCATCTATTATAAAGTTTTCTAGTTGTACACAGCTTTGGTTTAGCTTTTCCTAGCTTGTTTGTCATACACAAGTCAGCTTCAGATATTACAAAGCTTTCTAGTTGTACACCACTTTGGTTTAGCTTTTTTCAAACTTGTTTGTTAAACACAAGCCTGCTTCAGATATTACAAAGCTTTCTAGTTGTACACAGCTTTAGTTTAGCTTTTTCTAGCTTGTTTGTTATACACAAGCCTGTTTCAGATATTACAAAGCTTTCTAGTTGTACACAGCTTTGGTTTAGCCTTTTCCTAGCTTGTTTGTTATATACAAGTCTGCTTCAGATATTGCAAAGCTTTTAAGTTGTACACAGCTTTGGTTTAGCTTTTTTCTAGCTTGTTTGTTATACACAACTCTGATTCAAATATTACAAAGCTTTCTAGTTGTACAAAACTTTGGTTTAGCTTTTTTTCTAGCTTGTTTGTTAAACACAAGTCTGCATCGGGTATAACAAAGCTTTCTAGTTGTACACAGCTTTGGTTTAGCCTTTTCCTAGCTTGTTTGTTATACACAAGTCGGCTTAAGATATTACAAAGCTTTCTAGTTGTACACCACTTTGGTTAAGCTTTTTTCTAGCTTGTTTGTTATACACAAGTCTGCTTCAGGTATTACAAAGCTTTCTAGTTGTACAGAGCTTTGGTTAAGCTTTCTCCTAGCTTGTTTGTCATACACAAGTGTACTTCAGGTATAACAAAGCTTTCTAGTTGTACACAGCTTTGGTTTAGCTTTTTCCTAGCTTGTTTGTTATACACAAGTCAGCTTCAGGTATTACAAAGCTTTCTAATTGTACAGAGCTTTGGTTTAGCTTTCTTAACTGGTTTATTATACACAAGTCTGCTTCAGATATTACAAAGCTTTCTAGTTGTACAAAACTTTGGTATAGCTTTCTTCCAACTTGTTTGTTATACACAAGTCTGCTTCAGATATTACACTTGCTTTATTCTAATACACAGCTAGCTTTGGTGCAGCGTTTTTTGCTAGCTTGCTTGTTGAGCATAATATTTACTTTAGCTTCTGTACCAACAACCATAAGTGTGTTTCCCCGTTTCAGCTAGATTGCTTGTTTACCATACATACTGAACGGAACAGCTAACCCGCCACTTTTATATTCCCAATATCTTTTCGCCAAAATATTGAGTAGCTTTATTAAAGTTTGTATATGATGGTTTTTTTACTTAACCTAAATATTCTTTCTTATTCAGGTCCAACTTTCGAGGAAATTGCTCTGCATAAAATATTAGGTATATACACCGTCAGGTGGTGGCTTAGCTGTTCCTTTCAGTTTATTTAAGGTTTCCTTCTTATTTATGTTATTATAATAGTGTTTATTTCGCCACTGTGGCAACTTGTTTGCTGGCTTGTCCTACCGGCAGCGATGTACTTTTACAATACATGGATAAATTCTTCTCCAACAGTGTGCAAACATGTCGTTTCATTCCACAGGTTCTAACACGACATGCTATCCAATTAAATCCATTGTTGTAATGACCCAGACCTCGACAAATCTGACCGCCTGGCTTAAAAATCGTGCTGTTAATACAATGACATAAACATCTTTAATTTCGCCCCTGTTACGGTCTTGTGTGTAGGAGAATATACTTAATCAAATTGCAGGGGGCATTTAATCTCAATTTAAACCGTATAAACAAATCTTCTAACGCCGCGTTCTTACATGGTATTCCAGTCGCGGATGTTTTGACATTTACAGATTATGGCACCTTTAAGAAAGTTAACCAAGATACGATCGCAGACCGTCGTAACAGGGATTTATGGGGTTTAGAAGATATGGTCACACACAAGTGAAGGTGAAGACGTGGGGTCATCACACAGCAAGAAGAAATCCAAACTAAAATACAAATTTAGCATTTTTCCGGTGCGTAGCCAATAAGTTCTGAATTATATTTCGAAAAAAGCACACCTGCACACCGCTGTTGGTACATCAAACGTCAATTTTTAACCAAAGGTCAGATCCACACAGCGGGTATATCAATCCATGTTATTTTGTTTTTATTAAATTTTCCGGCATGGTTTCTATATAGGAAACATAACCAGACAGTATAGAAGTACGTATATCGGTGTTGACTATAATGATGATCATGTCCGTTAATATATGTAATGCATGATATTATGCTCCAGTAGTAACTTGAGGTATAATCCCACCATTGATTTTTATTCTTTATTCCATAGTAAATAATAAAAGTTTGAAGGTTTGTCATTCATAGAGAGACCTTAATGAAAGAAGTGAAACTTAATTTTACTGTTTGTCAACCTCTGTACTACCAAAATATGATGAGAAAAGTAGGGGTCATGTGTCATATAAGAGATTTTTTTCTGCTCAGTGTGTACACTGTTGACAAAGTGAAAGTAGACTTCCGAAATCATATATTCATACCCCAATTTCTAAGCATCAATTGTTTTTATCTCAATTCACAATTTAAACATGACAATGCTTTCAAAATGATCAAAATACATCACTTATGCCATTCAAATAAAGAAAAGAGCAGTACAATAAGGAAAATGCACTTTTAAAGAAGATGAAACAAGGATTATGTATAACCGCAATTATGCAACTACCCCACGGAAGCACTTCCTTTTTCCAATGATGGTACTATGCCTTAAAGACTCAACAATCTCTGCCCTGGTAGGGAGAAAAAAATGTAGGAGTGATTATTGCATAGCAGCTATTTTCTGACCCGTCAATTCGGTTAGTTCCGGTTATAGTAGTATATTCCGCCTTGAGTACTACACGTATTGCATAAATGCACACTTATAGCTTATATGGTCATTTCTATGTGACATAAACATGTGACACTGCTAAGCCGCCATTCCCCTTAGACAAGCACACGCTAACGATGTCTAAGTAAACACTACACTGTCACGAGGCCAATGGGCGGAGGGAAAGTCGTTCTCGCGTCAGGTCCATTTACTTGTTTAAAGGTAAAAAGAGACTTCTTCATTATTATTATTTTTATTATTATTATCATCATCATCATCACTATTAGCATCCTTATTGCTGCTTTTATTACTACGAATAATTATAACATAAATATGCTTAATATCTACGTATACATCTCAGCGTGTAATTGTTTTCAATTTCAGTTGAAAGATATCACCGGCTTTTTTTTTCAAACTACATAAAAAATTTTGGAAAATATTTCTCCTACTTATAGAATGCGGTTTAAGCATTATTCTAATAGTTTGCCAAAATTAAGATTAGAAATAAAGTGAGTATTTTTACTTCAAATTTAATGAATTCAGTTTGAATTCCTGAGGCTTAATAGAAAATTAACAACAAATTCCATAGTTTTTATTCAAAGAAATCAAACTATGTAACTTTTTCAGTATAGAGAATCATGACTACGGTTCCAGCCTTTGTTTTTATGTTTTGTTCAAAGTCAAATGTCTAGTTTAAGAAAAGGAAGTTATAACGAATTGGTAGATCACGCGTTGACGGTGTACGGCAAATATTTACACAAAGGTTACTGTCAACAAATTCACACACAATTGAAACGTTCTTGCAAAGGACATAATCCTTTTAATCAAGTAGGCTTTTTTCTTGGTAACACACACGAACACACGCACACACGCAAATACCACCCCCGAAAAAAAGCAACAACCCCACCGAATAAAGACAACCCAAAAAATAACAAAAAAACATATCCTTCCTAAAAACAACAACAACAACAACAACAACAACAACAACAACAACAACAACAACAACAACAACAACAACAACAACAACAACAACAACAACAACAACAACAACAACAACAACAACAACAACAACAACAACAACACCGCCACCGCCACCGACAGCGACAGCGACAGCGACAGCGACAACAACAACAACAACAACAACAACAACAACAACAACAACAACAACAACAACAACAACAACAACAACAACAACAACAACAACAACAACAACAACAACAACAGCAGCAACAGCAACAACAGCGACAACTACAACAGCGACGACAACAGCAAACAGCAAAACAAAACAAGAGGGCCTAGATGTCCCTATATCGCTCACCTGACTGACCTTGAGTCACCCAACATAAGTAGGTTATATAATACATGTACGCTCAAAATTCCAGAAAGACGAGATGGGCAAGTAGTTAGAATTTTGATTTGTTTTGAAGATGTAACAGATGCGTAGAAGAGTTCAAACTTGGTAGAGGTTCATCCATGGTAAATGTCAGTGAAATTACATCAAAATCAGATCAATAGATTCTGACAAGAAGGCTTTTGAAGTTTTTACTATAGATGCTAAGTCTTCAAACTAAGATAAAAATCCATTTCCAGCACAAAACTAACCTGTTATGTTTGAGAACGGTTTCAAACTAAAGCATCAGGCTAAACTATTGTGCATGAAACAATCCGCAATTCCAGCCCAATAAATATTCCTATGAGTTTCAAACACAAGCCTTCCCAAAGTATATCGCTAGAAAGAATCTTTGTCGCAGTGCACTCTCCCCCAAAAACAATTAAGCTCCTCCTCCAAGATTTCAAGTACACTTTGACACTGAAAATCTCATGCAGACTTTTTGCTGTGATGAAACTAGCTTAAAATATGGTATTGCTTTATTATGAAGCAGTAAACCATCCCTGTTTGAACAATAAAAACTCTGACTTAAATATTCAGAAAAACACCTATTTTAAAATGGTTCATGATATATGAATAATATTTCAATCATTAATTATAGTTGTACCATTCATCTTTTTATGACGAATTTCTTTTTAAAACTTATATCTGGTATAATATTGTATAATAATAGCAAAAAAAAAAAGTTTATTTAAAGAGTTTGTTACCTCTTCTTATAATAATTGCTGTATACAGACATTTATGCTATAAAACAGGGGAAGTAATTTGAAATAAAACTAACCCCACCCCCTGGCTGCCATGTTTTTTTGACGAATTAAGATGGCTTGAACAAACTTGGTTGGGAGTCACTCAAGGAACATTTCTGTGAAATTATTTTAAAATCGAGCCAGTAGTTTCTGACAAGAAGATTTTTTAAGTTTTTACTATTGCTTATATAGTAAACTAACCCCACCCCCTGGCCGCCATGTTTTTTGGACGAATCAAGATGGCTTGAACAAACTTGGTAGAGGGTCACCCAAGGAACATTTCTGTGAAATTATATCAAAATTGGCCCAGTGGTTTCAGAGGAGAAGTTGTTAAAAGCTAAAAGTTAACGACGGACGACGGACGACGGACACCAGGCGATCACAAAAGCTCACCTGTGAGCCTTCGGCTCAGGTGAACTAACAACACAGCATCCTCCGCCGTCAAAAAAGAACCATAAATTAAAAACAAAAACAGCAAAATACCGAAAATCACTTAATGTGTCATCTAAAAAATGCAGGAGTTCTATCAGAGATACTCCTCAAGTATAATAAAACTTGTATTTTTTGTGGTAAACTAATAAATTACAATCACTATATGACCATTGAACGATGGATGACAAATTGTGAACCAAATGCTTGATGGACTTAACAATCACCATTATTTTATCAGAGGGTTGGTTTCGGTATAGTTCAGTATCTAATTGGACAACACTGAATTGACCTACTATCTATAAACGGGTCAAATATTTACATCGTATGAAAATTAACTACGTTCAGAAGTTCACGTACCGGAACATTTTGTTTTAATATGGACATGATTGTAACGGATTATACGCGGTTGTTTCAACTTCGGTTTTATATTCATGCCCGCATGAACCATTTACACGCACCCAAGTAGAGCCATCGTGCTTTCGCAACTAAACCGACATGTATCACTACAAAACCTTCATTAGCAATTCATCATCATCATCATCATCAACATCGACATCAACATCGTCGTCGTAGTCATCATCATCATCATCATCATCATCATCATCATCAGTAACAGCAGCATCATTGTATACATCATCAACATCGTCATCATCATCATTATCATCATCATCACCATCATTATCATCACCATCGCCCATTGTCATCAACCGTATTATAATCATCACTATCATCGTCATCATCACCATAAGTAAAACCTTCATAAACAGAATCATCATCATATCGTTATCATCATGATTATCATAATGATCGGCATCATCCTTCTTATCATCATCATCATAATCATCATCATCATCACCATCATTATCATCATCATCATCATCATCATCATCATCATCATCATCATCATCATCATCATCATCATCATCATCATCATCATCATCATCATCATCATCATCAACGTTACATGTGACATGTAAAAGCAATTACTTAGACAATATCGTCGTTTTTTCATCATAAACGTCGTATAAATTTACTAATCTATGTTATTCTTTTATATGCATGACATATCCAAGAAATGATTCAAGATTATTTTTTAGACATTATGTTTTACTTACTTTAATACTTTCTCATTAAATGATGATATAAATAAGTCCGTATGTTTATGGTCACGGCGGTACCTTAGTCCGAAAACATCACTGAATATTGCCACATTCTACAGTAACACGTAAGTATTAATGGCCACTTAACGAAACGCACTTGTTATCTTTTTCATAACTTGTTTATTTATGATACCTCCAGCACACGACCTCTTTTAAATATCCAGGAATATTTAATATGAAGAAGATAACATCATTAAATTACATTACCTGACTGTCATGAAAGCCAATCGTCTGCTCATTATCCAATACCGTCTGCTTGTTTTGCCTCCTTGGTTCAAGTGTGCGTTCCAAATTCTCCAAACATTTTACCATTTCTTCTAATTTGTGTACCTCAATATCCAGTTGTTGAGATAAGGGGCAATCCGATGTCTTGTAGCTGTCGTCTGTATCAACGTTTGAAGACAGGTCAAGGTCGTTAATTTCCGCAGACGACTCCATCGTTCTATTTGGAATACCTCTGTATCCTTCCATCTCCGCAATAGGGGTATGTATAGATGTTGTAATTCGGATGTTATTGTTTCAATAGATGCTTAATTTTATAAATGATGGAGAAACTTTTGGTTTCGTCTGCTCCATGTGACAAACATGGTGATATATCAGAATATAGATGTCGTCCAAAAGGTAAACAAGTGAACTTATCTACAAATATTGGCTTCTTCACTTTTATATTAATGCCATTAAGCAAACTTACTGTTTTAACCATATATGCCCAAATGCAAAGTATACACATTGTATAAAATGTCACTCAACGCTTTAAATAGAGTTCCTAGTTTAACATATTCCATTCTATGTTATTGTATATAGAGATCTATATGAAAAAAACTTCACTTATATCGGAGTCGAATTAGTATGTACTGTGTAAAAGTGTCAGATACTAATGTGTTATCTTATAGTCAAAGCCATGCCCTTGACTAGTTAACATATTTAATGTATTTATTTGATCCCTATTAACTTCAACCCAGTGACACACTTAAATAAAAAATAATATGTCACGTAATAAAATATATCCGTCTTCATATATATTCCCACCTGAATCCCCTACTCAGCAGCGTAGCTACATGTACGCAAATGAACTTGACAAAAAAATGACCCACTTTCCAATACGAAAACGATAACCAGACTGGTTCATTAAAAAACGGAAAACTACCTTGACACATAAATACCAAGTACCCCATAAGCCGAATATAAGCAATTACTTAGTAATACCAATAAGGGTATAATCAGTCTAGTCGAGCGGTGTGGACTAAACGCTATAATCATCTTACGACTTTATTGCCCGTAACTTACTGTGATTCAATACCGAGCAATAACGTTACAGAAATTTTAATTCTTTCTCGTAAAACTTATGATTTGCTTCAAATTCTTTATTGCTTTAATTATGCCTAGTACCATTTCATGACTCTGCTTCGCTGGTTTTCATGTATTTTGTCTTGAATTTTACGGCCGTTAATTTTGAATTGAAGACAGCTAGATACATCAGCGTGATTAATCGGACGGACAGTCGGACGTTTAAAAAACTGAACACAAACTTTAGTGTCGTGTAATAAATTCTAATTTATTGAGGCTTCATGAACATTAAACTGGTCTGTTTTTCATAACCCGATGAAATCTAAAAAATTTGGACTCTTAATCCTTAAATAAATACCGCGTCATTATTACTACATTGTCATCTTACTTCTTACTTAAAGGAAGTATACAAGGAGCTTTTAAAATTTTAAAATACTTTTTATCAGTATGTCATACTTATATATATTCTAACTGATTACTTATGGCCAAACGAGTATCTATTTAAACATGCAAACACGGGGACTTCCTAACATGGCCCCTTTGCACCCAGGTAGGCTAAAATAGAATTCCCGCTTTAATTTGCAATATAATTTGTGACTTATGAAATAAGTTACGTGATATCATTTTGATTACGATTTGATCATTCATGTATTAATCAATTTCTAACCCAAATTCTTATTCCTTAATTCCCAATTAAGCAATATTGCACAAACACCTAATGAAAGCAAAATACATCGGAAATTTGAAAGAATCAAAACAATACACATAGAGTTCTATTGAACAAAACATGACCAATGTCAGCTTGATAAAGTGAAAACCGGTAAATTAATGAAATGATAGTCCAAGCTTTCGCTTGCAGAGAAAGATATGGGGTGAAATTTGAATATGAAATTTGTAATTTTTTAATTACTTCCCTTTGAAATTAATTACAACCCATTGAATCACCAGTAAATGTTGGGATGCACCATTATTAGAACTTGCAGTTAATTTTGCTAGTATAATTATGCAGATGTGTTGTTGAACTTAGTGTGATTTTTCCCCAGTTGGCTTTTATTTATACTTTTGACCCCACTTTTCAACACACTAATAAATTTGCGCGCACAAAAGTATTCATTTAATTGTCGGCATGTCGTAAACTGTATTCACTGATTCATTTAAAAAAAGAAAAAATATCGGGGCTTATATTGAGTTGTAATAATATTATAAGTGTGATTATCAGGTTCAGGCTGTGACGGTCAATAGACGCTTGATTTTTTATAGAAGTTGTATTCCGCGTGTGGGCACACGATGTCTAATTGCGCTAAGAAAGTAGATCCAAAAACATTAACCCCCGCAACCATATACTCTTTTTCCATTCAAAATTCCTATGCAGAAAAAATGATTCTTGATTATTTCTGTTGACTACCATAAAAGACTACAAAATGCCAGACGATTACTGCCAGACGAATGCTCATTGGCATCTTCAGCTATCATCGCTCAGATGAAATTTGACTGTTTTGTCTGCATACGGCGTTCATTTTCTTAATGTACAGTTTTGAAACTGAATATTGCAGCAACAACGAAATGTTGTATTCTGATTTCTAAGTGCTATGTAGTATTGGCACAATAAGCAAAATTAACTGAAATATTAAACCCCAGACGGCAATGCAATAAAGATAAAGGGTAAAAACCGAGTTACATTATTTTATAGCTCTCGCCTACTAACGACAATATGTACCAACCAATATGTTAAAAAGGGACTTCCTAATAACTTGGCCTTCGGTCCCAGGTTAAACTTAATTAGTTTTCTCGCTAAAAATGTAAAGCATTTCTTTGATTGCAAATTCATCCGTCCTGTTGGTTACATATTGTTGAATTTTAGAGGAGAAGGCCGTCAAGCAGCATGTACGTGTTATTTATTTTTATAATAATGATTTTACCACTCCAATAAGAACACCTTTTGCAGTCACGTTTTTGTGGATTTGAAATTCCAAATTATTCGTATTCTATTTAAAAATTCCATAACGATGTAGTCATTAAAAAAAATCTTAAATATTCATAGTGTTTTTTTCTCCTGACATACGGCGTTTAAGAAAAATTCGTCAATGAAACGTGCCAAATTTCACAAACTGATAACTTTTTTTCATTTCCTCGTAGGCTCAAAATATCGAAGAAAGCAGTTCACTTAAATGATTTTCCTTTTTATCCTCGAGTATGAACTATATGTTTTCTAAAGTATGTATATAAACAGTTAAATTATAAAGTGATAGTATCGTCTAATAATCCACTCTTCACCAGTGTATACAAGTACATAATTATGTATAATACATTAACACCATTTTATGATCATCCAAACTGACAATTCGTAAGAGTTCATCTTAGAAAAAAACAGGTGTTTTACAGAATTTAAGATCCAATGCTTCAACGGTAATTCGTATTGAACACTTAGATATTTCCAAACCTCTAGTACCTTTGATTTCTATTCATATTGACATTTTGGCAGCTGCTCGTGGAATAAACTCGACGATACGCATCTTTATTACACGAAAATCAAAAATATGATATATCTATATGGATATAAGCAGACTCGGCATTTTTTTTAAATACACGGAGAAATGTACTATTTCCCCCCAGTATTATTGCCAGATTTCAGTAAATAAAATCACTAAACGTCCATCACATGAAACATATGATACTTTGAAATTATATAAGATTCCATTTAAAAAAAAAGGTAATAAAAAGATGAATAAGTCCGATGTGTAGATCTGAAGACACCGGTCACATCTCTCAATACACCTCTTGCTCTTTGTATTCTCTTTTTGTAACATACTAACTACACGTGCACTTGTAATCTCAAAGAACTTATTCGCCAATCCATGAAACTTGGCCCAGAAGAAATCAAGTCATTCACACTCGGGTACACTTTGGCAATAGCATTAATAGACACGTCTGTGCAAATCTGCATCACGTTCGTTGTGTTTGTTCTATTGCCATTGATACTTCAAAAGAATATGTATACCAACATATTTTGATATTGTACATTTAATAAGAAAAACGTTTGTGTAAGAGACTTCAGTTAACAAGAAGATATTCTACACGGGCCTTTATATACATTATATACATTTTATACACTGGTTCGGTTTATATTCACTTTCTACGGAGCAGAACAGATTTGTTATGTTTCTAGTTACATTTGTGTCAACAAATAATTTCCTTTCGCAAAAAAAAAGTGCCAGCAGTAACATTGCAGTAACATTCGTATACTAAATATGTAAGACTATAGCTGATGTGAGAAGTACATCGGAGTTCGGAACCTTTCATCTGTTTGGTATGGATAGAAAATTGTTGTGAAGAAATAAATCAAAACTAATTACTGATACCATCTGCAAAAGTATTCTTTGTACCATGTTACGATAACGGCGTATAACGGGAGCAGAAAGGATGATTCGAAGACAGAAACATGCTAATGTATTGACGGGTAAAATACGTGCATCACGATGCTGGCGGACAGGACTGCTAACGTTAAGTTCGGAGGTCTCACAACGCTATTATCGCCATTGAATTATCCCAGACCTACAGATGATGGAGGTAGAAGAAGAAATATTGTTTTTCTTTTATCCGTCCCCCCCCCCCCCCCCCCCCCCAGGACTTTATATTGCAGTGATTTATTTACTCCTGAAAATATGATGCTGATATAAGAATGCTAGCCAATTTTGTCTCAATTTAAACTTGGTGGGTCAGATTGTTTGTTGGCAATTATCCTGAATATTGAGGCAAAGCACCACAATTGGAAATAGGAAATGCTTCCGTGCGGTAGTCGAATAATGGCTGTTATAAATAATCCTTGTTTTTTTCGTCTTTAAAAATGCATTTTCCTTATTTTAATGCTCATTCTTTTATTTGAATGGCATTATTGATGTATTTTTAACATTTCAAAAGAATTGTCATATTTAAATTGTGAATTTAGAAAAGGAAGGATGGAAATTGGGGTATGAATACATGATTTCCGACTTCTACTTTCATTTTGTCAACAGTGTACACACTGAATCGAAAAGCAATCTCTTGAAGGCAACATGATCCTTATTTTTCTCTTCATATTTTGGTTGTGCGAAGGTTGACATATATTTGAATGTGTCACTTCTTTCATTTAGGCCCTTCAATGAATGACAAAAATGCACACTTTTTTATTTACTATAAACTAAAGAACAAAAATCAATGGTTTGCTTTTACCTTGATGGATATGACATAACAATGGAATTTAAAAACCGATAACCTGATTACGACAGCCATTTTCTATTTGTACTTGAGGCCATAGACCGCGTAGAAGCATGTTTTGGATTTGTATTTTGACCCTTTAAGAAATGTATCAATGTCACAATTTTGTATCCATTTACGGCGAGTTGTTTTACTTACCGAAAAATGTCAAATGTCAGTGACATATTTTGATAATCATGGAAGTCTGTAACTATCAGGTAACTAAAAGTAACCAAGTTTCCGTTGCAGACAATTCTATTACACCTCTACTAACACAGCAGATGGCAAAATGCATCAGTGTGTTATCAATTGCATCCCTCGAGGTGTCTGTCGTCTGCGACGTCGATTGTAATTCTAATACAACGTAACCTTCCTGAAATAGCATTTTATACTGAATCCATTGCTCACCGTATTGTATTTGTTCATATTTTGTACCCTCTCTCTTTGTTAATTAAAGGAAGTTTTAGATAACAAAGAGTGAAAAGAGATGGTATGCACTATTTAAAGTAGCTTACTTTCCATAGTTTACTATAAAATGGGAATGACCTATTCTTAATATGTGAAGTGTTCATAAAGTATTGCTCATTGACAGATATACTCGTGATAGATAGATACTTGGCCAGCTACCACCATTGAGACGAGCCCTCTGATTGGACGAAAACAGTATAAGGTTGTTCAGGGCATTTATTTTGATAGAAAGCATTTTTTGGGGTGGATGAAAATGTCAAACTGGCAAATGATCACAATAAATTATAAGTTTATAATGTTTGTGTCAATAAAATATAAATTTATGTTTCGGTAAATGACTAAATTCATTGTATTAAGGAAACTATATGGAAAGCAATATTGATATTTTTTCCATGCTGAAAGTGGTGGTAAAACGTGGTAAAAACTGACACTTTTCACCTTATTTTTTGGACATTTTCAGTTGAGACAAGGATATTATTTTAATATAATAAAGTACTTTGTGGTCCGCGAGTGTTAGAAATAGTGGAAACTAGTACTAACGTTATAATTTAAGTTAATGGAAAACGCAATGGTGGTAGCTGACCACAGAACAACATGGAATTCCTTGCATATACCACAATTCATAGCAGTAATTCCATCTGAAGCAACTGGCCAATCAGTGCGCTCTTATGTCAATGTTATATAACGGTCCCCGGCGGGGCGAGCTGTTTTGTTATTGTAACAAGAGGAAAGGTCCGTAATAATAGGAAATGTGCCTAATTTAGTCTCTGTAGAAAAAAGTAGTTCCAAGCATTTTCCTTTTCTTTCATTTTT
The DNA here is from genome assembly GCA_029582155.1 of Panopea generosa. Taxonomy (NCBI): domain Eukaryota; kingdom Metazoa; phylum Mollusca; class Bivalvia; order Adapedonta; family Hiatellidae; genus Panopea; species Panopea generosa. The sequence goes on from CM055897.1 coordinate 39,494,235, forward strand.
GTGTGTTTTACAATTAGTTTTTTTTTCGATGTTTCCTTCGGAAAGAAATCTTCTCAACATTTATAATATATTTAAGACGAAAATAGCAAATCTGTTTTAATTAACTCCACAATATTTGAGATTTTTTATTTTTCTAAAATTTGCCAATTTTTCAACTATTACATAGTGACAATGTTGGAATGGTACATCATAGCCGATATCTAAAATGTTAACATATTAGGTATATTGGTAGCGCCATGAATGTTGGCGTCTGTCATTGTAAAAGATCGATAACAGCATATTGCAAGTCGCATTGTCAAAGCGAAAGAGTTGTCACTCTTTAAAACAATTTTCAATATGAAATAGGGGACCGAAAAATTAGAACATGTCTGTTTTGTAATTTGTTTGAACAATTAGCCAGCAATATCGAAGCAACTACAAACGTTTCTAAAGATACAAAAAGGTATCTGACGACCCAAAGAACTGATGCATGTTTATATAAGAAGAGATGTGGGTGGATACCCGTCAATAGCCGAAGTCCGAGACTAGCACTGACCAGTATAAATGAGTGTTTTAAAACTTTGCTGGAAGACGTAGAGGCGTATATAACGCGTAATAAATGTGTATAACATGCAATTTAGTTATGTCATATAACCTAACATTAACTGAACACCTCTGCATACACACAAACATACTCGTACGTAAACGTGAGGTCACAATAACTCTCAGTACTATGGTGTATGCGTAATGCCATTTCTACGGTGTCCATTTGGGGCCATCGCGGCATATAGTAACGGAACTACGAAAATGAAAATTAAAAGTCGAAACAACGAAACGACGATTGCGAAAAGTCGAAACTACGATGGTGAAAAGTCGAAACTATTATGGTGAAAAGTCGAAACAACTTAACTACGATGGTGAAAAGTCGAAACTACTATCGGCTTGGAAGTGTACGGTGGCCCGTTGGTATAAACAGTCGCCATTATTATATGTACCGCTGATTTCGGTTTCATTCCATTAAGGTGTTAGCCTATCATTACCTTTTGTTTTTTCATTCTTTAGTAAATAAAAAAGTTTGCATGCATGTCATTCATAGAGAGAACTACATGAAAGAAGTGAAACTTACTGTTGACAGAGTGATAGAAGGCTTCCGAAATTATGTATTCATACCCAAGTTTCCAAGCATCAATTCGTTTGTAAATTTAAAATTAAAACATGACAATGTTTTCAAAATGTTCAAAATACATCAATAATGCTATTGAAATAAAAACGAGCATTAAAATAAGGAAGATGCCTTTTTTATTAGGTCTCGTGAGCGACTGAACCCTATATAAGGGCCAGTTAAGAAATTGACTCTGGGCGCGTCACGATCACGCGTTAAAACACGGTACATGTAGGTCGCCATTGTTTTTCTAAATATTACATTATGGGAATGTACAAACCGGTATTGATATTAAAACCTGGTCATGTTCCGGCTGTTCCCAGCACCTCCTGGCTTAAAAGAAAGTTTAAATGCGGTGTGTGTAATACTTTATTGTGACTAATGAAAATGCCTTAAATCAAGGATTTTTCTAGAAGGTCTTGAAACGTATTTTGACAATTTATCGCTGTTTCTGACAGATTCCTACCGAGTAAATGTTAAAAAAAATTCAAATAACCATGAATGTACTCATTTATTATAATATGCTCAACCCAAACAATTGAAAAAATAACAAAATTAAACACCTACAGTTGTTTATTTTACTCGATACTACAGAAATATAAAGATAGTTTGCTGGTGTGATACATTTTCAATACGTCGTCAGAATCAGATATTTCTTCGAACATGCACAAGTCTTGGGAAAACAGTAATTCTTAACTATTATTTTTCAAAAATAATATATTCACAAATTATTTTTAAATATGTATTCGATTTATTTAAAATATATTATGATCATAGCAGAAAAAATGTATAGAATATAGCAGTAAGAACGTTAGACAATATATAAAGTACATTTCTTTTTAAATATACAAATGGCAATAAATAATGATTGAGATCAGTACATTTAAACATCAAAGTTACTATCAGGCACACCTGCAGCCGGGAATTCGCTATGTCAGCCGGATGGTATCACCAATGTGTTTAGTACCCTGTACAAGGAACCAAACTTACACATTCATTCACTTTTTATTGCCACATCTTTTATAAGACCTAACCATTGGATGCTTTTTAAAAACAGCCAACTTGTTTAAAGAAGAATTTTTATAGCCGCCATTATGCGACTACTCCTCGGAACCAGTTCCTGTTTTCAATGGTCGTACTATACCTAAACCTTAAACAGTTTTTTATGTTATTTTTTTTTATTCACGAAACAATCAAAGTCTCGGTATTTATCGAGTTTTAAAGCAACATTTGACTTTTTGTGTATTTAGAAACTGTTCAATAAATGGCATTGGTTGGAGGGCTTCTTTCAATTTGTCAACCGGGTAAAAGGTTTGGCGGAATGGACCCACTGGCCACGTGGCACTGATTGTCCAAGTAAATACAATGTAATACAATGAAGTGTTTACTTAAAGACAGTTTGCCGCTTGCCTAAGGAAAATGACGACCAATATCGAACGCTGATTGGATTATCGACTTGTTGATTGACAGCCCCAGCCAGGTCAATTGCTCGGGAATCAATGACGACTTCGCATAAAAATGTAATTAACAAGCGAAGAGAAGCTGCACTCGATTCATTTAATTCGTAGATTTTGCGCACCGTCTATAATAGTTTATCACGAACATGCATGCACTATTTAAATTAAAATGGCTCCTGAACATTATCGGACAAATACACGTGACGTGTAACGTGTAACGTACATTTCCTTTAATGTTAGATTGTCTAGATACGGTTTTATAGCATGCACAAGGGGCAGTGCATGTGTTTTGTTGTTTAGAAAAAGATCAGATAAAAGGGTAAACAAAAAAGTATACACCCAGAGCACTTGCACAACGAGGTTCGTGTCAGATAGGCGTTACATGCTTTACAAAGAACTTTATTGGCACTGTCTGTTTTAAAAAAAAATCTGTGAATTTACGGAAATAGAAAACGATGACTGAATGATAACCCTGAATGATGAATGCTTCTTATTTACAGGCATAACTAAACTGTTAAATCCGAAAAACTCGTCATAACAGCCATTTGTCAAATGGGGACTAATGATTATGTGCGTGTAGATCTGTTATATGAATTATTGTGTTTTACGTAGTTAAACACCGGTAATGCAACAACCCCTTATCCGTTATTCGAATACTAGTGGCTGGTGTTTTTCTGTGCAATTAGTAACATGCTAATTTGTTTTAGCTCATTTGCTAAGAAAACGCAAAGCTTATATGAACCGCACTCACGTCCATTTCCTGGGTAGAATAATGCAGTGCTCAGTGTTGTTGCTTTAAAAGGTACCGGGTCGAGCTGGAGATCGAACTCGCAAACTCTGGCACGAACGGCCAACCCCTTTATCCACTACACTACCGCCGGGCTTTGAAATCATATACCACACAGTCGTTGACAAAAGACCAAATAATAATTTAAAACCATTAATATGTGAAATGGATTGATCCAATTCTGAGTAATACTCTGGGCAAGGGGAATAACGTTTCCCTGTTCTGTTAGTATCAGCCAAATATTTCTTAAACCAATCAAAGGTAGGTGCAAAAGTGACTTTTTAATACTGGTTGGTGCTTAATACAGGTAAATTTAATCTGAAAGTAAATGGGAATTAGCAACTGTGACTGACTGCTTAAGACAAGTGGCTACTTAATAGAGGTGACCGCTTGTACAGGTTTAACTTTATCTAACACTTAACAAGGTGTTATTTTTCTGGGACCCGTTTCACTGACGTTCGTAAGTTTACGAAATTCTTAGTGTAAAATTTGAAGCTATTAAAAGAAGTTGCGAAAAGTATAATATCAGTGTGTCGCTTACGTATTTTACGATCTTTTATAAGGCTTATAAAAAGTAGGCTTACTCTTTCTAAAAATTGCAAAATACTGTGCCAATGAAACGAAATGTTCCCAGATGTCACAATTTGTTCGTACGAAGTTCTTCAGACGTACGAAGGTTAGTAAAACGGGTCCCGGATGTATTAATTAAGTAATTACACTTACCTTTTATCTTCTTTTTTATGTAGGGTCCTTCTTTTCGAAATAATCCATGCGTGTTAATACCAGCGGTGTTGTATCCATTTGGAATATTAATCACACCTGAAAATATATAAACAGGACCAATTTTGTAATGACCCTTTTGAGCGAAAATTTGACTATCGTGTTAAATAGTGGTAAGCAACCATGCCCCTGCTAAAAGTTTGCAACTCTTAATGACTGCTGTATATCTACGTGAACTGTTATTATGACATGCGTTATGGCAGACTTTATCTTATGTTGATTGCTCAATAACTAAGATGTGATAAAATATTCATTCTTGAACTTAGCTGTTATATCATACAGTCTCTTACAATTCCCGCGGTCGCACAATCTCACCAATTCAAAAACTTCCCAAGATAACACGATGGGCAGCTGCCTTGATAATAGTGCGTACAAATGTTCAGTTTTCCAGTTTGAAGTCTACTAAAGCTCGTATTTTTCTGAAACATTTCGCTGCCTTGTCTCTTTTATCAGAAGTCGTAAGTCTTTCAGTGAGAGATGTTTTTGTAGAGATCTCTGTTACGGGGATCCACGCCAACTGTACAGTTATTGTCAATATAAATATCCAGGTTAGGCTGATAACAGACGAGAATAAAGAAAACAGACGGGAATTTACAGGCTATAGGTAAATAATTGTTATTGCAGAGGCAGATTGAACAAAATGATATGAACTAGGATGTATTAGTTTGTACAAGACCATATTTACTGGGATGTATCAGTTTGTACCAGACAGTATTTACTGGGATGTATCGGTTTGTACAAGACGATATTAAGTGTGATGTATCAGTTTTTAGAAAACGATACTTATTTGGACGTATCGGTTTGTACAAGACGATATCAATTGGGATGTATCAGTTTGTACAAGACGATATTAACTGGGATGTATCAATTTGTACAAGACGATACTAACTGGGACGTATCGGTTTGTACAAGACGATATTAACTGGGATGTATCAGTTTGTACAAGACGATATTAACTGGGATGTATCAGTTTGTACAAGACGATATTAACTGGGATGTAACAATTTGTACAAGACGATACTAACTGGGATGTATCGGTTTGTACAATACGAAACTAATTAGGATGTATCGGTTTGTACAAGACGGTACTAACTGGGATGCATCAGTGTGTACACGACGATACTTACTGTGATGCATCAGTTTGTACAAGACGATATTAATTGGGATGTATCAGATTGTACAAGACGATACTAACTGGGATGTATCGGTTTGTACAAGACGAAACTAATTGGGATGTATCGGTTTGTACAAGACGGTACTAACTGGGATGCATCAGTGTGTACACGACGATACTTACTGTGATGCATCAGTTTGTACAAGACGATACTAACTGGGATGTATCGTTTTGTACAAGACGACACTAACTTGGATGTATCAGTTTGTACAAGACGAAACTAACTGGGATGTATCGGTTTGTACAAGACGATACTAACTGGGATGTATCGGTTTGTACAAGACGACACTAACTGGGACGTATCGGTTTGTACAAGACGATATTAACTGGGATGTATCGGTTTGTACAAGACAGTATTAATTGGGATGTATCAATTTGAACAAGACGATACTAACTGGGATATATCGGTTTGTACAATACGATACTAACTTGGGTGTATCAGATTGTACAAGACGATACTAACTGGGATGTAACGGTTTGTACACGACGAAACTAATTGGGATGTATCGGTTGTCACAAGACGATACTAACTGGGATGTATCAGTGTGTACACGACGATACTAACTGTGATGCATCAGTTTGTACAAGACGATATTAACTGGGATGTATCGGTTTGTACAAGACAATATTTACTAGGATATATCGGCGTGTACAAGACGATACTTACTGGGATGTATCGGTTTGTACAAGACGATACTAACTGGGATGTATCAGTTTTTACAAGACGAAACTTACTGGGATGTATCATTTTGTACAAGATGATACTTACTAGGATGTATCGGTTTGTACAAGACGATATTAACTGTGATGTATCGGTTTGTACAAGACGATATTAACTAGGATGTATCGGTTTGTACAAGACCATATTTACTAGGATGTATCGGTTTGTACAAGACGATATTAACTGGGATGTATCAATTTGTACAAGACGATACTAACTGGGATATATCGATTTATACAAGACGATACTAACTGTGATGCATCAGTTTGCACAAAACGATACTGACTGGGATGTATCGGTTTGTACAAGACGATACTAACTGTGATGTATTGGTTTGTACAAGACGATATTAACTGGGATGTATCAGTTTGTACAAGACGATATTTACTGAGATGTATCGGTTTGTACAAGGCGATATTAACTGGGATGTAGCAGTTTGTTGAAGACGATACTAACTGGGATGTATCGGTAAGTACAAGACGATACTAACTGTGTTATATCGATTTGTACAAAACGATACTTACTACGATGTATCGGTTTGTACATGACGATATTAACTGAGATGTATCGGTTTGTACAAGACGATATTGACTGTGATGTATCGGTTTGTACAAAATGATATCAACTGAGATGTATCGGTTTGTACAAGACGATATTAACTGGGATGTTTCGGTTTGTACAAGACGATATTAACTAGGATGTATCAGTTTGTACAAAACGATATTAACTAGGATGTATCGGTTTATACAAGACAATATTAACTGGGATGTATCAGTTTGTACAAGACGGTATTAACTGGCATATATCTGTTTGTGAAAGACGATATTAACTTGGATGTATCGGTTTGTACAATACGGTATTAACAGGGATGTATCAGTTTGTACGAGACGATATTAACTGTGATGTATCAGTTGATACAAGACGATATTATCTAGGATGTATCAGTTTGTACAAGACGATATTAACTGGGATATATCAGTTTGTTCAAGACAATACTAACTGGGATGTATCAGTTTGTACAAGACGATATTAACTGGGATGTATCAGTTTGTAGAAGACGATATTAACTGGGATGTATCGGATTGTACAAGACGATATTAACTGGGATGTATCGGTTTGTACAAGACAATAAAATCTGGGATGTATCGGTTTGTACAAGACGATAATTATACGGATGTAACGGTTTGTACAAGACGATATTAACTGGGGTGTATCGCTTTGTACAAGATAATATTAACTTGGATGTATCGGTTTATACAAGACGATATCAACTGGGAGTTATCGGTTTGACCAAGACGATATTTATAGGGATGTATCGGTTTGTACAAGACGATATTAACTTGGATATATCAGTTTGTACAAAACGTTATTAACCGGGATGTATCGATTTGTACAAGACGATATTAACTGGGATGCATCAATTTGTACAAGACGATATTAACTGGGATGTATCTGTTTGTACAAGACGATATTAACTGGGATGTATCGGTTTGTACAAAACGATATTAACTGTAATGTATCGGTTTGTACAAAACGATATTAACTGTGATGTATCGATTTGTAGAAGACGATATCAACTGGGATATGTCGGTGTGTACAAGTCGATATTAGCTGGGATGTATCAGTTTGTACGAGACGATATTAACTGTGATGTATCAGTTGATACAAGACGATATTATCTAGGATGTATCAGTTTGTACAAGACGATATTAACTGGGATTTATCAGTTTGTTCAAGACAATACTAACTGGGATGTATCAGTTTGTACAAGACGATATTAACTGGGATATATCAGTTTGTATAAGACGATATTAACTGGGATGTATCGGATTGTACAAGACGATATTAACTGGGATGTATCGGTTTGTACAAGACAATAAAATCTGGGATGTATCGGTTTGTACAAGACGATTATAAATGGGATGTAACGGTTTGTACAAGACGATATTAACTGTGGTGTATCGGTTTGTACAATATAATATTAACTGGGATGTATCGGTTTATACAAGACGATATCAACTGGGAGTTATCGGTTTGACCAAGACGATATTTATAGGGATGTATCGGTTTGTACAAGACGATATTAACTTGGATATATCAGTTTGTACAAAACGTTATTAACCGGGATGTATCGGTTTGTACAAGACGATATTAACTGGGATGCATCAATATGTACAAGACGATACTAACTGGGATGTATCTGTTTGTACAAGACGATATTTACTGGGATGTATCGGTTTGTACAAAACGATATTAACTGTGATGTATCGGTTTGTACAAAACGATATTTACCTGGATGTATCGGTTTGTACAAAACGATATTAACTGTGATGTATCGATTTGTAGAAGACGATATCAACTGGGATATGTCGGTGTGTACAAGTCGATATAAGCTGGGATGTATCAGTTTGTACAAGACCATATTAACTGTGATGTATTAGTTCATACAGGACAATATTATCTGGGATGTTTCGGTTTGTACAATACGATATTAATTTGGATTTATCGGTTTGTACAAGACGATATTAACTGGGATGTATCAATTTGTACAATACGATATTAACTGGGAGTTATCTGTTTGTACAAGAGGATATTAACTGGGGTGTATCGGTTTGTACAAGACGATATTAACTGGAATATATCGGTTTGTACAAGACGATATTAGCTGGGGTGTATCGGTTTGTACAAGACCATAATAACTGTGATGTATCAGTTTGTACAAGACAATGTATCTGGAATGTATCGGTTTGTAGAAGACGAAATTAATTTGGATGTATCGGTTTGTACAAGACGATATTAGCTGTGATATATCATTTTGTACAAGACAATATTAACTTGGATATATCGGTTTGTACAAGACGACATTAACAGGGATATATCGGTTTGTACATGACGATATTAACTTGGATATATCAGTTTGTAAAAGACGGTATTAACTAGAATGTATCAGTTTATACAAGACGGTATTAACTAGAATGTATCAGTTTATACAAGACGATATTAACTAGAATGTATCAGTTTATACAAGACGGTATTAACTTGAATGTATCAGTTTATACAAGACGATATTAACTTGAAAGTATCAGTTTATACAAGACGATATTACCTTGAATGTATCAGTTTATACAAGACAATATTAACTTGAATATATCAGTTTATACAAGACGATATTAACTGGGATGTATCGGTTTGTACAAGACGGTTTGACTGGGATGTATCAGTTTGTGCAAGACGATATTTACTTGGATGTATCGGTTTGTGCAAAACGATATTAACTGGGATGTATTGTTTTTTAAAGACGATATTGACTGGGATATATCAGTTTGTACAAGAAAGACGATATTAGCTGGGGTGTATCAGTTTGTACTAAACGATATTAACTGGGATGTATCGGTTTGTACAAAACGATATTAACTGTGATGTATCGATTTGTACAAGACGATATCAACTGGGATATTTCAGTTTGTACAAGACGATATTAGCTGGGATGTATCAGTTTGTACAAGACCATATTAACTGTGATGTATCAGTTTGTACAAGACAATATTAGTTGAGGTTTATCGGTTTGTACAAGACCATATTAACTGTGATGTTTCAGTTTGTACAAGACAATGTTATCTGGAATGTATCGGTTTGTAGAAGACAATATTAATTTGGATGTATCTGTTTATACTTGACGATATTAACTGTGATGTATCAATTTGTACAAGACGATATTAGCTGGGATGTATCGGTTTGTTCATGGCGATATTAACTGGGATATATCGGTTTGTACAAGACGATATTAACTGGGATGTATCAGTTTGTAGTAGACGATATTAACTTGGATGTATCAGTTTGTACAAGACGATATTAACTGGGATGTATCGGTTTGTATAATACGATATTAACTGGGATGTATCAGTTTGTACAAGACGATATTAGCTGGGATGAATCGGTTTTTTTAAGACGATATTGACTGAGATGTATCAGTTTGTACAAAACAATATTAACTGGGATGTATCTAATTGTACAAGACGATATTGACTTGGATGTATCGGTTTGTACAAAACGATATTAATTGGATGTATCGGTTTGTGCAAGACGACATTAACTTGGATGTATCGGTTTTTACAAAACGATATTGACTGGGATATATCAGTTTGTACAAGAAAGACGATATTATCTGGGATGTATCAGTTTGCACTTAACGATATTAACTGGGATGTATCAGTTTGTACATGACGATATTAACTGGGATGTATCGATTTGTACAAGACAATATTAACTGGGATGTATCAGTTTGTACAAAACGAGTATTAACTGTGATGTATCGGTTTGTACAAGACCATATTAACTGGGATTAATTGGTTTGTACAAGAAAGACGATATTATCTGGGATGTATCAGTTTGTACTAAACGATATTAACTGGGGTGTATCTGTTTGTACAAAACGATATTAACTGTGACGTATCGGTTTGTACTTGAGTATTTTTACTGGGATGTATCGGATGCCAGCCTGCCTATCTGCCTGCCTGCCTGCCTGCCTGCCTGCCTGCCTGCCTGCCTGCCTGCCTGTCTGTCTGTCTGTCTGTCTGTCTGTCTGTCTGTCTGTCAGTTCGCGCTCTCTCTCTCTCTCTCTCTCTCTCTCTCTCTCTCTCTCTCTCTCTCTCTCTCTCTCAATTTCTCTCATCCCTATTTTATAATGTAATCCAAGTAATGCAGTTGTTGTGCTAAAATTTAGCTCTAATCAAATATACAAAATGTTGAACCGACAATTAATAATGTGGAAAGCAAAATTGAGTTTGACAGACGGTGACTTTGGTGTTGGCATTTGTTTTGAGATGCGATGCCATCCGTGACAGTGTACCTGACAAACATAATTCCTGTACTTCTTTTCATGCCCACACAGGTAATGTTTTGACGGCTGTCAACAACAACTTTTTCTACTTCAGTTTTATGTGTTGAGATGGGGTCGGGATGAACAGCGACGCTCATCTGTCCGTTGTTATCGGTGTTTGGGTCTTATAATTTACAAGGGTCCTCCGTGGTCCAGTAATCAAAGGCTCCGTCTCAAGATCATTTACCTCTCATCGCTAAGGTCGTAGGTTCGAGTCCCGCTCGCTCCAAAACCTTTATGTGAGAAAGTTTGCCAGTTACTTGCGGAAGGGCGGTGGTTCTACTCAGTCTGAATCAGTCTGAGGTCTTCCTCAACCAGTAGAACTGGATATGCCTTATATTGCCTGAAATGTGTTGAAAATGACGTTAAACCCATTATTATTTACGAATACTTGCAGGGAAACACGGCATTGTGCACACCTATTTTACATATATTCACGTCATCAATCAATAAGAACACATATGGATTATAAAGTAGAGTTTTTCATCTTTAATATTACTTTCTGATACCTATTATTTTTCAAAAAATAATTATACAAATCAACAGTTATTAAATACAAATGTGAAATATATAGAACACAAATGAGCAAATATAGATTTTAACTTTAACAATATATGTGTAATAAAAATATAATAAGATTGAATATAAATAAGAAAATATTGAATTCTTCAACGTTTGGTATGTCATGCATTTTAGATTTCTGTATATATACCAAAAAATAGTAAAACATTATATAAAATGCCTTGTAACATTGTTTATTTAATAAGATCATATAACAATTAGTCGGAAACCGAGCTGACGCGTTGCGCTCAACATTTCAAATCAGGCACTGCATACAGTCAAATAAAAATGTCCAAATGCGAATGAAGATGGAATTTCATGATAAAACGCAGACGATCTTTTATAGATTTCTGATCGATGGAACATTTGAACAGCAGACGTACAAGATAACGCTGGGATGAATGTAAACATCGCTGGAATCTTCAAAGGTAGGTTTTTATGTAAACAAGCCCGGAACAGATACGGCGAAACTAATAAAACTTTCCTGTAATTGCCAATATTGGAAATTAGTCTAATTTGAAACATTTCCATTGCACGTTTCAATTTTGGTTGCTTGTTTTTTCTCTTCTTCTTCTTCTTCTTCCAATCTGCCGCTACTTCGATATATAAAGCACTCGTACCAAGGAGCGAGGCGCCATTAAACCGTATTTGTCTGTATATATATATATAAGGTATACAAAAATTGTATTAAATTAAATTTAATTGACTTAACACTTAACAATCGATTTTCGTGTTTGAGGTTTGAGAAAGACGTATTTTTCAGTTTTTGTTACTTCAATTGATCAACATTTCGGGTGCCCGAGTCTTATACATTAAATCATTTTTAAAAAAAAATAATTGGTGTATTCAAATTAGAAATAAAATAAACAAAAATTCTTTGTTCGTGTTTTTGTGGTGAAATGGGGAAAGGATTACTCTTACGACCTCTTTTGATGTTTAATGTTTCAAGTCTCTCTCTCCAATGTTCAGCGAAATTCGAGTAGTTCCGGTTGGAGATCACAAATGACCTCTGCTGTTGGATCATCCACGTGACCAAATCCAGTTTATTATTTACCGTTATGTTCACTGATTATTCTGGTTTAATTATTAACAGGGTGCAACAGGAGTGCTGGCAGGAATATGATCATTGTGGCACATGCATGGCGTATGAGGCATAAACATTTTCGATATTCTGTAGATCTACAGGTATGAATGTTCTGGGTTCATTTTTCATATTCATTTGTTAATGTTTTCCCATGTTTTCATGTTGGCGTCATATAATCTTTATATATGTCGGTATAACGTAAAGGCTTACCACCCCAACCCCCACGTTTATCCATCTCTTCAGTTAAAACCTGTCTTCAGCAATTAGACATGGGAAGGAGCAAAAGTGGCCATTTAAGACAGGCTAGCTAATTTGCTCAAATACCATAGATATGGGAAATATAAAATGTGGCTTCTAAAGACAAGCGAGTGCTTAATGATAATAATATTAATATTAAAAAAAACAAAAAAAACAATAATAATGATGATGATGATAATAATAATAATGATAAAAATGACTTTATTATGCGATAAAACTCAGTTTTTGACTAAGTCAAATCATCCCTGAAGTCCTCATCAACAAAATTAAACAAGAACAATGTTAAACATTAATTATATAACACATAAACATTAAATATAGTAATTTAAAAAAAAACTGTATAGATTAGTGTTATGTATATATTTAGATGGAGGTGGCCGCTTACACAGGTTTGACTGTTTATGATATAAAACATGTTGCTGGGATACGACATACACTTGAAGATGACTCAATGTATGCACCATGAAGCGTCTCTGGATATCGCAGACCCTTAATGTTTGGAGAGAGATTTCCAAACAGGTTTTCAAGTGGGTAACTGTACTAGGTGCTTAATTACATTGTTTATATGTCTCCTACTGTACTTTCTGGAGGGAGCATATGGTTAAACTATATACTGACTGTCATATATCTGTAATTACAAAGGGAATCTTCAGCTTATATTTACGTACAGTTTAAACATCAAACGATCAAATTTTACGACTCACTTGAGACTAGTCGGTACCTGAATAGAAGAAAAGTACAGGGAAGTACATTCGGAGTAAGCGGATGGTTTGATCTCTATTTGATTCACAGATTTCACTGTTGTTCAATTCCTACAATTGATTTTCAAGTATGTGTGTGTCAGTGTGTTTTTTTGTCGATCTTATACTTTTCTAAGTATAGAGATTTGCTCCTTTTTGGTTAGGTGGCATGAGCTACCGAACCCTATATAAAGGCGAGTTAAGAAATTGACTTTGGGCGCTGTCATATTGAAACGTCGTGATCACGTGTTAAAAACATGGCATTCGCCACATGGAGGTCGCCATAGTTTTTCTAATCAGTGCATCATGGGAATGCACAAACCGCTATTGATATTAAAGCCTAGTCATGTTCCGACCACTTTCCGGCTAAAAGGAAAATTCAAATGCAGTGTGTGTAATAACTGATTGTGTCGTTTTAATGCACTAATTGAGATCACTATGAATTGTTCTTTGCATAATTAATTAGGGAAAAAAATGAATTTTCTAAAATTCCTTGCTTAAATGAGATCTTGAAACTTATCTTTTTTTACATTTTATCGCCGTTTCTGACAGATTCCTACCGAGTTAATGTAAATAATTTTCAAATAACGGTGTATTTACTGAATTAATAGAATATGCTGAACCCATAACAATAAAAAATAATAACAAAATTAAACAGCTGCAATTGTTTATTTTATTCAATACAACAGAAATATAAAGAACTTCATATAATACTTGAAACTAAATATTACATATTCTATACTAAACGGAATCAAAGATCATTAAGCTTAGACACACTCAAGAAACGTTTGGAAATATCATATGAGATCCTTAAATGCATATTTGTAAAAAATAATAACATAAATTTATTTGAAAATAAATGGTCAGACTTAACAAATATTTTCATGTAATCTCTTTATATTGCCTGCAGCACTATTTTTGATATCGATTAACCAAGGAATTGACAATGAACTTGCCCAATAAACATATTTGAAATATTTATATTCTTACATAAATAGACTGAACATCAATTAATCAGGTGGAGTGAACATTTTTTTTTTCATTTTTTTAAACTTTAACAAATATAATATATTTATTTCAGCTTCTTTAAGAACGATATCTTAGTCATGTAGTTTATTAAATTATTAAAAATTGTAATTTTTACATCACATCTACTTGACACATTTACTCCATATTTTCTATGATTATACTTTAACGCTTTGTACGGTGTGACAGGGGGTGGTCCTCCCCGACCCTTGTCTCACCTATGACGGGGAGAATAAATGGGTCACCTTAAGGTGGCTGAAAAAAAAAAAAAAAAAAAAAAAAAAAGAAATATAAAGATAGTTTACCGGTGTGACTTTTTTTTCAGCACGTCGTCAGAATCAGATATATCGCCGAATGCACAAGTTTTGGAAAAATATTAATTTTTAACTGTTGTTTTTAAAAATAATATATCCACAAATTAATTTAAAATATGGATACGAATTATTTAAAATATATTATTATCACAGTAGTAAATCGTATAGAACATTAGCAGTAAGTACGTTAGACAATATATAAGGTAAGTTTTTTTTAAATATGCAAATGGCAATGCATAATGATTGATATCAGTACATTTAAACATCAAAGTTACTATCAGGCACACTTGCAGCCGGGAATTCGCTGTGTCAGCCAGAACGTTGTCGGGATTTGGTATCACCCGTGTATTGTACCCTTTACAAGGAACCAAACTTAAACATTCATTCATTTTAATTGCCACATCGTTTATAAATCGTTACCATTGGATGCTTTTTAAAAGCAGCCAGCTTGTTTACTTTTAGCGTCTATGAGGACCGTAATGAATTAAGGCTTTTTTTTTTATGTAATATCATCTTCATGGGCGTTATTCTCTAATTTTTTCTTCTTCTTTTTTTTTATAGCAGATTCCGACTCAATGCGACACTGGCTGCTAATGGAAATGAAAATGGGTCGTAAATTAGTCATTAGTTCGTTCGTCCGTTCGCTAACTTATTGCCCACTAGACTGTAGAACGGACCCAGCTCTCCCCGCTGCGTTCCGTTACATAGCAGTGAGATACGAGCACGTTGCTGGTCAGTTGCTTCAGCGGAAGTTGAATGACGTCAAAGTTTTTGGTAAGTGCTATGAATTATGGGACAGGCATAAAAGTCCCTGTTTTCACCATTGGGGTTGAAACAGACCTGGTTGGACAAATATCAGGGACTCTCGGATAGCATCTAATTGCGCACATACGCATCTTTAATACAGAATCCTTACAGTTCGCGAAACAAGATTAATGCATTAACGTGTTGCGTCTTTTATTTTCATTTTTGTTTCTTTTGGATTCTATCTAATCGGATCCGCGCATTACTTACTACTTACGTACAACACAACATAGAGCCGGGGTGAGACTTTTCAATTAGCAGGTGATGAGAGAAAGATGTAACAAAAGGCACTAATTTCTCCTGGAATATGTCTATTATATCTTAAATCAACAGCCTAATCACGCGGGATCGTAGTTAATTACGGCGGGGTATATATAACGCCGTATTTACAACGTTCTAGTACATAACTAATAAATGCCAACGGTTTTACGGTGTTTGTTGTTTTTTCTTTATTATTTAACAAGGCGATTGCATTGAAAATTGATATCTTATTTTTTTATCTTCCAAAAAAAAAATAAAAAAAAATAGGTATAAAAGAGAGATATATCCTGTAAAAATCAATTACGCTGGTTTTTTTTTTACAAGAATCACAATACAGCGGTCACCTCTATTTATCAGCCACTTGTCTTAAGCAGCCGCATTTCCTGTTTCCTTATATGCTTTCATAGCAAATTATCCTGTATTTAGCAACACCCTGTCTTAAAAAGTCACATTTGCTCCTTCCCTTGACTGGCTGCTTAAGACAGGTTGGATTGTACAACTCGTATAACACGGGACATATCATTAAATGTGTACAAGTGCAGTCTCTTTTTAACACCTGTTTATATACAGGTATTTTTATATTCTTTAAGATAAACACGGATTTAGAAATAGCGTCCTCTATAGTTCCTCGAGGTAAAGTAAAAAAAAAATGTAAAGAAATTAACATTTTGTTATTCTAGCAAGTCAAGTAATACAAAAAGAGATACCAAGACTGTTAGTTGTTAAGCATGAAACAAGCATTGCTACAGTGTGCACTATTTCAAATACAACATGCCCGCATATTGTAGCGCTAGATAGACTCCGTACCATTCTCAACTGCCACCCACCCCCACCCCCATTCGTCACGACAAGGAAGTAGTAAATGGCAGAGTGCATAACTAAAATTGATATATATTCACACATATATACGAGCCTAAATTCTTGTTTTTTCTTTTATCGCTATGTTAAATTACTGTTGTACTTTGTAAATATGTTGAGGACCTCATGGAAGATTGAATATATTCAAATGAATTCGCACGTTAATAAAAGTCTTTATTATTATTATTATTATTATTATTATTATTATTATTATTCACTTAAATGTAGTCGTTCAATGTCGATATCGGTAACACAGACAAATACCATCCGCTACCATTACAGAACAACCTCTACACAATGGTACGTCACTTACAATTAACGTTATCAGCAATTAATTGACAAACCTGTAGATATGTTTTGACTCGGTGTTATCTTAGGTGAATAGTGCTGTTGAACGTAGGTGGGCATGTGTGTGACAATTACCAGTGTTTGGAGGAATATTCATCACTTGGTAAAAGTATAATAAAGCGGAGAGAGAGAGAGAGAGAAAGAGAGAGAGAGAGAGAGAGAGAGAGAGAGAGAAGAGAGAGAGAGAGAGAGAGAGAGAGAGAGAGAGAGAGAGAGAGAACCGGGCGGGCGGGCGGGCAGGCAGGCAGGCAGGCAGGCAGGCATGGTGGGCAGGCAGGCAGGCAGGCAGGCAGGCAGGCAGGCAAGCAGACATGGTGGGCAGGCAGGCAGACATGGTAGCTAAAAGACAAATGTTAAACTTTTAAAGAACTTTAATAACAACAACCATTACTACAATACCTGTTATATATATCATATAAATCAGGTGGTAAAATCATAAAATAATGATTTATATTGTTAACTAACCACGTCAACAAAGCATGCATATTGTTACAATTGAATTTTCATAATGTTCCCAGAATTTTGTTTATTGCCACAATTATAACAAACTTTATTATAACTATCATTCCTCTGGCAAATGTTTATTTTAGGTTTCTCTAATCCTGCTTTTAAAGATAAAAGCAAATATCAGAAGTTTATTTATTTTATTGTCTTGTCTTGTTCATTATAAAATTATGATCGTTTTATGAACAGAAACCCATGCTGCCGTTACGATGCCAGGAAATTGCTCATATTGCATAAACCGGCACTTCTGAATAAGAACATGTTACATTGATTTCTATAAACATTTAAAAAAATCAATTTATAATAGAATGTTAGAAAGTAATCAAAATTATAACTGAAATATATACGTCCGATATATACAGGGTACACGGAAAACACGTATAGATAAGTAACTTCCCCTGTTATTGTAGTTAACAAGAATATTAAGTGAGGCTGTGAAAATAGTAGCTCTACTCATTATTTAGAACAATTGAATGTAACTCTTGGGCAAATACTATTGAACTTAACATAAAAATTAACATTTAATAGGCCAAGTTGATTAGTTGCAGAGGTGAAGGTCTTCTAAGAAAAAGATTATGAAGGGAAGTAAAAAAACAACGAACACACCTAACGTGCAAATAGCCGTCGGTTATGCGCCACACATTGCAGAAACCCCACGTTTGTTTTACGGATATGGGTACATATAGGTTTTTATTTTATGGACACTATAATATAAATATGTACCAGTCAGAGATTCATACCCAACAATTTCAAATATTTGCTCTTTCACTCGCATGCATCTCGTATATTCGTGTTTTCACAGTGCAAGTAATTGGCTATGTCACTCCGTCAAATCTCGTATTTAATGTCTATCATTCTCACGTGTGAACTTATTTTAGATGTACGTTCCTTCTTCAAAAATACATTCGTTTACATACTGTACGGAACAGCTAACCCGTTATTGACATATTGGGTTATATTTTACATGACATTTAAAGTATTTTCTCAAAAAGCATCAAGCCAATCGCCTCATTGGTGCAATAAGCTCCCAAGTGCCTTCTTGTTTCATATACACTTATTGCACCAATGGGGCGCATTGTGCTTGAAATTTGGACTTAAATAAGAAAGGACATTTGGGATAACACTGACCAAGTCTGTCTTATTTATATATACATTTGACAGTTATCGGAATACTTTCATAGTTATTGAAAAGTTTAGTCAAATCAGTTTTCACAAAATAGTCAACAGAGGCGGGTTAGCTATCATGTTCAATATGTATATATGTCTATAGTTAAATACATTCGAAAAGTTCACCTTTAAAGGGAATATATCAGGATTTTTCAAAATTTTAGAATTGGCTAAAACCTTTTTCTTCCAATATACCATGCATATAATATAATATACTCAATTACATCGTATTGTCAAAGTGATATCTATTTAAACATGTCAAAATAATATATTGAAAAGGGTTTTCCTAACTTGGGCTACGCACCTAGGTTATACTTAAAAGTTTTTCCGCTTTAAGATGGCAACATATTTTGTGACGTATTAAATAAGTCATGTGATTTCATTTTGATTTCAATTTTACCGTTATACAGGTTTACAAATTTTACACGTAGAAAAAAAACTCTTCCATCTTAGAAAGAGTCCGAATGACGACGCGAGGTCGTTAAACGGTATTTAGGTGCTGTTTATTTTTAGAATGGGAATTTCGTTTCAACTTTACCATTCCAACTTATATATCGATTTCGTCACGTTTATGGGGGATTTGAAATGCTAAACTTTTCAGGTTATATTCATTAATGATAATGAGATGCTTTTTATCCATTTTGATCATTATTTTATTTTTAAGACATCTGTAGCGTTTTTTCCTGATATTCTCTATCTAAATCAAACGTAAATGTGATAGGTGTATTTATTTTATGGAGTTAATTAACATTATCCAAGTCTCTATAACTACGCTAATTACACATAAAACCATTTTGTTTAATTGCTTCATATTTTATTATCTCTCAAAGATGCGCAGCTGCTCGAGAAATATCAGTGAATTTGTTCGAACTGTAAAAGACGTATGATAACGATGCGGGCGTGAAGTTATGTAGTTACAGATAGTCTAAAACAGTTGAACGGAGCACTTTGGAAATGAATAAGAAATACCACAATCATTTTCTTTTTGCAGAGCGTAGAAAAAAAAAGAAAGTTTGTGCTAAAGCTAATTACCGCTTTGGTCTGGTGGTGAACTCGTCTGTCTTTTATGTGGAAGGCTGGGTGTTCAATCACCAGTAAGGACGTTCCAAATAATTTAAAATTAGAATACTAGCAACTTCCTCACTTGCCATGTCATTTGAAAACTATTTCCAGAACTGAATATTTCGAGGTCTGTATATATTGCCAGGGTCGGATATTATGAAATGCATGCCGGGTCCATTCAACTCAGTCGGTAGCGCGTGTGGTTATCAATTCAGGGGTAGAGAGTTCGAATCCCCACCCGGCCACAGTCTCCGTGATGATTGATATATGTCATTGCGTATCATTGTCATTCGTCTCATCGCTGATTCTAGTGGGATAGTTATCAGTTACTTGCAGAGATTGGTGTGCGCCAGTACTGGTTAACCTTCCAGGATCCTAGGAAAGATGTGTGGTTAACTGATGGCATAAAATGACGCTAAATATTCAAACAAACGAAATAATATTATGCGACCAACATCGGCAATATCGTTTTAATATCATAATATCATATATCGAAAAATAACTAGGTCTGTACTCAAAGGTACTTACAAGTCTTCGATAGGTGATATATGTAATATAAAAATAAATATTTCACATTCAAATATTATCATCATTATCATCATCATCATCATCATCATCATCATCATCATCATCATCATCATCATCATCACCTTCATCATCATCATCATCAATATCATCATCATCATCATTGTCGTCATCATCGTCGTCGTCATCATCATCATCATAATCATCATCATCATCATCATCATAATCATCATCATCATCATCATCATCATCATCATCATCATCATCATCATCATCATCATCATCATCATCATCATCATCAATATCATCATCATCATTGTCACCATAATCATCATGATCATGATCATCATCGTCGTCGTCGTCGTCGTCATCATCATTATCATCAACATCATTTTTTATTATAAGTAGCGGTGGTAGTAGTAGTAGTGTTATTGGTAGTGCTAGTAGTAGAAATAATAATGAAAGAAGTAGTAGTAGTAGTATTGATAGTAGTAGTAGTAGCAGCAGCAGCAGCAACAGCAGCAGCAGCAGCAGCAGTAGTAGTAGTAGTAGTAGTAGTAGTAGTAGTAGTAGAAGTAATGATAAAATTAGTAGGAGTAGGAGTATTGAAAGAAGTAGTAGAGTAGTAGTAGTAGTAGTAGTAGTAGTAGTAGTAGTAGTAGTAGTAGTAGTAGTAGTAGTAGTAGTAGTAGTAGTAGTAGTAGTAGAAGTAGTAGTAGTAGTAGTAGTAGTAGTAGTAGTAGTAGTAGTAGTAGTAGTAATAGTAGCATCAGCAGCAGCAGCAGCAGCAGCAACAGCAACAGCAGCAGTAGTAGTAGTAGTAGAGATCGGAGTCGCTAGCTATTTGTACGGTCTGGCGTCCTCGTTAATTTATTAAGCAATATGCCTAAGAGCATACGGGCGCAACTTAAAAATCACATAATGAATTTTTTACCAAAAAATCTTTAAGAATGGAATATCTTACCTTTACATGGACTATTTCTTCTCATCCGGCCTACAGCAGTAACACATGTTAATTTACATTATAAAAATGTTCTTATAATCCATCAGAAGACAAAATAACACTTCTGTAATACGTATAATAATCCGCTATGCACTGCAACTAATAGTGAAATTATGAAGCAATGCTGAGCTTGGAGAGGCTTTGCCTTTCCGCGTCATGGTGCGGTTACACGGCGGTTAGCGAGACACAGGCGATTACGACCTAAGTTAGGGTCAGTAAGGGACTCAGCAATAAGCATCACATTGATAGTGGTGTTGGGAAAAAATAAAAGAAATACTTTATTCTTTTGACAATCAACTGAACTTCACCGAAACTGCTTCTCTATGAAAGGACATGTTAATCTCAATGTGCCTATTTCAGGGAATTTACGTCGTATCAAGAAAAAAAACGCCAACAAGAAGAAATATACAACCCCATTCTCCATACATCTGACCCACTATTTGACATATAGAGTAGAAACCCGCATCAAAACAAATGAAAATACATAATTGACAATGATCCTTCAGTGATATCTACAGAGCTGTAGAGTTCCTACAAATTGTCCTGACGCGAGAGCGACTATCGCTTCGCTCACTAGCCACGTGCCGTTGTTGCCCTAGTACATATAATGTAATACAATGCAGGGTTTATTTAGAGACCCGTTAGCTTGTCTAAGGAAAATGGCGGTTATGTGAACAATATCGATCGCTGATTGGATTATCGACTTGTTTGATTGACAGCCCGTTACAGGTCAATTCTATCCAGTAATCAGCTCGTCACCTCTAAATTAAGACAGATATAAGCTATAAAATCAGTTATATCACAAAATATACTGTTTTTTTTTTTTCACGATACCAGATAAAAGTCCCAATACTTTGTTTTACAAACTCTACTTCACACTACTGACGTCTCTATCAGAACAGCTAACAGCTTCTTTATAAAACAAAAATAAACTCTCGAGGGGCAGTAATTGCCATCCATTTCTCATCTTTATTTAATTGTTAAAACAGAAATGTTATCAAAATACATTATCAAAATATGGCGGTTTGAACTTTCCGATTTTTGCCTGCGATAAACAAAGGAACGAACGTTATAGAAAAACACACGTGTATACTACTATTAAGGAAACTATGTTTAGTCATGGCAGCTCCGTTTGTTGTTGTTATAAATATATTTGTGTGAAAAACAAAAACAAAAAGATCAGAACGTCTCCCGAGTTCGTTTCCTTGGTAAAGTTGTTGTTGTATGGTGTTTAGTGTCGCTTTCAACAAATTTCAGTCATATCGCGACGGTGTCTACTTGAAACAGTATTCTGAGCGCTGTCACACTCAGTGGAGTATCGTGCCTCTGACACATGGTATGATATCCCATCCAGTCATATACTGAAATCGTGCCGACCAGACATGGAACTAAATTCTAAATGCTGAACGCGAAGCAAGGAACTACTAGTATTACCTTTCAAGTCTTTCGTATGACCCAGTCGGGGATCGAACTCACGACCTTCCGCATGTGAGTCGAACGTTCTATCACTAGACCACGTTGCAGTATCTTCCTAGGTAGAACTGGCAGGTTTAAGGGAATTACCGTATCTAATGTTGTTATCAGACCTTTTGCCTCTACCTGTATTTGATTATATGCCTACTATATGATGTTATATGTGATTGCAATAAATTATGTTTTAACTTGTAATGGGTGTTGTTTAGGAGAGGCCATCGGACCGAGTCTGTAATTGAACCCGCGACCTCTGTCAGCAAATCCACTAACTCTTCTCCTCACTCCTAAACCCATATTTCAAACCAAACGGTTCACGTATTGCAATAACAAATGCTATGAATGGACGAATATCATTGCAAATATTTAGTTGACATTTTAACAATTCAGTTCAATTCAATTCAATTGCTATATTCCACCGTCCGATGCTTCCACCGTCATTGAATGCATAAAACTAAATTAGAGATACTTATATAGAAATGCTAGTTAGGTGACTTATTTATCAAAATTAAAATAAACAACGTTTTTAGCATGCATCCCTTAACCTATGTCGCAAGGAATTATTTTATAGAGATTATTCCCATCCATCCACACACACACACACACATGCACTTCCGAATTGAAGTCTCGGTTTCCGGATGAACACATGTGAATAAAATCAAGTTCGGGCTACGAAACCTTAGAATACTCGTAATCTAACTGTGGCAAAAGCGAAAGACTAACTATTTGAAATGATATCTATGTGGTTTAATTTTAAAACAGAAATGCAGTTGGTTTAAACATATTTTATTGCCAATATATACAATGGGTTGGGCCACAAGTTCTCTCAACTTAGATTCGGCCCTTCCCTTATAATTTTACAAACACAAGAAATGCAGTTAGTCATTATGGAAACACCTACAACTATAAACAAGAGGGAGATAAAATAATTATTCATTTTGTGGGTAAGATGAGAGTATAGCATTAGACCGCGTACAAAAAAACGTAAAATCTACATTTATCTGCTGGTATACGGTGTGGCACCAATTAATGTCGATATGTTTGCCATATACCGAGACGTGCGTTTGGTTATCTGGAGTAATTCGGAACACGGTCAGATAAGTCAAGTATGTCAGGGGTTGATAATAGATAAACAATATCCCAACCGCTTGGACAAATTGTGGAGTAAACAAGTATCATTGGTTATCTAACTTGTGGTTCCGAACATTGACAGTTACGTCAAGAGCACTACGGATAGAATGACAATACTTTTTTTTAAAAAAAATGGGTCGTAACGTTATGACTTTAACAAAACTTTGAAATTAAAAGTATATTTTTGATCAACGAATACTATCGCATTTTTTCCCGACAGAGTCTTTTCAGTTTCTTTAGAAAAAATACGTAAAATATATGACAGAGAAAAACATACACGAAAATGTAAGGACACAATACAGCTATATAATTTTATACAAGTTTTTATTTGGAACTTGTAATGATTTTTATTTCTTGAAAACGTTTTTACAGCGACTTCATTAACCCTTTACTTCACATAGACGCCTTTGGACACCTCTAATATAGACGCCTTTGGACACCTCTAATATAGACGCCTTTGGACACCTCTAATATAGACGCCTTTAGACACCTAATATAGAAGTAGTTTGAATTATTAAGTGAATTATGTTTATATTAACTGACATAATGGAAAACAGTGCAGGAAGTGTTCAGATTGCTCGTTACGAGCAATTTGAACTCTTCCTGCACTGTTTTCAAAGGCTTTCTGTGATTGGTGCGGGAAAACGCGTATCTATGAAGTAAAGGGTTAAAGAACCTACCCTGACAAATCGCACTGAAAAAATCGCATATCAAAGCGTTTTCACTTATATGTGTTTTACAGATATAAACATTTCTGATAAATTGATATCTATTTCGTGTCTGCCATATTTGTTTGAAGTAAAAGACACAAACAACATATTTCATAATTTATTTACGGACATTATTTCGGAAACTTATATATATAATATTATATATATCAACATGATGAGAATGTGTAAATGCAGACCCATACATGATAATGTCGTTATTGTTGTGAGTGTCTTTTTGGAAAGGGGCCTAACTCTGACTAATTGTTAAAATACGTCCCGTTTCGCAGTTATGTTGTTATATAACAAACTATGTTTTAAATTCCAATAGTTTAATCGGCGTGAGAGTAATAATTCTAAGGAAATAAATTCATATTTTTAAAGTATGTATACTCATATCTGAAAAAAGGGCATAATACTTTTAAATTAAACACGCAAGCACGCACACACGCACACACGCATATATAAATTTATTCGGTTTGGAAATATTCAATTTTGAGTCGGTATAAATAAGAGACATGCAAGTTGGTATAATTAAAACGGTTCTTGATTGTTTTAATGCAGAGCTTTCTCTTCTATTTGTCTACATTTTAGTACCATTAAAACAGGGATAAAATGGTAGACGGACAGAAGTCTATGCACTTTATGTCAGTCTCGCGTGCAAAATTGAATTTAATGAAAACGATAAATCAACCTCTAAATGGCCGGGGATCCATAGACACGCACTACTGGCGAGCGTCTACGTCAATTACTGAAATAGTTCGGCAGGAAACAAGCCAGGGCATGCTATAAATGCATTCAACAAAAAATGAAAAAGATTGAAACAAACGAAAGTAGACATAAAAAATAAGATAATAAAATTTGACGAAAAACGGCAGAATCCGAAATTTCCACAGAGATACCAGGAAGTTATTACAATAACATATATTTGATTTTTGCAGACCTTCTGCGAATAGCTTTACGCATATTTTCTGATCATGTGATTACAGCGATCAAAGGAGGTGGCGGGGAGGAAGATCATTACATACCTATTACCTGCGATATGGGGGAAGCTGGGAGGCAATTTGTCTCTCCAAACAGCAAGTTTATTCAATAATGTCCCTGTAAGACTGTTGGTGCTGAGAGCCGTTTCACATTTACCGTTCGGTAATTCTAAACATGCTTCCCATCTGGTTCGCGTTCGTCTGCGTAAAAAATGTTAAAAAGTAAGATTATCGTCTGACTGTGTTTCATTTCTGTCCATTATCTCATCGAGGAATTTTTCAAATATTCAAAATCACCTTAAGAAATTGCAGCAGACGTAAAACGTTTATTTTGTTCAATTCACACTGTCAACAGTTTGCATGAGATATGCGAATCTGTGCCTAAAAATAAACAGAATAAATATTTTATGTGTGCAAAATTGCGATGCTTGCGAGAAGCTTGGATTAAAATTAAAACGCAGCAATAAGAATTGTTAGAGACAAATTGCCTATTAAACAGTTATTTCGTGACAAGGTAACATAGCAACGTTCAACTCACGAATAAAATGTCCTTGCTTTAAAGCAAAGTAATATATAACATACAGATTAAGAATATATTATACTTTTTTGTTTAGACATTTAGTATTTAAAGACAGCAGAATATGTATAATTGAAAATTTAAAATTAGCGGGGAAAAAACAGGGATTGGACGAACACTTTACGGCGGTGAAAATAATCGGATGCGTAAAAAATGGCGGATTTGTAACAGGTAAAACAAGACGACAGAGTAAATTAAAATGGCTGTTACTTCATTTATACTCGGTGTTTTATTGATGCGTACTCACAAGAGGTAATTAAGTTAATTGTCTCCCATCAATAGTTAAAGCGGCAATACCTGTAAGTCCGACTCTCACTGTCACGATCTGCTTCCGACTAGCCACGATCTCAAAAATCGACAGCAGTCGTGATGGTGTCGCCAGTATTCTAGATTGTTCGTGGGTTATCGGGATAGACCGGTTGGTTTTTCAAGTCGTACGGCATTCGTACATCATTCTTGAGGCCGTCGTAGAGGTATTCGTGATAACTGTGGCTATTCGTGGCAATTCCCAAACTAATGCTAGGTTCCAACTGTCGTGCGATCCGTTACGAACACCACAACTGGCCATTCGTAGCTGATCGTGGAATTTCTCTGAAATTTCTGGTTTGGATACGAGATGATGCGAGCCGATACGTTCTGATACGATTTGTTGCGCTCGGATGCGTTCTGGTCACGATTTGTCAAATTCAGGTGTCACGATCTGTCACGGTCTGATCTCCCGTTCAGATACGATCACATATGTTCCGATAGGATTGTTTCGATCGAGTCTCGATCTGACACGATCATCACGATCCGGTTACCGCGAATTGGGACGATCTGGTACGTGCAGATACGATCTGATACATTCATCACGAACAGATACGCTCTGTTACGATAGGATACGATTGTGGTCGCGATGATTTTCACGATCATGATCGAGGGAGATCATGATTTGAGTTACGACTGGACCCCAACGGGTATATATACAGCCCGACTGACCATGGTCTTCATTGTTTCTTGAACTTTTACAGAGCATGATGTCTGTCTTGTCTTAGATCGAACCAGATCACCACGATTTGGAAGCACGATTAGATGCGATCTGTCGCGCTTTGTTACGATGCAATACGATCTGATACGATGACCCCGATTGACAATTAATCGTGTTGATCGTAGAAAAATTTTGAACCTTTCAAAAAGTTTCTACGATTAACACGATTGCCACGACTGGCCTCAAGATCTGATAAGATCTGATATGATCACCACGATTAGTCCACGATTAAGACCACGATTTCAATCGTGCCGTGAATCGTGATAGTGGGAACCTAGCATTACGACTGCACAATACCCAGCAAGGAATAGTACGAGTGTCCTACGACTATACCACGAATGAACTACGACCTACCACGATTGATACCGATTTCATCACGAACGTACTAAGAACTTGTCCCAAATCATCAAGAACTAACACGACAACACGAGTATTGCCGAATGCACTTCGAATGATTACGAATTATGCCGACAGCGCTAAGACTGCAGTAAGAACTACAACGATTTATCACGATGCCACTACGGTTTAACTACGATTCGGGATACAGGCCGTCCGCTTCCCAGAAATAGTACATTCTGTGACTTCAAACCAGTGAACATCTACCAAGAATCTCTAACAAGAGCATATACCAAGAACCTCTACCATGGGTGATTCCAGAACAGGGTTGCTTCTACGTGATCTCGTAGCACTGGAGGCAGATATTGCACAGAATTACATGTTCGGAAACGCAATGAATTTGTAGCTGATCGGGAGTCTTCATCCGGTACGTACAGACGTCGCAGTGGAGCGGGAGTAGTCGTAGTACAGTTGTAGTACACGTCTCACACCACTATTACATTTCCCATAGGTCTCCATTGTAACATTTATGTCCAAAACAGAGTGAAAAATCAAATTCTGCAGCATGTGTCTGGGCTCAAATTTTTCACTGGTTCAAGATATGCAAGTATAAAGGGAAAAAAGCATACCTTGACCAGGGTTTTTTTTTAGATTCAATGCTTTTGTGAGACCTATCGATTTCCAGAGTAAGGTCCGGAGTACTCAAGGGAGATAAAAGTGGTGTGAGTCCTGAAGTCGTGGGGATACGTGGCGCAGTAATGGCGCAGTCGGACCAGATTGTGGTGATTCGTGATAGGTCGTACTGCATTCGTACTGGCAACGTAATGGAGTCGTGGTATGTCGTAGCTATTCGTTGAACATCGGCTTGGAAAACGTAGTGGATTCTTACAATAGTCGTCAGCAGTCTTGTGCATTCGTAGGACATTTGTGGCAAGGTCGGGAGTGATGCCGATTCATGACGATCTTATCAAAATTTTGCAAAACGTTTGAAGCTGTCGTGGTTGGATTGGTCCAGACTGATCGTGGCTAATCGGAAGCAAAATCGTAACAGTGAGACAGGCTGTAGCTGAAGATATTCCTGTTATCGTTACGTTATTTCGTAAATTGCACCACTCCCTACAGTCACTTTTTCAACTGAGCGAAATACACTGCTGCACTTTTTGGCAAAACTATGCCTGTGTACCGATCTCCTGCCATTTCCCGTTATTGTAAGTTAACCACAAGGTAGTCCATCAATTTAAAGATGCATTTTAATTCCTTCAACTGCGTAACGGATCTAGCGGGATGGCGGGGGTCTAGAACATGTGAAATTTCCAGAATACTAAGAGTGTTCCGCTTGCGGTGAAAAGCTTGAAGAACATACACTTTGACACCAACGGAATTAGCCAGGCCTGCTTCCCCTCCTATCATATAACGGGAGATTTGTAGATATTTCAATTTAGGAAGAAAACATTCTCACTCCCATATCTTTCGCCATATTGTTCGGAATTTGAGAAAATCTTCACTTGCATTGCAATGAAAATATTTATACTGACGGCTTTAACAATAAATGTCTTGCTTTAACAATAAATGTCTTGCTTTAACAATAAATGTCTTGTGAGAACATAATTCATGTATGGTAGATAGACTGTCATATTTGAGTATACAGTTTTTGTTATAACGCATTGTATTAAGGATGACATAAAGAAACGCAAAATTAGAATTTAGTAACGTTTTATTAAAATCTCACTTTACTGTTGTAAAATCGTAGTTTATATAAACAGATATTGTTAATCTGTTCACTAAATTATGTTCCCATGGTAACTGAGATGAATGTCATGTTATGAATAAACAAAATGAAAATAATTGATGATTTGCAAGATGACTTGGGGAAAAAAATTTACCACTTGGATCTGAATACGGTTGAACATTAATACAATTGAATAAGCAAACAACTTGTGATCTTTAAGCAATGTAATGTTGATGCACATGGTGTATACCACAAGTGCAATGAATTTCAAAGCGAGATAGCCATTAAAGCTTTGTTGGTCACAAATTCACGAACCTGGTCCAAGTTTCACATCTCAATTTTTTCTCAACGAATTAACAGTTGTCCCAACGTCAAACTTGTGTTGTTATTAAGTATATAATGAGATCAAGTTATCTTTAAGAGAATGTCAGATTTTGAGATAACAAATATCTCAGCTTAAGATATCTAATGAACCCGGCCCCTGACCCCATTTGATTGATTGATTGAATATTAAGCGTATTTATGGCATCGAGAGCTAACAGACGATCAGTTTACATAACCTCTGTTTCATGGGATTAACCAGTACTCGAGCACATCCCGTCTCCGCAAGTAACTGATAACTTTCCCACTTGAATCAGTGGTGAGAGACGAATGCTAATGAGACACAATGTCGTATATCAATCATTATGGAGACTGTTGCAGGGCAGGAGATTCGAACTCACAACCCCTGGATTGATAGTCAGACGCGTAACCGACTGAGCTATTCGGGCCCGGCTTCACAATTTGAGACATCTTTTGAAATGCTTTAACACCAGTTATGTCAAAAATTTTGCCTGTTATCCTTTACAAATGAGTGAAGATTTGTTCAAACACAAAACATATGTGAGCATTGAATGTGTAATGAGTTTAAGTAATCATGTAGAGAAATTGAGATCTATGTGTCTTCAAGTTGAGATAATAAAGAGTCGAAGTGACGAAAACTATTTTTAAATTAAAATTGATTAATATCGATGATCCCGCGTGCTGACAACCCAAGATAATGTATGTGACACCTTATCACAGATTGATCTTTATTATTTTAACATATACTAAAGTAGGTCAATGAAACATAGATTATTGAAGCGAAGGTATATGTGAGACCTTATTCAGGGAATATAGCGTAATACTAACACTGCTCTCATATATATATATATATGAGACACAAACGGATGGCATGTAACGAGATAAGCTCTACTATTTGGCTTAAAGGCAAAAAACTTCCCCAAAAAACAAACAACAGCACTCTATTTTTCATCACCTTGCAAATAGTAAACGTCATGATCGTTCTGACGCTTGTATTGATCAAGATTATCTACACGAGGTAAATCTTTATAATCGCACGTGCAATCTGTGATGAATGTATGGAATTACATTTTATGCGTTGTACTCATGTTTCTGTCCGATGTATGTCCACTCAAAGTGTGCTTATCACGCATGTGAGACGGTATAAAGAAACAATACAGAAGCTTTTTTTTTGTTTGTTTTGTTTTCACAGTGTTTTGCACTCTGCGCCTTTTTTTAATTGATGACGTCCTGGTTGACTTTCACATACATGTAGTTTCATTTTCTTAAGTAAGTAGGCACTTAAAATTATTATCTATGAAGGTATTTAAAGTTTTTTAACTTAAATTACAATACATGTTTTAAATTTCAAGTATTAAATTAGTTAAGACAATGTCGATGAAACTAGATCAAGGCTACACTTTAAATAGTAACAATCGGAATACCTCGGCATAGTCCATAGATTCGCCGGAATGAGCACAGACGGTAGCACGTCAAATGGTCGTGAATTCTACAATCGTGAAACATCGGGTATTTCCGTATGCTCCGTAGCATAAAGGCCGAGTTGATCAAATTGGTGAATTCTAATCACCGCCCGGTCACAGTCTCCGCGATGATTGATATACGACACTGTAGCTCATTTACATTCGTCTCTCGACTCTTGATAAATATAAACTTTTGTTCTACTAACTTTCTACACAATTTATTAACGTAAATTAGGTACTGAAACATTACCAATAACATTAAACGTTTATCTGCCATCATTGTATCTGTTTAAGCATGGAGCGGATTTACATAAGCATGCTTTCAATCCAATCCATTTTCTATCTGTGTATCATTCTTACAGCTTATAAAATATTACATGTTATTGTATTGCAACATATAGATATTGAAATGAAATATGTTTAAGCTTAGTGAGACAGTTATCAGTTACCTGTGGAGGTGGGTGTGCTCGAGTACCGGTTAACCGTCAAGGATTCCAGGAAAGAGTGTCAGATTTACTGATCGTATGATAGCCCTCAATGTTATCAAACTGACGCTAAATATTCAAACAAACGACGAAAGTAACTGAAAGTAACTGTCTGGTAAGCTAGAAATGATTATTTATTCAATCATAAAATCAAATTATAACTACCCTGATATCGCGTGTCACAATTTGCCTTTTTATTTAAATTGATTAAAAACAAAACTATTATAGATAATTATCATGGCTGCAATTTTAGAAGCTGTCAACCCACCTGTACGCTTATCAGCTTAAAAGGGGTTGTCAGTATAAAAATCATTGTTTTTACATAACGCGAACAGAAAACCTATTTTTCAGTATTAAAGTTGCGCCATCCCAGCGATTACTGCTGATTTATTCGCAAGATAGCGCAGAAAGCTGAACAGTCTAAAAAGCAAGATGTCTAACTTTATTTGCCTTCTATCAGTATTTAAGATAAGTTCATTTTAAAAAAAATTGAACAAAAAATTGAACAATATCAATATTGCATTACTGCTATGCATGCAGATTGTTGCATGCTTGGATTGGAATGTATGCCGGTATATCACATTTTTGATAAAACTTTGAATAACGCATTTCCAGGTTGAAGGAGCGGTCATAGGAGTCGAGGGGGTCGGGGGCAATGGGTAAGGAGGAGAACTTAGGCCACTTTGTGCTGATGGTGTTGACTTTGGTACAAGGGCGGTGTGTAGAAAGGACAACAGGTGAGATGGAAACCAGATGAGTTTTAAAAGTGAGGATTCTGTAAGGGTGTTAGTGGGGTTGGGGAGAGCTGACCAGAATGTAAAAAAGAAGGAGAAGGCGGCGCACAAATATGATATAAAGGGTCATATTACAATATGACTGATTGGGTTTTGTTGGTTAATTGTTAAATGCTGTATTATGTTCAAATAGAGCATGTCGGACTAGTCACACAATCATACCAAATCAATGTAATATGAATTTCGAATATGGTATACTGCCGAAAGAATAAAGAAACACCGGTTGACTTTTGAAAACTCGTATATTAAGCATTTTTACAGTGATAATAACTAAAACGAAAATAAAATAAAACATGTAAAACTTCGAACAAAATCGCTATATCACGGTACCAGCAACTGCTGCTGTTGCTGCTGCTGCTACTACTACTACTGCTGCTGCTACTACTACTACTACTATTTTCACTGCAATTACAACTACTACTACTACTACTACTACTACTACTACTACTACTACTACTACTACTACTACTACTACTACTACTACTACTATGACTACTACTACTACTACTACTTCTACTACTACTACTACTACTACTACTACTACTACTACTACTACTACTACTACTACTACTACTACTACTACTACAACTACTACCAATACACTAGTACTAATAGTATTGACTTTATTTTTGAGAAAACTAAGTTGGATAAATTCAATGTTCTCTGAGGTCCTCAACAACACAATTAAACAAGAACAGTGTTTAACATTCATTATAAAACAAATGAACAGCAAATATAATAAAAAATTTCAAAGCCTATATAGATTAGTATTTTGCCAGTTTATATATGACATGTATGCTATGATCTACTCCACTGAAGACTATTTAATAAGATCGGTATGGAATTCAAAATTACATCTCCTATGGCAAAGATTTTCTAAATAATTCACAGTTTGGTTTTTCGATATACAACAAATTTGCGGTCTTAAGTTTCGGGAATGAATTTCATATGTGTGCACTTGAAAGCATCTCGAAGATACGGTGGTGAAATACCTTTTATCATTTTGTGAATTAGTATTACTTTTTGATATTTAACTCTATCGGAGAATCCCATCCAGTTCAATTCGGAAAATAGTTCACTGGACGGTGTGTCATAATCTCCGTCCAGGATAATTCTAGTAGATCTCTTTTGAAGCTTGATATTTAATTCATGCGATCGTAGGAATAATTTTCCCAAATTGAACAACAGTCATCCAAATGTGGCAAACGTAAGCGTTAAAATATGACTCGCGCACATGAATTGATATATATGGTTTAATTCTGTTTAATAAAAAACCGCAGTGAATTGCACTTTTGTATTTTCTACTTGTAAATTCAATGATAAATGTTTATCTACAGTAATTCCTAAGAGTTTTTCATTTTCAAACAATTGTATTGGAACGCCATTCTGCTATAGTTGGTGGTACCTGCAATATCTTAGTTAATGCTTGTATTGAAGCAATGAACATGAGTTTTGCATTATTAAAATCACATTGTTCTGTTAACACTGTGTTTCAAAGCCATTTATATAAGCATTTGAATGATTTGATATATCTTCAATGGATTTGCTTCATGTGTTCAATGTTGAATCATCAGCAAAAATATGGTGATCGAGATCACAAAATTGCATGTGAAGGTACAAATCATTAATGTAAATACTAAACAGAAGGGGTACCAATACGCAGCCCTGACGCACACCTGTTAAAGACGTTTTTTTTGTTTGATAATGCTCCTGAAACACTTACTTGTTTTGTCCTTTCGAGAAGATATGATTTAAACCAGTGCAGTGCGTTGTTACTCACTTTATAGGCAAATAGTTTCATTAGAAGAATATTATGATTAACTAGATCGAAAGCGTTTGAAAGGTCAAGTAACACAGAGCCTATAATTTCGTTGTTGTTAACGGAGGTAATCCGTTTGTCTATTTCTCTAGTAAGAGCTGTCTGACAAGAATGGTGTTCTCTAAACCCAGTTGGATGTCCTTGAATCAGATTATGCTGATCTAGAAAATACATCAGATAGTCTTTGACGTGTCTTTCAAATATAGAAGAAATAACCGGCAACACGGGTATGGGACGATAATTGTTCTTATCAGATTTTGAAAATTGGTGTAACCTAAGCTTTTTTCAAACTTTCCGGTAAAATACATTGCGTGATACTTAAGTTGATGACATAAGCCAAAGGTTCATTTATAGCAGACGCTGTAAGTTTCAAATATTTAGCACTATTCTAACATTATATATGAAGCTCGGTTGTTTTGTTAGTATTCATGCTGTGTTTTAATGTAGCATATTTTGACATTGTGTATATCAAATTCAGTTGAAGGTCATAGTTTACTACTTGTATAATTTCTCAGTACAGTATCACTACTCTTATTTAGCGAAGTGCATATGTTGCTACTGGTATTAAAATTATATGCAATAGATGTGAAAAAGTTATTGAAATCAAATGCTGTTTCATTTGGATTTTCATCCTCATCATAAATAAAAGTAGTTTGACTTAAATTTGATTTATTTATTATATCATGTAAATTTTGCCGAAGTTGCTTTGGATTTCATAATCGATACAAATTCACATTATTTTGTTTATAATTTATCCCGTGTTTTCATTGCAGTCATGCATGAAGTTTTTGGACGATGGAACTTTCAATAGACTGCGTTTTAAACCACTCAGACCCCGAGGGCCGATGTTTTACTAGTGTGATACATGTGGCAGTATTGCTTATAGTTTAGCCAAGCTCATCTTCAAGTCAGATCGAGATAGCTACATTGTTAACGTGTCTGACAGTCAGTCCATGGGCCATCGGTTCGGATCTTTGCCCGGTCACAGTATGTGTGATGATTTGTAATGAGTTTTATTCTACGGCCATAATTATCTCACCTCTGAATTGGTGCGGCAGTAGTCATACATAAGATGTTAGTAGTATTATCTAGCTGCCTAGCGGATCCCAGAAACAAGGATTATGTGCGCTGACGGTCGTTTAATAAATAAAATACTATTGAAAAAGTGATTGATTGATTGACTGATTTATTGAATGAATATCTAGCATCATGTTTATGCCATTGTAGGAGAAACCCTCCCTACAAACAAACTCTCTGCTATATAATGGTACATGTATAGAATAACCGTTTTGGTTAGGTCAAACCCGTTTCACATTGCGCGGTACAAGAATGCGTCTTGTGTGCAAAATACGTATTTGTGATATATTGCAGCGGCCAATCTGTCTGTGTGTAAAATTTTATTGGTGTGTAGATAGAGACTTAAGAGAAAAAAACACACCATTATCATATTTTTCAGGTAAAGCAATTTTCACCTCTGCTCATCTCGTTGGTTTGATTGTAAGGCTGTTTTCTCCATATCTGTCTTAGGGATGATGAAACAGTTGGCACACCTGTCGTGGCGAATACCTCAAACTCCTATATAGCCAATTAAAAATGTAACAACCCCGTAACGTTACCATTAGTACGTTTACAAACATACCGACCATCTTCAAATTAAAGAAGAAAAGATGGGCGTACTTTGTTTTTGTTTGCTATAAATTATTGCTTGCGGAGTTTATCCGTACATCGGTTAAAGATTTTTGGAGTTCGATGACCATTGGCGTAATCCAAGCTTACTTATCTAATATATCGTTTTACACATTAACCGTGATTTATTTACATTTTTTTGACATTCTATCATCGATGTACAGCTAAAACACTTGTGCCAAGAAAAGGAAAAAAAATTGAGCGGAACAAAAACAAATAGCAGAGATAATTTATATACAGTATAACCTGCCTTAAGCAGCCAGTCAATGGAAGGAGCAAAAGTGGCCTTTTAAGACAGGTTGTTGCTTAATACAAGGCAGTTTGCTCTGAAAGCATATAAATGGGAAATAGTGAAAGTGGCTGATTGAGACAAGTGGCTGCTTAATAGAGGTATCCGCTTATACAGGTTTGACTGTACATATATAAAGTGTATTTTTAAATATCGTTGAGAAAGCTAATCAGTTGTCACTTGAGAAGTAATAAAAGTATTCAAGAAGATTAATTTTAAAAATAAACAGTCTTTCAGATTTGTTTTTATTTCATTGAAACTTTTCTTTTTAACAAAAACAAGTATTAAATAACGACTGATATTGTTTGAATTGATTTTATCCCTTGTGTTTTTTTTCTAACGTCATTTCGAAATTGTAAAGCCCGATGAAAATATATTAAAAACTCCGGTAAGAAGACATAATTATATAAAAACTGTATACTGGTCTTGATTAAACAATCTTTAACTTCAAATGTAATTCAAATGTTCAGAAAGAATTACATTTAAGTTTTTTTAATCTTTCTGATACCGACATTTAATAGAAAAAGTTATTCATTAACTTGGTTATCGAATTTTAATATGAAAGTTTTATACCAAAACTGCCATATGTACAAAATGCATATATACCGGGTATATTCGATTTCATGAAACATGGTATAGATGGAAGAAAGGTATGGATATAATAGATCTATATATCATTATATTTCGTTGATTCAATGAGAAATTAGAAAGGAAGAATCCGAATCTATTGGAGGCGATTTCCCTTAATGTTTGAGTAGAAAGCGCAGGCTTCCGAAATGACCAAGATATGGAAATTTCCGCAAAGACCAGGATACGCGAGTTACCGTAAAGGGCCAACGTATCGGATTTTCGCAAAGACCAGTGTACGAGAATTTCCGCAAGGGCCAGGGTACGCTTACTTCCACAAGGGCCAGGGTACGCTTACTTCCACAAGGGCCAGTGTACGCTTACTTCCGCAAAGAGAACATAAGTCTGAGTAAGAGCTGACATTTCTTGCTCATCACGGAAGATGGAAGTCACTTTCATACAAGCCTAATGCTTTCAAGAAATAACGTGAGTGAGCGACTTCAGAATTCGTTGTTTGAATGATATATATAAATACATCCTGGTATATACTCCGAATCATTATAGATGGAACATTTACCTCCGATAATTTAACCATCTGTCAAACTCGCGTGCCTTGAATTAACGTTTGCTATAACCTGGAAATATAAGTAATTTGAGACGCTGAGGGGTAATTCTTTTAAGTGTTATATAAGCGCTTCCAGATGCTCGGAACACTTCTTTACCGCAGAGCATAGGTGAAAAATTACAAAGTCATGAATAACTGCTGTGGTACAAGAAGTATACGTAATCATGGAAATTGAAATTGAATAATTCGTCCACAACGTCAACAAGGTCTCCGCATGTGTACGAAAGTTGAATAACTACATGTAATGCCAATGGAAGAAGTGAAAAGTAAAAGAGACAAAAAATTTAATGCTAATACTCATGAATTCACATTTTTTTGTTATACTTCAATTTTACAGTTTTATACGCACACATATGTATATATCTATGTACAAAACTAAAG
Source organism: Panopea generosa (assembly GCA_029582155.1). Lineage (NCBI taxonomy): Eukaryota > Metazoa > Mollusca > Bivalvia > Adapedonta > Hiatellidae > Panopea > Panopea generosa. The sequence continues at coordinate 39,532,100 of CM055897.1, forward strand.
AAAAATATAGAATTGATTTATTAGTAGCCTACAATTGCGTATTAGCATTGTTTTCGTCTCTTCCTTATACTTTCATTTTTTTTATTTGCATTCCTTATCCAAATATATTTTTCTTGCACTTGCCACACAAGGGATACGGCGTAAGTGAAAGTTGGACTATATAAAGTTAATTAAGGAATGCATTTCATTTGTTGAATGGTCGTGAGAGAGGAAGAACTGACATGCAGCGGCGTAAGGAAGCGAATACCGGAGAGGTTCATGTAATCTTTGCTTGTTGCCTATAAGTTCATATCGGATGAATGAACAACGCAAAGACATTCATTTCTTATGATACATTAAAAAAAATTGTATTTATATCATTATATATGCACGTACAGTTTTCCGTTAGGCTTGCCTTGGGATAATTAGGCCTGGAGATATCAGGTAAGCCTGACGATACCATATCCATCACGGGGCTCCATTGTTAATGATATTTCAGCATGGAAGAAAATAAATTAATCAAACATAAAAAATAAGCATGTAATGTCAGTGTTATTAGAACTACAATAGTACAACTTACCGTAAGGTATGTTAGTCCCTTTAGGTCCAGGCCTATCCGAGTGTGTCACATTACAAAGTTAAAGAGCGTTCTGAGAAAGTGGCGTGAGTTAGTTTCAAATATACGGATGGATCATTTGATGAGTTCTGTCAGTTGATTATAAATGATTGACATAACCCTTATATTTCATATATCACAAGTATAAGTATTTTTCACGAGTGGGCTACTGGTAAATCGTTCAACTTACCTTGTTAACCTCACGAGAATGGACCTGGAAATCTATGTGAACTTTAACAGTTAGTTGCTGAAGGCTTTTTTCTCCAGACCTCTGTTTCCGTTTTTTTATTATTCTTATAACGACCTATTAGAATCAGCACTCAAACACTATAGTTGTGCGACACTCAAACACTATAGTTGTGCGACACTCAAACACTATAGTTGTTCAACACCCAAACACTATAGTTGTGCGACACTCAAACACTATAGTTGTGCAACACTCAAACTATAGTTTTACGACACTCAAACACTATAGTTGTGCGACACTCACACACTATAGTTGTGTGACACTCAAACTATAGTGTGCTATCCCCAAACACTGTAGTGTGCTTTTCTCAAACACTATAGTTGTGCGACACTAAAACACGATAGTTGTGTGATATCAAACTATAGTTGTAAGACACTCAAACACAATAGTTGTGCGTCACTCAAACAATATAGTTATGCGACACTCAAACACTATAGCGTGTGTCACTCAAACACTATAGTTGTTTGATACTCAAACACTATAGTGGGCTATCCTCACACACATAATGTGCTATCCTCAAACACTATAGTTGTGCGATACTGAAACACTATAGTTATGTTACACTTAAACACTATAGTGTGCTATCATCAAACACTATAGTTGTGCAACACTCAAACACTATAGTTGTGCGACACTCAAACACTATAGTTGTAAGACACTCAAACACTATAGTTGTGTGACACTCTAATGCTATAGTTGTAAGACAAACAAACACTATTGTGTTCTATCCTCTAACGATATACCTGTGTGACACTCAACTAATGTAGTTGTGTGACCCTAACTTCGCCAAATGGTGCGATCTTGCTTAAAAAATCGCGATATCGATATATCAATGCTGGTCCTACCAGGACATCGTATTTTCCGTAACTACTTTCATCTATTCAGGGCCCCACTAATGTTCAATGACGGGTTAGGGGTTAGGCGGCCAGCTAATATGGCATACTTTGTACCCCGCCCCAACGCCATATTTTAATAAAAATGTTTAAATGTAACAAAATATCAAACATCTGAAATAAATGACAATCCATAGTGTTATCCTAAAAGCTCATTAAAAGCAACATTTATTGTTTCTAAATACCCTCATTCACCCTGCAACAAGGGAATAAAACTCACACTATACCATGGCTCTCAGTGTCACGTTATGAAGCATTTGGTGATGATCAACACTTTCCTATGGAGGCTTCCCCCGTAAGCCCCTGACACACACTCTCACTCTCACATGATTGCCGACGTCTGTAGAACGGACCGAGCTCTCCCGATTAGGGAGATATCAGGTTCTGGGATAGACTAAGGTTACCCCCCCCCCCCCCCCCCCCATAAATAAGACCAGTGGCGTAGCCGCCCTTACACCACAACGCCCAGACTGGCACATATTATTGCGATTTCATTATTATATCTTCAGAAATTCCCCGCAGAACGCATGAAATGCATTCTTAAAATTAAAATATTTTCTGGTAGGGTACGCCCCAGATCCCCTGGAACCTGGTGGCTTGCACGTCATTTGCCAGTTAAGCCACTGCTCAGACGATTATACGCCTATGTTAATTTGTAATAACTTTTTTCACAATCGCGATAAGATAAAAAGGTTTAAATGATAAAATAACAACCATAAAAAATAATTAGATCTAAATTAGAGAGATTCATAGATCCTTGATAGGACTGTGTTGTTTTACATCAGAATATTTGTACTTCGACACCGGAAAAAGTACGCGCGTAAGAATAAACTTTAAAATCTTTATATTTATCAATTAAAATTTATATTCATATAGATAAAACAATTATAAGAGCCACTTCGTGTAATTTTATTTCATAAAACCACACCGTGATTAATTATAAATTCATTTTAAGAACTATATTTTATGGTTGTCATGACGCGCAGGAATATTAAATAATCGTTGTTAGGTTCAACAACATTTCGCTATGGCGGACACAGAAAGTACAATTGAGCCAGAAAATTCAGAAGATTTGTTGAAAGAAGAAAATGGCGAAGAAGGAGAAGAAGAAGTAATAAATACAGAGGAAGAATTGACAGAAGATGCACAGGCTCTGAAGGATGAACTTGCCAAAATCAAAGTGCATCCGCCTACGATTGACCTGTACGTTTTTTAGTCATTGGTTTTCGCGGCTTGTTTACAGAATCGGTTTTATTATTTTGTGAGATAGCAACTTGAAGTATAACGTGCATGCTATCAATATGCAGACTATTAATCAATCGTAATTAATAAAGATATTTGATTTCTCCATGCTGGGGTTTATTTTAAACTCTATAAATATTAATTGATGTCTAAGTATTACAGTTTTTGGCAAAGGTCTGTTGTATCCTCACAGTACCATAGTTCGATATGCTAACGTACAAATGCTTAAAAGTACTGGTTTTTCCCAGGAAGATTTCAAATGTAAATTTCCTACGTTGTAAGAACTTTCACAATTGAAGAAATATAAATAAGTTTAAACTAAAAAAAATATTTTTAACGTGTAAGCAAAAATGGACCGTTGAGCCTGATAAGCTCTCACATTATGATAGAAAGTAAACTGGCATAACTATGTTTTCTATTATAAATGACAATTGCCAGTTCTCTGATGTATGGTAAATTGGTAATGAAAACACACTTAACAGTTTTGCAAATATAAGCTAATATTAGCACATAGCTTTTGGTGCCATGCTTGTGTTCACTCTGGCGACTGTATGTTTAATTAAAGAATGTCATCTACTTCTACATTGGTATGTTGTTTTGTCACAACTCTTTGAAGTACTGTAATCTTATCAAAGGCTAATTTTCATTCAAATACAATCCATTTGTGTTTATAAATACTGTTATCCGTAAGGTTTCATCGGAACGCAGTTATATATGTTGTACTTTCTAATTGAAACGTTATGATTATAATGACCCGCTAGTGATAATGTTTCTATCATTAAATTAGTTAAAATACTTATATCATAAAAAGTGGTTTGTTTATGACTTTTGTTTCAATCTTGAGATCTATTTATTCTTTTTAAGTTGAACTCAAGTCATGTGGACAATTACATTTATTGAAGGCTTGTCTGTTTTGTTCTATTTATCTTGTATTCAAAAGTATATATTTATAGACACATATAGATAATTTAGTACTTATATTTTGAGTGAAAGTTGGATTTGATTTTTCCAAATTTTATGTGAACAATTTTTTCTCTTCTCCAGGTCACCGAAAGAGACATTTGACGCCTCTGAATTTCCTGCATCATATAAGGAGAACCTACCAAATGAAAACTTAGTTTTGCAGTTTGCCGAGAACTTCAGGAGACAATATGTGCATTTATATCGTGATAGAAAACCATTATTGGTGAACCCAGTGAATGAATGTTTTGCAGAGGTGGGTGTGCGAGTGAGCAAAATAAAGTAAAGCAAAAAAATTAAACAATTTTATTAAGAGCAGCGCGGTTCAAATAAGCATTTAATCATTTTGCAAGTGTTTTTTTTTAAATGTTAGTAGAAATTTCTTTCTCTTGCATATTTTTGCAAGCATATAGTTTGAAACAACTAGTCAGTCATCTATTTACAGACCTAACATAGAATAGTTTTACTGGAATTTCCTACTTTGCATATACAGTCAACCTGGGTAAGTTGTCACCTCTATTAAGCAGCCACATGTCTTAAGCAGCCACATTTGCTATTTCCCATTTCTATGCTTTCAAAGCAAATTGACCCCTATTAAGCAACAACTGTCTTAAGAGACCACTTTTGCTCCTTCCCTTGACTGGCTGCTTAAAACAGGTTAGACTGTATAAGTGAATCACCAAAGATGAAATTTGTATTGTGATGCTTTGGCACTTAATATTAATGGCAATAAAAAACAAGCTTCTGCACCCGCTTGCAGTGCTCTTTTTATTTTTGTATTCCCATGATTTGAGGAGAGCAATAAGAATGTCAGATTGTTTTTATGTGCACTGGTATGATGCTAGTATATAAAGACTGGTTTAATGTTTATCACATAGAAAGAGGTGTAAAACAAAAACCAAAAATTCAAACAATTAATTTTTAATAGCTATTAAAGTGCAGATTTAGAAACTACAATTAACGACTCCATAACAAAAATTGAACATCTGTTGTTTAATTAGATCTTGTAATAAAATATATAAATTGAAAAAAAAGTGGTTAAGATGTATTTTTTATAATCTTTTTTTAATACTTGTTTGCAGAAATTTGTGTGTACAACCATCAGACCTACTCAGCTCGAGTACAAAGAATTGTATAATTGGGACGGAGCATCTGAGTTTGTGGCCGACTATTTGAACTTTGAAACACTGGAACCACCATTTGAACTGGTATGTTATGAGACCTGAATAAATCATTTTGTTGTTTTTTAAACATGGCACTTGCTCCAAGCATTTTGGCCAACTGATTTTTAGTTGATGTGTGAATGTGAGTATCCTCAGGTCAGACCGTTCAACATCTGACATTGTCTTATCTTTTGTTGTCTTATTCTGATCCAATACAGACATTAATCAACATCAGAGTTGTTAAAGGTCAACACCGCAGTGTGTTGTAGTAGTAGAGTGTCCGTCATGCATGCAGAAGGTCATGGGTTGAATCCCCGGGCAGTTCTAGAAACTTCCTCGCTTTGTGCTTAGCATTCAGAGGAGAGTTCTAGGTCTGGTCAGCCCAGTGTCATATAATGTGACTGGGTGCGGTATCGTACCATGTGTCTGACATGATATGCCAGTGTGGCAGCACTAAGAATACTGTCTCAATTAGACACCTTCGAGATATGACTGAAAAATTGTTGAAAGTGATGCTAAACATCATACAATTACAACAACAGTAAGTCGATGGAAAACAATGCAGGATTTGTGATAACCCATGAAATGTTCAACCTCCATTCAGTGCTTCCACACTGTCCGTGTGCATATGTGTGGTAAAATCATAATGACTAAATGCTGTTTCTGTGAAGATGACCATTATCTTAAAGCTGAAATATTGCCTCTGCTATAATGTAATGATAAGTCACTATGTAAAGCAAAAGGGACTCACTTTGAATTCCGTAGATCTGAAAAAGTTTAAAGTACTTTTTACATGTGATCAAGTGTTCACTCACACTTTGAATTTGGGGTCATTTGTCCCCCGTATGATAAGACTTTATAGGCAAATTGGAGAGTCATTTGATAAAAAAAGTGTGATGCAAATATAAAATTTGAGGGTCATGGGAAAATATGGGTGACCCTCAATATGCTAAATATCATTCCAGTGTTCTACAATTTTGATGCGTTGTGTTAATTCCTGTTGTTTAGGAATTAGTTTTACTGAATTGGTGAGTCAGTCTATGTAATATTTACACAATGTGGTAGTACTAATGAGTCAGATTAAGAAACTACAAGCATTTAATGTAAATAAATCACAGCATTCAATAATATTAATTGTATGAATTCTTCAAAATGTTTTTTTTTCATTTCAGCCCAAGCGTATGTTGTCTCCCACCACTGTCTTGAACCGTCAGAAGGGAAATTGTTTTGAATACAGTACTTTACTGTGCTCACTTCTGATTGGTGCAGGTTATGATGCGTATGTTGTCAGTGGTTATGCTACTCGTGAGGTGTGCCTGGCAGATGAGTCGAGAGAAATATGTCCACTACTGAAGAGAAAGGAAGAGGTACATTACTATCTTACAGTTCATTTACATATTACAGGGTCGGGTTAGCTCAGTCGGTAGCACATCTGACTACCATTCCAAGGGTTGTGAGTTGAAATGCCCATCTGACCATGGTCTCCATAGTGATTGATATATGAAATTGATCCTCATTGTTATTCGCCTGTCACTGCTTATTCAAGTTGAAAAGTTAACAGTTACTTGCAGCAATGGATGTGCTCGAGTACTGGTAAATCTTCCAGGATCCCAGGAAAGAATGGTTTGGTTAACTGATTGTCTGTTAGCCCTAAATGGCATAAAAATGATGCTAAATATTCTGACAAACAAATTAGCACAAAGAAACACTCCAAATATAAACTGTAACTCTTTCACTATAGATAAAAGAAGAGGAAAAGAAAAAAGATTTGAAGAAATACACCGTGAAACCCCCTAAAGATCTGCAGAGTAAATTCGAAAAGAAACAAGCTGCCAAAGCCCAGGCAGAGAAGGAAACTGAGGCTGCCAAGCGGAGGACGGAGGAAGAGGAGAGACAAGCTGTAAGTCATGTGGCAATAAAGAATTGAATTTATAAAAATATCAACAACAAAAAATTGGAATGTTTGCCTTAGAGTTTTAAGCTTCGATATGTATTTAGGTATTAAGGTAGAATGAAGTTTCGCCATTATTACGATACATATATGATGATGATTGTACATTTATAAAAGTCATCAAGCAAAACAAAGAGGCATATGTTCAGTTGTCATATTATTCAAGTACATTTCCTACTAATTCTTTAATTTTGGCAACAATTAACTAGACTCATGTTCTTCATCACCTGATGAAAACTCAAATTTGTGCTTTTAATACTTATATTTACGTTATATTTTCTATATTCTTTACATAAAATTATGATTATAATATTTTCAAATTTTGATGTAAAAAAAAAGCAGATTATACAGCATTGTCAACAACACTGAATGAACACGCACATTGTCATGGCAACTAGTGCCAAACGTCACATGAAATTCATGATAACATGGCGTCACATCAGCAAAACAAGAACTTCCACCAAGTAATTGCAAAATGGTTCTTTTTAAGCGACCCAGCTGCAAATGTTTTTCAATTGTAAATGAAATGCAGTTATTCTATTCTAGTTCATTTAGACTGACTGAAGTAGAAAGTAAATATTGTAGCATCATTTAACATGGCGTGAAGTTGATTATGCTTGATAATTGCTTGATTTGGAAAATTTGACATGAGTTATTGCCCTTTTCAACTGATTAACTTTACAAGCTGTAGATTGCATTGTAAGAGCTCGTGTTGGCAACTTGTCTTGTGTTTATTAGTGAAATGATTGTTTCCATATTGTGTTCAGCTATTTAACAATGACGTGTGAAGATTCTCATTTTGATTTAATGATTTTTTACAAGAGTTATAGCCATTTGTCAACTTATAAAGTAATTTTGGGTACAGATGAGTTCAGTTCTAAGGGTCTTGTTGGTAGATTTACCATTTATTTTGTGATAGATAAAATGTAGTCTTTTGGGATGGTTGGATGTCAGATAATGCATGATGTAAACTTTACCCAATAGATTTATGGGTATGCACATGTCTCATTTTGCAAACTTTTGTGAACACTAGCCATCTATTTGTGTATATGTACATTTACAAATTGTCAACTATATTACACAAATCTTACATGTTAAAATTTAATATTTGTTTGATATGAAAGAAATGTTATAAACTAACACAACTTTCCATTTGTGCAACTATTGTATTTTATGACTGAAAGTGTTAATATTTTGAATTTCTTCTTTCTTTTGCACCTTAAGGTGCCTCTGTGACTGGGTAGTATGATTTAGATCACTTACTTTTTTCCACTGAGGTTCTAAGTTTGAGCCCAGCTTGGTCCAAATACTTAAGTTTAGAATTTCGTTCAGTTACTTGCAGCAGGACAGCTGCTATTCCTCAACCATTAAAAAAGAATGCTATATATCATTAAGCATACAAATTTCTGTTTGCAGGAGCTAGAAAAGCCCCCTCCGGATCCCTTATATGGTCTCCGTATCCACTCCTGGGTGCTGGTGCTGTCGGGCAAACGTGAGGTGCCAGAGAGTTTCTTCATTGAACCGTTCACAGGTCTGTCACACTCGTGTGATAGCCTCAACTACCTGGGTATTGAGAGTGTTTGGAACCACGTCAACTACTGGGTTAACATGCAGGACTGTTCCGAGGGGGTCAAGGTCAGTACTGGTGCACATTTTTGTTTTGTTCTGTAAAGAGAGTGGGTAGTCATCCATTTCATTTCAGATCTTACTGTTCGGTTCATATCTTTGGAAGTGGTATTCAACACCAAGCTCTACATGTTATTTAGAAATCTAGTTAATATGTTCCAGGTCAAGGTAGCGTGTTTCAGAAAGCTACTTTAAACTCAGAATTGCTCGCTTGTAGAGTATGAAACAGTTTTGTTATTTCTAAACTACATAATGGAAATCATTTAAGCACTTCAGAAACTGACAGTGTACTCGAGTGATAAAATCCACGTCAGTCATGGGGTTATTGCTTACATAAGTGGAAAATGTAAGAGAAAAATGCATAAATCTTGTCATGGCCTCATGACTTGATGGTACGTTCATAGTCATTGATATGTATATGTTTATGTTTAAGGTGGTTGTATACCTATGTATATGTTTATGCTTAAGGTGGTTGTATACCTATGTATATGTTTATGTTTAAGGTGGTTGTATACCTGTGTATATGTTTATGTTTAAGGTGGTTGTATACCTGTGTATATGTTTATGATTAAGGTGGTTGTATACCTGTGTATATGTTTATGTTTAAGGTGGTTGTATACCTGTGTATATGTTTAAGTTTAAGGTGGTTGTATACCTGTGTAAATGTTTATGTTTAAAGTGGTTGTATACCTGTGTATATGTTTATGTTTAAGGTGGTTGTATACCTATGTATATGTTTATGTTTAAGGTGGTTGTATACCTGTGTATATGTTTATGTTTAAGGTTGTTGTATACCTATGTATATGTTTATGTTTAAGGTGGTTGTATACCTATGCATATGTTTATGTTTAAGGTGGTTGTATACCTATGTATATGTTTATGTTTAAGGTAGTTGTATACCTATGTATATGTTTATGTTTAAGGTGTTATATACCTATGCATATGTTTATGTTTAAGGTGGTTGTATACCTATGTATATGTTAATGTTTAAGGTGGTTGTATACCTATGTATATGTTTATGTTTAAGGTGGTTGTATACTCATGTATATGTTTATGTTTAAGGTGGTTGTATACCTATGTATATGTTTATGTTTAAGGTGGTTGTATACCTATGCTTACTTTAATATTGTGTTATACACTTTACAATTTGAGTGGAGTACATGGTCCAGTGGTAGAGTATCGGACCCAGGACGGAAGGTCTCGGGTTCGATCCTCCACCAAGGCTATGTGTTGTGGTGTCCTTGAGCAAGACATTGTATCCACTTGTGCAGAAGTACTGGTTCTATCCAGGAAGATCTCGAGAATTATTTGTCTAACTTGTTTCACAATCCACGTAAAATAAATATTAATTTGTATTATGGTGATGTACATGTCATGCTTGACTGTTTATTGACTGCAGAGCACATGAGTAGTGGTAGAGCATCGGTTCCAGGAACGAAGCGTTAATGGGTTAGATACTCCATCACGACCATGTGTTGTGTCCTTGAGCAAGACACATCTTAATCTGCACATGCTAAGTACTGGTTCTACCCGGGAAGATTTCTAACAAGATTTGTTGAAATTGAAAAAAAATGGTTTCATAATTGGATGTCATATAATAAGGTTCAAATTAGATTTGATTTGTGTTTCAAATGTACATATTCTAATTGTTACTGTTTTATGATGTCATCATTTTTTTCATGTGGTTGTCTTCATGTGTACATGTTTCAAACGTATGAATCTCAAAAAAGTTTGCCAGTTACTTCAGGAAGGACATTGATTCTACTCAGATTCATTCTGAGGTCTTCTTCTACCAATAAAACTGATTATGGTATATATAATTCTGAAATGTGTTGAAGATGACATTAAACCCCATTTAAAAATGAATCTTAAAGGAACATGTTCAAAATATATAAAGTTGGTCGTTCTCTGGATTTAACAGTATTCTAAACATAGGGAGTGTCCAAAAAATGCCACTTCTAAATATACTTTTGTTCTTAAATGTTCATGTTTATCAAATGTATCATGGGAATGAGCAAAAGTGGCCTAAATACAGGTCAATTTGCTCTGAGAAACAAAGAAATTGGAAAAAGCAAAATTAATGTTGCTGCTTAATACAAGTGACAACTTACACAGGTTTGACTGTTTACATATATATGAGTGTTTTTGTATTCTAAATAATACTGCATCCTATCTGAGACCTTCTTAAATAAATGAAATTAAGGTATTAACCATGAAATGCATGGTCTAAATATAGCATTGACTATTTGTTATTAGAACCTGAACTATGACCTTGGCGATTGCACGAGATGGGAGTACATGTTCCCGAACACGGACAAACCACTGCTGCAGATTCCAGAGGCTGAAGATGACATCATGGATGGGCTTGACGATGATGAGGTATGTATTAATTGTAACATAGTACAGCTAATAATTGTAGTACATATTCAATATAGAATATCGCATCTATGTACACTATCTGATTAATATTGTAAATGAAAATCTTTTATATATGTAAATGTTATATTGTTCTCTCATTTTCTTTAATATAACCTTTATCAAACCCTTCACTTACATGTTTTTTTCCAACTTTAATCGTTTTAACACTTACTTACCTACATATTTCTACTTTTTACACTTAATTGTTCAACTATTTGGTATTGGACGATATCAATTATTAATTGCAACTTTGTTTTTTTCAATTGAAGATATATTAACCCTCAACCTGCTGTACACACATTACGGGTTATTCATTGCAGTGCTGCATTTTTTTCCCAGAAATAAGAGTGAATATATCACAATACATAATAATGTATAACAAACTGTCATTGTTATATTTGTTATATTTTTAGATAATTTATGAAGCAAAATGTTAAATTGTGGGATTGTAGTGTTATATTTAGCTTGGGAAATTCATGTGCTACCTAATGGCAATGCTAATTTTATATACAAAGCTATAAAATGACACGTGTAGGGAATTTTCAAAACTCATAATGTAGAAACGACATTTGTTGTGTACAGCATTGATAGAGAGACTGTGAAAACGACATATGTTGTGTACAGCAGGTTAAGGATTAATACACTTTATCAGTTTATTTGGATAATTACTCATATTATTCTATTCCCACTTGCTAACCAGAACATTTGGTTTTGAACCATATTCGTTTGGATTGGTTGCTATCTTCTTTTATACATGCATTCAAATTTTTAATTAAATTATGAAGTTAAATTAATATTGGAAAACTATTAAATTGGATTATAGTTTCCATCCCATTAGCAGTAAAGTAAAGGTTGAGTTGACACGCGGTGTCAAAATTATTAATGTTTGGAATATGAATGTTTTAATGTCCTCTCATTTTCTTATTGTTTTTCAAACCTTTCGGTATTAATAAATGCGTTTCTTGTTTTGTTATAGTTGATTGAATTGATATACTAGCTACATTTGCGGGCATTGCTTCCTATTTTATGTTCTTATACAATTTGTTTAAAAAATTTTTGTTATAAATTAAAATGAATTTAAAATACTATTTAAACCAAATAGGAATCTATTTTGTTTAAAATACATTTTGAAAAGTGGCATATTAGATTTAAAGATTTGCATCAACAAAGATTGTTCCTGTTCATTTTATATTAAACATCATATAAATGGTTTTGCTGGTTAGAAATCATTCTAAATTCTTGTATGAAATCTTCAATGAGATTTTAATGATTATTTTGTATAAAAAAAATAATGGAGATACCCGGTAATTAAATCTTGCCCTGTTACTTACTTTATTTACTGAAATCAGTCATCTCAATTATACACCATAATTCAAAAATGTATTCTTGAAAATTAGTTGGATATGTGGACAATTAGGTGTATTTTTTACTTAATGAAATATTTAGCATTTAAACATTTATTAAAAATTACTATAAAAACTGAAACCCATTCAGCATGTATTGTTTTGGTCATTTTCAGCTGTTCAAGGTATTAAATGGGGATGAACAGGAAATTAATGTGCGAAGAACAATTCATATTTTTCTTTAACCTGGTTTTGACACGTTGTGTCGAAAGTATATTATACATGGATGTTTATAGTGAAATAAAGTCTTCAGAAGGTCAACTTGACTGACCTCTTGCCAAAAACATTCTTATGAAAGTGTATTGAAATCCGTTATTAAAAGCCTGTTTTTTTGTATTTGTAAGAAATGAATGTTCAAAATTTATCCTGTGATTCACTGTTTACATAATTTTACAGATTTTAGAATGTGATCTGAAATAAATTTTAAAAAATGGGAAAAAAACTCCCTGTTTGATACAAGTTTATCATATTAGACTGTCGACATTTGCCAAATATGAAATGTTCTTCAAGAGGTTTTTTTTTCAACTTAACGCTTGAGTGTACAGCGTATTCGTGAATTTATGCTTAAAGCCTCGCGATAACTGGGGTCAGATTTGCTGGAATACAAAGTTTTTGTTCTGTGTTGTTTGCGTCGGAAATTGTTCGTTTTTGTCTGAATTGAAATAATTGCTGGCTGCCGCTACTCTAACTCATCAAACAGTTGATCAGGTCAAAGGTTAACTTTAAAAATTTTAAAACAGTGTTTTCAGTTTACAAAGAAGATTTATTGGATGCTACTTTTTAACTTTTAACACACGGAAGTTTTGAAAATTTGAAATTGTATTTTTACTCAAGTTCATGATTCGTTTCAATCTTTATACCTACAAACGCATAACCATATTGAAATATTAATTGTCAAGAAATATTACCTGAAACTTAATATTTTAGAAATGATAAGCAGTTCTCATATAACTATTGGCATCATACCATCTCTGAATAAATGAGTCAACCTTGATTATAGAAAAAAAAAATTTTTTCTTTTCATATTCGCATCATTTATTTGATGATTTTCAAAAATAATATTCTTGAAATTTTACCAAAAGTTCTGTGTGTTCCTTCAAAGACTATTTGATATTTATTTTGCTGGACCAGATTAACTCAGTCGGTAACACGTCTGACTGTCAATCCAGGGGTCGTGAGTTTGAATCCCTCTCGGCCACAATCTCCGTGATGTTTGATATATGACATTGCGTCTCATTATCATTCGTCTCTCACCACTGATTCAAGTGAGAAAGTTATCAGATACTTGCGGAGATGGGGTGTGCTCGAGTACTGATTAACCTTCTTGGATCCCAGGAAACAGTGGTTAGGTTAACTGATCTTTAAAACACAGTGGTTCTACTCTGACTTATTCTGAGGTCATCCACCACCTATAAAAGGTTAATACCATATCAAATAACCTGTAGCATGTTGAAAATGGCATTTAATCCCATTGAAAAAATATGTCCCATAACTATGCAAGACTTTTTTTTTTTACCATGGCCTAGAATATTAATAGTTTTTTCTCTGTCAAAAAATCATCTCAATTATAATGATAATGGGTTTGAGCCTTGCTCTGTCCATAAACTTTATTTGAGAAAGTTTGCCAGTTTATATCGGAATGATGATGGGTCCATTCAGCTTCATTCAAAGGTCTTCCTCCACCGATAAAATTGAATATGTCATATAATTATATCAAGCTATACACCATCACCATTCATGCAATAACAGCTGAATCAATGAGAAAGCTTTCTTCAATACTGTAGAACTCAAATAACAAGCAGTTTCGACTTGCTGTGTGTGAAATAGGATTACAAATATGAAAATGTATAATACTTTTCATGATTTAATACCATGTTCTTAACCTCATTTTCGTCTTTTAAAAAAAATCTGACATAGTTTTGGTTGCAGAGCCTTTCCCACACTTCCGACATAAAATGCAGAGCCTTAACATATATATTTGTGTATGTAATAAATAAATTATGTATGGTACTTGAAGCTTAGAAAGGTTATTGCCCTTCAAAACAAAGATTTTTTTGTTCTCTGCTTGTAACATATTTTGAGGAATATTGATTTATAATAACGTTTCTTTCACTGTTTCCTAAAGGTTATAGATTAAATTATGTAAAAATGCATACTTTTGTTTGGTTTGGCATGACTTGGAACATGTGCATATGAGACTTAATTTTTCTTTTTCTTTTGTGAAAATATATTTGCCTGAGCTTTGTGTCGACCGTACATCATCGTGTATTGTATCTGAAGTATAATGAACTATGTACAGAAGTTCACTTGGTTTAAATTGATCTGACACTTGCATGTTTTGAATTTAGTATCTCTTAAATATGCTTAGAGATAATTTTTTATTTAAAAGTGTTTAGTTTAACATGTCCTTTAGTGACCTCTAAGGGCACCTTGAAAGTAAGAAAGGTGAGTCAAGTGTAGAGTGGTGAACAATTGAAACTGTTTTTTTAAAGTTAGTTATTTAGTTCCATTTGTCATTGTAGAAAAGCATGAGGGTTTTAGACTGGCTCTAGAAAAAAATGCATTTGGTGCATTGGTATTGATTAAAGAATATTTTCATAACCAGTCACTTTTTTTTAAATATTTAAGTAAAACTTAACAAAAAATGCTTGTGAAACAGAACCCTCGATTACATTTTAGTTCCACAAATTGCACATAGAAACTATCAAAAATTAAGAATATATAAATATGGTCATCATTTTCCACCTAAAAAGATATTTGTCACATCAAATTTATATAATTATTATAATGGATTTTTTTTTTCCCCCATTCTTTTGTAGAAGGAGCTGATGTATATTTCTGCCTATTTGCATACAAAATGTAATTTACAACAAATAAGACATTTTCTTAACTTTATAGCAAATAGTTGAAACATTGGTAAGGTCTCTAATTAAACCACTATGCAGTTACAGCACCATCCCAGGGGCTTATGACTCGCACAACTTCTGAAATAGATGCTTATGATGACTTAAACCACAGGTCTGCTTTATAGTAGTGCTAGACAAGTGCAAACCTGACAGAAGTGCTTCTGCTGGCCTGGAGATCAGGCAATAGTTGGCAGAATTTTCAAAACTGTACTGTATTTATAGGAAAACAGTCAGCTGATCATGATTTTAGACTGTTTCCAGTGAAACTGCATACTTTTATCATTGTCTCATTGATATTGATTATATAATAGATAAATTACCAGTCAAAACTAAGTTTGTTTTTAAGTATTTAAGTAAAATGTTGGTGAAACACAGGCTTGACTCCTGTTTCATCAACATAGTCTTAAATATTTATAAATCTAAGAAAAACAGTCAGATGATCCGGATATTAGACAGATTCCAGTAAAAAAGCTTATGGTCTCATTGATATTGATTATATAATAGATAAATAACCAGTCAAAATTGAGTTAAGTTTTTAAGTATTTAAGTAAAATGTTGGTGAAACAGAGGCCTGGTCCCTTTGTTTAAAAAAGAATGAGACAAATGTCGTAAATATTAAAAGTATTCATTAAAAAATGGGGTTAATAACACAATTTAGAACATATCACATGTTATTTACGACATTAAGTTACTTGTTTATTGGCGGAGGACAACCACAGAGTACCACCATTCTTTTGCAAGTAACTTTCTCACATAGAATATTTCGATCAGGCTGGGCTCGAACTGTAAACCTCAGTGGTGAGAGGTAAGCACTCTTGATGCAACACCTTAGACCACTCAGCCATGGATGACTCAAGAATCAGAAAAGGCTCAGATGTTCAATGGAGGAAGTGCTTTATTCCCCCAAAAAATAATTACAATATCATAAAAGTTCTTTTACATGTCAATGACCTATGTCTGGTGTTTTAGTTGTTCTTTTTATGTGTAATGAATTAAATTGACATTGTAACATGCTGCTTGTACATTTCATAGGATCATGTGATCATCTGTACACACTGTGAATGGCTAATTTATTGAATCATGTGACAATCTGTACTCATCACAATTGGCTTATTCATTGAATCATGTGACAATCTGTACTCATTGTGATTGGTTAATCCATTTCAGGGTGACCATGATTACAATAGGGATAACACCATGTTTACTGACGGTGTATGTGTTGTATAGGATTTGTTGTTTCCATATATATGTGTGTATATGTAGACATATATAAATATTAATATGAAAAATATTACACTTGCTTAAAAAAGAGCCCATCTCATTTTCATAATTATAACTGATAAAGATCTATGAATATCTATTGTCAAGATGGAATCAAAACCATTTGATTAAGACACATTTAAATACATCAACACTGTTTATATGTAAGTTTTGTCTTTCGGTAAGCTTATAATTTATGAAAAAGTCTGGTTAACTCAGTTGACTATCAATCAGGGGGTCGCGAGTTCAAACCCCCCTCCTGACCACAGTCCCTATAATGAATGCTATATATAAAAATGCATCTCATTGTCATTTTTGTCTCACCATTTATTCCAGTGGGAAAGTTATTAGTTACTTGCTTAGATGTGTGATCGAGTATTGCTTAACCTTCCAGGATCCCAGGAAAAGGTTGTTAGGTTAGTTGATCGTCTGTTAGCCATCAATAGCATTAAAATAACACTAAATATTCAAACGAACAAATAAACATCTCTTAATAGCTCTGTGCATTAAATTACATCTACATGTATTAAATCAGTAAGATAAAATCATTTATATCCGTTACACTGTCATTCGACTTAACCAAGCGATTGGATTTGTCTGTTTACTTGGAAAGCCCCATGACAAATTCTTACACTACAACATGTTTCTCAATTTGATTAGTGATGAGGCAGAATTTGATATTTTGAGAAGAAAAAAACCCCTAAATTGTGATTAATAGTTCATAAAAGGATAATATTGGCAAACTGGCCCTGGGGTTCTAAAACTGTTTCTCATGTTCAACTCAAATTCGATTTTCAAATAAATTTTCAAGTTTCAAATAAAAACACAAATTAATGCACAAACACTTAACTTGACCTCAAATTTGAACGTATTAATGCTTGTTTGAGGTACAGTCAGACCTGTGGAAGCAATCACCTCTATTGAGCAGCCACACATGTTATTTCCCATGCTTTCATAATGCTTTCAGAGCAAATTAACCTGTATTAAGCAATAAACTGTCTTCAAAGGCCATTTTTGCTCCTTCCCTTGACTGGCTGCTTAAAACAGGTTTGACTGTACATGTATTTAGTATTTACATTGATTTTGTTATAATGAGTTGGAGCATGAATTCTCAGGTTGAGCCCAGAACAAAGTTAAATAACCTTCAACCCTTGAAATGAGATGAGCTGTTTATATAACATTATGTACTAATTAGAAAATTGTGTGAAAGTTTGCTGTGAACAAGAATAACCCAGACATCCATGTTGCTGTAATAAATGGTGTTTCATTTCAGCCTACTGCTGCGAAATTATCATACTATGTGGGTATTGTAATGAAAAATTAACATTAATAATGTATGCGTAATTAGTTGTGTGTAATTATTATGAATTAATTATGCTTAATTATTATTATTTAATTCAATAATTGATTAATTGATATATGATTAATGTATGATTATTGTTTATGATTAATGGGTGTTAATTAAATAAAAATATTTACAGGGTAATTATAATTAGGTAGAGATTTGAAAATAATATTTTACATGGATTTATATGCATGTGTAATATATTAATTAAACAGTGTTATATTTTTATGAAAAATGGAAACAAGGGTTTTTGATACTTGTATTTTATTAATAGCTCAAAGTGAACTTTTGCAATTGCTGTGTAACAGTGCATTAATTGATTTGTTGGATCTTGATCAAACTTGCAGACACAACAGCAGTGGTCTAGTGGTAGAACATCCACCTTTCATGCGGAAGGTCTTGGGTTTGATTCCTGGCCAGGTCATACCAAAGACTTTAAAAATGGTACTAGAAGCTTCCTCGCTTGATGCTCAGCATTTAGAGGATAGTTTTAGGTCTTGTTGGCTCAGTGACAGTATAATGATATTATGTGACTTGGTAGGGTATCATATTAGCGTGACAGCACTAAGAATACTGCCTCAAGTGGACATTGTCGCGATATGATTGAAAATTGGTGAAAGCCATGCTTAACACCATCAAACAACAACCAGAACTTGCACAGACGTCATTTAGTCTGGAATTGGCTCAACCAACTGTTCACTTTGATTAAATTTGAAAGGTACAAAACAGAATCAGAACAGCATCTTCCTTTTATCATCTTATTTTTGCAGTTGTGTAATCCAGTTTACCTTTTCAATGCACAATTTCATGGTTACAAAAGAATTCGGGGGGAAAAAAAGAAAAGATTTCTTAACTTTGTTTGATGAAAATATGGTACGTTACAGACTAGAAGATAATTTGTTAAGAGTTACCGAAAGCCCTTGTTTTGATTTTTCATGGAAATTTGGACAATAATTAATCTGATGAGACGTAAACTCCTTGCATGGTTTGACATACTATTATGTATAGAACGGAATCGTAAACACTGACTAAACATCTCAACTCAAGATTTTTCTCAACTCAAATCTTTGCAGTGTTATAACTTCATTTACATTTATCCTTTTGCAATGTTATAACTTCATTTACATTTATCCTTTTGCAATGTTATAACTATATTACATTGATCCTTCTGCAATGTTATAACTTCATTTACATTGATCCTTTTGTAATGTTATAACTTCATTTACATTGATCCTTTTGCAATGTTATAACTTCATTTACATTGATCCTTTTGCAATATTATACCTTCATTTACATTGATACTTTTGCAATGTTATAACTTCATTTACATTGATCCTTTTGCAATGTTATAACTTCATTTACATTGATCCTTTTGCAATGTTATAACTTCATTTACATTGATCCTTTTGCAATGTTATCCTGTTATCCTTTACCAACAAGTAAAGATTGTTCTGGCTTCAATTCTGTGTGGTCTTTTAATATGTTATGAGTTCAAGGAATCATTGAGAGTATTTAAAGCTTTTTGAGTTGAGAAATTTAAATCTCAGCTTGAGATGTTAAGTGCAGCAGGTTCCAGGACTTAAGTACATGCTGGTTCCTTGTTTCATATATTTTCTTAATATTCAAAGCAAAATGTTTTTGCACTGTACTTGTTAAATCTCAACATAAATACATAGTCACTACTATCATTGTCTTTAGGACATTTTTATTATCATTTAAGAGGAATGTTGATAATAATTAGATACTGAGAGTCAAACAATATAGATTGTAATCATACTGCAAGTAAATAAAATGCTTAAATTCATCCAACTTTTGACTTTAAGAACCAGACTCTAACTCAAAATCTGAAATGTTGTAATTTGCATTAAAAAATTGTTTACAAGATATAACAACATTTTCTTACAATAGCAGTTACATTATCAAAAAATATCTGAAGAATGTTTTATTTCTTAACTTTTACTATTAAATAATATTTAAAAATCAGCAATTTTGAGTTTAAGTTACAGTTTTTCTGAATTTAAGCCCTGGCATCTACATTGAGTGCATACTCATGGTATCATCATTGATATAAATAGTGAGCTTAAAGTTAATTTTCAAGTTTCCACTGTTTGGTGGAACTTCAAATTTCTGCTGAGGTCCATGATCATATTGAAGAACTAACATTTGAATATATTGGTATTTACCTTCTTGTAAATATGTTTAAAATCTGTGAGTAATTACACGCCCCTCCACATCGCGTCTGAACAAATTACAAAGAATGCAGACTGCATGTTATCATGAATACATTCACATGTGCTCAAACCACAAACCTACTCTCGCTCAATCTTAAATAAAGTTCTAAAACTTCTAAAATTACCAGTATGTTCCACAGAAACAAAAAATGACATTTATTTCATCCTCTGGAAAAAATTGACATTTTAAACACACATAAAAAAAAAACACTCGAAAAACAGGTAAAAGTTAAAAAACTTATTTCTCCTGATGTTACACATAGTAATCTTATTTCTCAAGAGGATTTGAGCACTGGCAATATAGCCTTGTGTTTTTCTGGCTACCGGTATACTGTATTTCTGTTATATATTGCTGACCAAATTTAATTGATTGTGATGTTTTGCTGGCAAAGTCATATTTCTCATAATGTGTTGCTGGCAAAGCCAAATTTCATTGATGTGCTGCTGCCAAAGCCTTAATTTTCATAATGTGTTGCTGCCAAAACCTTAGTTTTCATGGTGTGTTGATGGCATAGCCAAAACTCTCCAGTGAGACATAGTGAAATATTTCACCATTTGTGTAATTTTTCATATTTTTTTTTTTTATGAAGTATTTAACTGGATAAGTGTTTTACCATGTAAATTTTAGTTTGACTTGTAAAATAATGCAAAACAAATAACATAAGTTGACATATATAACTTTGGGTTATCTGCTTCAAGATTGTTTTAAAGGTCATAATATTTTCAAATTTTTTTAAATTAATTCTTTCTCGTATATTTTTCAAATGAATATCTGAAATAGGTGAACTTGGTGACCTCTTTCCAGGTTATATAACATATTTTTGTACACATGGAATAAACAAACACGTCTGCATTTGTATAATTATTTGAATTAATTATTGTATCTAATTGCAGACCCATGATTGCAGCAAACACCTGGATAAACACAAAAAATAAATAACAAAAAAGCAACTAAATTCTTTGAAATAAAAAGTTTGTTTTTTTTCCCCAGAAAAGATTTGACCCATTCTAATGTTATGTCTTCGTTGGACAATACATTTTTTATGATATAAGTATCCATAGAAATAAAATGTTTTATTTTAAATCATTAACAAATAAACCTTTATTTAATATACAGAGAAAAGCTTTATAACTCTTACAGTCTTTATCATGCTCTTTCTTAATAAGTTCTCTCCCTTTGTAGGATGAACAGGAAGACTTGGAGAAGCAGCTGGATCTACCACCAACCTGGGTGGAGCCAATCAGAATATCACACAAAGGTAAATGTTGCTTTCCTCTGCATTGAAGTGTGCACTGTAGTAGGGTTTTGTATTTTGTTTGAATGTGAAGGGTCATTTTTATCAAGAACTTACAGACAATCTAATAATCTGACAACTCTTTTCTTGGATCCTTGATGGTTATGCAGTACTAGAGCACAACCCTCTCCTCAAGTAACTGATATCTTTCCCTCTTGTCATTTGTCTCTCACCATTGATTCAAGTGGGAAAGTTATCAGTTACTTGGGAAGATGGTTGTGCTCGAGTACTGGTTAGACTTCCGGGATCCCAGGAAAGAGTGGGTTGTTTATTAGCCCTTGATGGTACAGAAATGACACTAAATATTCAAACAAACAAAATTCAATCACTGACTCAGCCATTAACCAAAAGAAAGTCGTAGTTGCAGTTTTCTCAGCGAAGGCCATTAATATTTGAAAATTGTTACTAGTTTATTGTTCATCTGGAAAAACAATCAGTTTTCTCAGTGATACATGTACTAGTACATGGGAAATGTTTTCAATTGAATCATGCTTTATTTTATTTTTGAATATACATAGTAAATAGAATATAAATATATAAATCAATGTTATATACATTATGAAACTTTTTTTATTTGTTTTATGTCTGCTTATCATTTATCAGATTTTGAGATGCGTTGTCCACAAGGAAAGAAGAACAAATTATACAAGCGAGCCAAGTTAGAGAAATTTGCCCACTATTTGATGAAGGATGGCCTTGTGTCCAGGCTATCTGTGTATGAAAACAGGGAATGTAAGTTCTTTTATTTTTTTATCTGTCGGGGTAAAAATCAGTAAAAACTTTTTTTACACTGAATGTGAAACAAGCTACATAGCTGATAGTGATATTTATGCAAGTCTTTGTCAATGGTGTAGTTGAGGTCCAGATGTTGAAAGAAACAAGAGATCCAGAGAAAAACAACCTGTTCTACAAGTTATCCCCAAAGTACCATTTCATGAATCAGTACAATGGTACAACTGAGGTTTGAAACAAGGCAGAGGCAGATTAACGAATTTTAATGAAGTGTGGTTAACTAATCTCAGGGGAGAAATAGTAATATCACAGTTTGGGCTGAATTTTCACTGACTATGCTGCACTGTCTTTTAGCATTATTTTGGGGAATTCCGGGAGAAGTTAGTAGTGTGTTTCTGACGTATTATCATACAGCTGTATTGATGACATAATATTATTATGATTGAGTATTAGAATTGACAATTAAAGAAAGAATATCCGGATTTTTGCCTATATATACTCACTCGTAGTGAACAAAGGAATTCCTAATTTTGCTGATGTGCCCAGGTTAGGTAAAAATTGATTGTCCGCCTAAACTTTATATATTTTGATCTGTCATACTGGTTTACATATTGTGGATAAGTTTCATCTTGGAAAGTGTGAAAGATGAAGGTGTTCTGGTAGTACATGTATTTAAGTTCTGTCCATTTTTAGAATTAGAATTTTGTTTTAATTTCATCACTATAATATTATATGATTGAAACATTGTTTTTGTTACTTTTTGGTGGATTTGAAATACCATTTGTGTTTAACTTATTAATGATACTGAAATACTTTGTATCCATCTTTAAAATAGTTATATGTTTAACCCTTTACTCCATAGATACGTGTTTTCCGACACCAATCACAGAAGGCCTTTGAAAACAGTGCAGGAAGAGTTCAGATTGCTTGTAATGAGCAATCTGAACACTTCCTGTACTGTTTTCCACTCTGTCAGTTAATATAAACATAATTTACCCAATAATTCAAAAGCCTTCTATATTAGGTGTCCAAAGGCGTCTATATGAAGTAAGGGGTTAAGACATTGATAGAGAATTCTCCTAATACACAGCCTTCAAACTTCTTGATGCATTTATGAAGAGCTATTAATAGATTCAAGTCTGTTTCTGTTGTCACACTTTAAGTATACAGTTCATTATCATTATTCAATGTTTTTACATAATATTTCAAAAGTGACAGAGTTGGTCATGACTCGTGAGTATTTTGCTCATCGTGAGGACAAGCTTTATAACCGCGTACACAACCACCAGACGACCTGGATCACAGAATACTTCAATAACGGCAGACATAGATCACTTAAAGGTTTGTAATTCTATAGTGAAAACAAATTCAAAATTATTATAATACAATATTAACACATTTGTATGCTAATAGATACATTAAAGTAGTTAATGAGACCAGAGTCAATGTTACAATTGTTCACTAGCCCTTCTACAATCTGCCCTTAGTACATTGTATTCATAGTGTAGAAACTGCTAAATAAGAATCAGTTGATGAAACATTATTGTTGTTGTTGTTGTATGGTGTTAAGCGTCACTTTCAACAATTTTTCAGTCATATCGCGACGGTGTCTACTTGAGACAGTATTCTGAGCGCTGTCACACTGGAGTATCATGCCGCAGACACATAGTATGATACCCCACCCAGTCACATTATGCTGACACCGGGCCGACCAGACCTAGAACTCTCCTCTAAATGCTGAGCATCAAGCGAGGAAGCTTCTAGTACCATTTTTAAAGTCTTTGGTATGACCCGGCCGGGTATTGAACCCACGACCTTCCGCATGCGAGGCGGACTCTCTACCACTAGACCACGTCGCGGTCTGATGAAACATTAATCTATTTGTTCAACATAAAATGAACTGAAGACTCTCAAAAACTATTTCTTCTATTCCCCGAAAACCACCCACTGTCCCCGTGATGATTGATATACTACTTTGCATCTCATTGTCATATGTTTCTCACCACTGATTCAAGTGGGCAAGCCGGGCCCGATTAGCTCAGTCGGTTACGCGTCTGACTATCAATCCAGGGGTCGTGAGTTCGAATCCCCCGCCCGGCAACAGTCTCCGTGATGATTGATATATGACATTGCATCTAATTATCATTCGTCTCTCACCACTGATTCAAGTGGGAAAGTTATCAGTTACTTGTGGAGACGGGGTGTGCTCGAGTACTGGTTAATCCCAGGAAACAGTGGTTAGGTTAACTGATCGTCTGTTAGCCCTCGATGGCATAAAAATGACGCTAAATATTCAATCAATCAATCAATCAAGTGGGCAAGCTGTTACTTGTTGAGATGTGTGTGTTTGAGTACTGGTTAATCATCCAGGTTCCCAGGAAAGAGTGAGTAAGTTAACTGATTATCTGTTCATCCTTAGTGACATCAAAACAACACTTATTATTCAAATAATAGAATGGACTATTCTCATAATGAAACCTTCACTCAGACATATAACTTTAATTTTTATTGTTAACAGTACTAAACCTCCCCCATTTTACACACCTCATTCTGTTAAGAGATCTGTTTTTTTATTCCATTACTTCTTGATCAATTTTAAATTTGTAATGTTCACGAAACAATTAAATATTTAAAGTCATTATACTAGTATTAGATTATTACAACTTTCAGGCACTTTATGTTGAGATCCCAAGCTTCCTCAATTTTTACTGGAATCAAGATTTTGTCAAGGTTTCTATCAAAAATATGATACTGAGGATCAGAATTTTATATTTAAGCAGAAAAGGGTATCTGCATTTTTCTAAATTTCTCATGATTTGGTGGAACTTTCTATGACTTAATGTGTAATTCATATAACTTCATACATGTATTTAACTTCTTAAAAGCAAACATTGTAAAAATATAATGGTTAATTTATTTAAAATATTTATTCGATGTGTTTGGTATACATTCATGGATTTTTCAGTTTGGATAGAAAATTCCGTTCCTTGGGTTAACTGCTTTCCCCAGGAACTCGGCACAGTCTACTTCCCACCAAAACAGTTATCCCTCAGCAGGTTTTTTTTACATCAAATATTCGGCGCAGTTCAGCCCCATTCCCACACCCCCCTCATAATAGTATGTTATTTTCCCCCACTCGTGGTTTTATTCTATTGGCTATTTGTTATTAGCCGTTTATTTCATAGACGACTACGTCCGGTGTTGATTTTCGTGCAGAAGGCTAAATCCCAAAATAGAACACTATCATCGAGGTCTTGTGTTGGAATTTTTTAATTTAGCATGGGAATCTAACAAAAGAAATAGGTCAGTGTCATGTTTTGAAAATCAATTTGTGTTTTTGGAAATATACATCCTGTGTGATGTCGTGACATAGGAGTTACGACTATAAATTATATGATGCAAGTTTACAAGGGTTTTTTTGGCTGATGTTCTTGACAGTACAACTTCAAAGAGTCATAAAATTATGAAATTTCTGCCAGTCACAGTTTATTTTCATGGGTCTCACGGTTTTGCCCTTACGGTGGGGCCTACAAAAATTAAAGGTAACCTTTAAAAATCTTCTTATTATAAGAAGCACTACGAAACAAATTGTCAGCATGATTATTGACACCTATGGGTCCTTTATAAAATTTCATGCCTCTGGGTCTCATGATTTGGCCCTCAGGGTGGGACTTACTTTACTAATCTATATAAAAGAAAATGACAAAAAACATTATTTTATATGACCTAATAGACTTAATAATACCTATGTGAATTCCATGGTCCCCACCCCCATGAGGTCTTAGGGGCGGGGCCGAAACAGTCAAATTATATATAAACTTGAAAAAATCTTCATCTTATAATAAGAAGCACTGGGAAATAATTAGTGAGCAATATTATTGACGACTATTTGTCCTATTATAGAAATTGTGAATTTCATGCCCATGGGTCAAATGGTTTGGCTCTGGAGCAGGGGCTTACTTAACAAAATCTATATAAGAAAAAAATTACAAAAATATCATTTCTGATGAGTGAACAGATTCATTGGAATTTTTTTCGTGTGATTTATTGTTGCTGGTATGACTGACTATTAATGCAGTTGTTTTATTGAGTGTTCCCCCCACCTCCACAACCCCACTCTGTATCCTTAGACCTGTGCCAAAACAGTTAAATTTAAGGTAAACTTTAAAAATCTTCTTATTATAGGAAGCACTGGAAAACAAATTGTAAGCATAATTAATGAGTCCTATGAGTCTGCCATAAAAATTATGAATTTCATGTCCCTGGATCTCATGGTTTGACCCTTGGGATGGGTACCACTTTACTAATCTATATTAGAGAATATGATGTAATTTGTTGATGCAGATATGACATTTAAAACCCATGTTTGGATTTTTCCCGCTTCCTGAAGGACAAAAGATTCATATAGCTTTATGTCATGAGGGATAATCAGGTGACCGTTAAGGCCCATGAGCCTCTTGTTTAATTTAGAAATTTTAGAAAGTTATCATAAACCCTTAAAGTGTACACAAAGTTATAATTAATATTTCTTACTGAAATATTAACTTTAATAAACTAGGGTTAATAAATAAATTTTCTGTTGAAAATTAAAAAAAAAAATTAATTCTTTCTCCTTTTTCCTTTATCTTGATCATCATCAATTTCAATTTTGCCACAGAATAATACTTTTTTATCGTCAAAAAGAGAATTTAATTTGCAGCATATTTTACAAAAACACTGTAAGTTAAAATTAATATTTCTTACTGAATTGTTGACTTTAATGAACTAGGAGTGTGTAAATTAGTATCAAAATTAGAAAAATAGTGATACAAAATAAATTAGTTCTTTTTTTCTTTTCATCATTGTTGTATTCAATTTTCATGGAATACTTTTTAGTTTTTTATCACCAGAAAAATAATTTAACTTTCATACAATTTACAAACTATCATAAATTTTAAATCAATACTTCTTCCTGTCTGACTGGTAACAAGTGAAGGCCATGCAAACTTGGCAGTTATTGAGAATGTTTCTGTCCCATCATGTGACATTTTGATGGATGTCAATGATGATGATGATTCGAACAATGAATGTTTAAGTAGCAACAGCTGTGATTTTATTTCAACCCTATCTAAAATTTCCCCTTCCTCCAATTTACGTTGTATTTTTCCCCCAGGGATCGATCCCCTTCATCTGAAAGTAAAAATAACACTGTTCAGGATTAAATTTTCTATCTGAACCACAAATTTATAATCTCACTTGTGTATTCATGATCAATTCTTTGTTCTACATAACAGATATCTAGTACATTTAATTTGCATACTTTATGCTGCAACTGTTGCTTTTGCAATGTTGGTTTTACAAGGGCGACATAATCTAGAAAGCTTGGATCAAGGCTGTATAAAATTTCAGCCGAACAATTATAGCCTAGTCGACTTTTTCTTATATAATTAATACACCCAGACTTTATATTTGCTCAGGCTTATATGCACCCGTCTCGAGTCCGCTTCTTGGGTAGGGCCATTACTGGGTGTTGTTTTATGAGAGGCACTGGGTCGAGCTTGGGATCAAACCCTTAACCTCTGGCGTAAGCAGCTAATAGAACAGCAAAAGTCTGTAGCTAAAATTAACCATTCACAAGTAAACATTTATAGGATATGAACAAAAACAAATCTAAAAAGGTTCAATGAGGGAGTTGTGCCATGAATGTTAATATGATAATTGATTCTTGTTCACAGAACACACATACAAGGCCACCAACCCTGGGCCTGAGAATGAGAGAACCATGCACTTCTATGATGAGGCACGAGTAGATGGCCTGATGAAACGTATCGAAACACCTGTAGAAATGACGGAGCATTTTAAGAACAGAGATGACTTCTTGTATTTTAAACATATCGAGTTTGGAAAGAAACCTAAAAAGTTTGGCCCACAAGATGGTTCCTCGTCAGCTAACAACCGTCCAATCCTTGTGAGTTGTACAGTTCTTGTTGGTTTACTGTCTTAAATTTATTCATATGGATTTAAGGGCCTTTCACGGCTTTGTGGTCTAAGGCACCATCTCAACTTCCAAGATCACTTACCTCTTCACTGCTGAGGTTGTAGGGTGGAACATGATGCTACGCAGATTCATTCTGATGTCTTCTTGCACTGTTAAAACTGGATGCCTGCCATATATAAAGCCATTATAAAATATAGATCCTCATCCAAATTTTTCATAAAAAAGAGTGCCCTAAAGAATTTTATATATTTTTTTTAAATTCATTTTTAGTGTTGTGTTGTATCAAAGTGACATACATTTTCCTTTCCCACCAAACTTAAACATATAAATTGAAGGATAGGAAACCTGCATTTCCTGGACTAAATGGTGGTAAAATTCAAGAATGCTATATATTTTGGAAAACTACGTAGTCAATAATTTTACATTTCTTGTAAATTTATAAATTATAATTTGTCTATTATCGTAAATGTTATTTGATGTTTTGCTTTTGCAAAATTGTCTTAAATTAAAAACATTGCAGTTTGGAATAAAATTTCTAGTAATTTTGATACTTTTAAGTTGCAATATAGACATTTTGCTCAAAATGGTCTCATTTCATGGGGAATTCATTCTGCAAAGTAATTAAATTTTATTTGTATTCTTGAGATGAAAAATATTAATGAAATTGAGATAACTGTAAAAATGAGATTTTGCCATCACAAAATCTAAATGAGTTGCTTATCTTTCTCCGAATAAGTCCTTGATGCAAGTTATTTTTTCTTTGTATAGAAAATGCAGATGAAATATCACAGGAACAAGAACAAGCCAGCCAATGAGGACATTTTGGAGCTTGTGTTCTTGTGTTCGGAGGACAAGATACTGCTTACCTACCACACGGAGGACAAGAGGATAGCGTCCTCCACACGAGAATTCCTCAAACCTCACAACTGGGACGAGAAAGGTGCTACACTGACATTTTCGGGAGAAATGCATCAAACATTCCAGGTTGGCATAGATGTAGCGTGTTTTGTCATTTAACTTAACAGATTTTCAGAGTGTAAATGAACTTTCTACTGTTTTATTTCATTTTGGAGACATTGTTTGATTTTATTTTTAATCTGTATAATTTTATTTTGTACGAAAGATAAAAAGTGTTACTTGACCTGATAGAGGCAGTCAGTCAGATACGTTGATAATCCAATCAGTGATAGATATTGGTTGCTATTTCATAATTTTCCTTAGACAAGCTAATGATGTTTAAATAAACAAACACTACATTGTATTTACTTGGACAAACAATACCACATGGCTTGTGGGCAAGCTATATTCATTCTCGCATCAGGTCATTCATTCATGTAAAGTGATTGATTGATTGATTGATTGAATATTTAGCGTCATTTTTATGCCACCTAGGGCTAACAGACGATCAGTTAACCTAACCACTGTTCCCTGGGATTAACCAGTACTCGAGCACACCCCGTCTCTGTAAGTAACTGATAACTTTCCCACTTGAATCAGTGGTGAGAGACGAATGATAATTAGACACAATGTCGTATATCAATCATCACGGAGACTGTTGCCGGGCGGGGGATTCGAACTCACGACCCTTGGATTGATAGTCAGACGCGTAACCGACTGAGCTAATCGGGCCCGGCATATGTAAAGTGAAATTATTAAATGGATGAGAGCTTTTGATAATGCTTTGTGTATTGTTTAATTTCTTGTTTACAATGTTTAAATAGTATAAACTGCAGGGCGATAGCACAGTGGATAATACAGTGTTTTCTAATCACCCTAGAGTGGAGCACATTGTCCAGAGGTAGAGCATTAGACCACGGATACTAGTGGGTCATGGGTTCGATTCTCTATTACAGCTATGTGTGGTGTCCGCATATGCTTAGTACTGGTTCTACCCATGGTGTCTTCAAGTGTGATTTGTTTATTTTGTAAGAACCCTTTCAAAAATTAACCCTTAGTGCCATTTAATGGACATATATCTGTATTAACAGGTCACCATCTCTGTCTGTTACAGTGTTCCTTCAATATGGCTATAATATTTTCTGATACAGTGGTCTCTTAATACAGAATCTCTTAATACAATTTAGCAAATCACACAAAATATCTGTTTTCCAGGTTGATCCTACCTTACCTCAGAGTAAGCAGGTAGAACTGTATGAGATGCTACTGTTTTTGCTGGAGAAGGAAGGCAAATGTATCGAGGGTGTCCGTGACTCAGAGGAGGAAGTTCGAGAAATCTTGAATGATCGAACACAAGAAGAAGCTGCCCAAGAGCTGGACATTTCTGTATATGATACAGACAGAAACGAAAAGGCAAAGAAACACAGGAGGGAACTGGTATGAATTAGTTGTTTTGTTTTTTTGCTGCAAAGGTCCAAAGTGTGTATGTGATGGTGCGTTGTCCGTTGTCCGTCGTCTGTCGTCTGTCATCTGTCATCGTTTGTTAGCAGTACTTTCTCCAAAACCACTAGGCCAGTTTCATACAGATGTTTCTCCTGTATGTGAGACTATATACAAGATTTTTTTAAATTTAATCTCAATTTTTAGATGGCCACTGTTACAAAAAATAGTAAAAAAATCTTCTTCTCATGAAACACCAAACAGATTTTGAAAATATTTATTTAAAATGATCATCAAATATAGTTCTATCACATGTGTGTGAATTGTATTTCTGAGTTTTAAAATGACTCATCCCTAAGAGCCCAATTAGGGGATGCATATTGTAATAATAGACGTTAATTAAAAAGAATTATGATAGAGCTGTTTTGTTTAGATTTAACTGAAGCATTGTTGGGTCAGTGAGATTCATATTCGTTAAATTGACTAAGTTACTCTGTCTTATGGGGTCAAACAACTTTGCTTCAAGTAACAGTCTGTCAAACAACATCATCTTTGGCATAAATTATGTCTATGAGTAGGGGATTGAAGTTTATACAAATCAAAGGGCTAATGACATTTATTTTTATCTATGAACATTAGGTGGGAAATGGAAATTTTTCGTTTTCGTATACTTTTATACCAAAAAGTTAGATTTGCTTCTAAAGCATTGTCAGATCACAGTAAATGTCTATGAGAAGAGGATTGAAGATTGGACAATTGAAGGGGCTGGGATATAATTATGTCTTGTAAAGGATTCCTTTTTTTTTTTTTTAAAATGAATGGTATTGAAACTGGACATTCCAATTAAAGCATGTCCTTTTCATAGTAAATGACTTTTTGTTTAAATATAAAGAGTGGGGTAGGAGGTGTTTTCCATTAGGGGTAAATGGCCTTCAAAAGGGTTTATATGGTGAAATTAATTTCAAAGTATAATATGACCGCTATTGGCCAGTAGAGTGTCCTCTGGTCTTCTTAGGCTTCTTGTTTTTAAACAGGGAACTTCAGTTATCCATAATGAGTTTTTACCATAACATCTATATGTACAATAAAAATCCATATTGTACAGTTATATAATATATGCTTTACACATGTAGATGCGCTTTAAGATTTTTTTTTAAAGAATTTGTCCATTTCTTTAGATTTAACTACATTTTAACAATTTTTGGAGATTTTACGACAAGCCAAGATAAAAAAAAATTATATTCTGTTATGTATTTGATTTTAATTTTATCCAATCAAATTTAGGAGAGACTACAGTTGGAAGAGAAAATGCGTAAACAAGAGATGGAGATAGATTACTTGGCCCCCTTCCTGGCCCAGATCGGAGACCCAGAAAAGATCACACGTCAGCAGGCATATAAACTGAAGGAGGATTGTCTCGCTGACCTCAAACAGAGACTCATCGACAAGGCCAACCTCATACAAGCAAGATTTGAAAAGGTAGATTGCTCCTCCCTGACAAAAATAATCTTGTCCATTTGGAAGATTGTCTCTTTTTATTCTACCTGTGTCATTCTAGGTTAAAATAGGATAGAAAAGAAGAAATCATCTGAATGAATTTCAAATTCATTTTTTTTTTTTTTCATGCTTGTTATTGTAGTTTAATTACCGACCCTTGTGAGGTTCCAGCGTTCTACATAGTTTAAACTTATTTATTTCACTTTGATTACAAAACAAGTTCCTACAACTTATACAAATCATGCTCACGGTCTTCCTGGGTATTAAGCGTATGCGGAAAAGGTGTGTTTCTCAAGGACACTGCATAGGGTAATACATGAGTGATTGTAAGAAGAGGACCCCTGTAGTGCATGTCATAAGCAATGACGGATTAAGTATTAGGCAGTGTCTGCTCGAATTGTTCTCAAATGGAGAGAAAGCCTTGAAACTTCTTTCCTGTTTGTGTCATATAACCTCTTTGTGTTGGTATGCTGTAAAACCTAAATTTTTTATTCATTGTTTTAATATTTTATTGAGTGAATTTTCTTTTATATGAATACTTTTACAAATTTATCAGGGAATTTTAAAATTCAGAAGTCCCACGACTTGTAATATAAAGTTTACGGTTATACAAAATGTCTAATTTTACTTAATGAAAATATACACAACATAACAGGAAAGTTCTTCATTCTTTTACATATTTTCCTATACAGTTTTATGATTCATATTTAATTTAAACAAAGTAACTCCTGGTTGTCTGAACAATCTCCCATCTCAACAACCTAATAAATCGACTGCACTATCTAACCAAAGTTCAAAATCCCTAATCCCTAATTCAAAAATCCCACTAATCCAAGAACCAACTTATAAAAGACCCCAATTAATGTGACCCCATCATGCTCCTGTGACCCCAACAAGCTCCAAGCATGCGAACATGCTTCAGTGTATGTAGCATTATGTAATGTTCCTGATTCGATGCTTCATCTCCAGCCAATATTGACCCCTATACTCAATGTTCACAGTAATTTATGACTCTTTCCCCTCTACAGACATGTCCGTGGATGAGTGATCTAAGCCCAGTCTCAAGATTACTTGCCTCTCATCGCTAAGGTTGTAGGTTTGAGTCCCGCTTGCTCCAAAAACATTCTGTAAAAAAAGTTTGCCAGTTGCTTTTGGAAGGACAGTGGTTATACTCAGATTCATTCTGAGGTCTTCTCCCACCAATAAAACTGGAAATACCATATATAATCTGAAATCTGTTCCAAGAAATGATGTTAAATTCCATTCTTTATTTCTATAATCCATTGTACACGTAAGCCACTTCTGTTCACCTATTATGTTAAATTGTTCACATATGTCATGAGAAAACTTAATTAATGTTGTCTGTATACATAGCAAAATAATGTTCTGCCCACTCCAGTCATTAATATCAATTCTCTCATAGATTGAACTATTTAAAGTAATTATTAGGATTTCTATGAGCTTTATCTGCCAATAATGAAGAAATATGTGGAAATGGAAACAATAATGTCTTTACTGTTGAGAGGAGATAAACACCACTTATTGTTTCATTTGATGATGGCCTTCAACTTCCTGTCATCTGCAATAATTGGCCTGATCACAAACATTAGGAGGAGTTGAGGAATGGAAGTATACAGAAAATAAATTTAACAATTATTTTCTAATTTGATTTGTGTCACGCAATGCCATTTGTTAAAAAAATATTTTCTATAATTTTTGTTTTGTAAAAATTAAACCACTTTTTCAAAATTCATTTGATGGGATCATTACATTACAAAAGCCATGGGATTTTTTAAAGAAAAAATGGGCTTACACTTTTTCCTACAGAGTATTTATTTATTGAACTTGACATTGACTATAAACAAGCAGTGACTTTGCGAAAATCATGATTTAATGTTTTTTAGTTTTTTTACTTCTGAAAATATCGAAGAGGCAGCTGCTTCTTCCTGCCTTAACATGACTGCGGCACTGGTCACTATCATAAATGTGACATGGGTTGACTTGTAAAAATACAATAAATATGGTCAAATCTTTTATAAATAACACACAAAGGAAGTAATACAATTTTTTCCAATTTTACACTTACACCATTTCAGGAGACACAGAAACTTCAAAAGAAGCAAGCCTGGTACCAGCAGAACCAGGTGTCCATGTTGAAGGATGACGAAGAAGCCTACCTGGAATACTGTAGTCAGGCCATGTTTAGAATACATATACTCGAACTCCGACTTAACAGGTAATTGTCTTGTCTGATCCTCTGTCAATCTGCCTGCCGTTCAAGGGGCTGCTATGGAACCTTTTTTTAAAGGGGCTAAAGATGGTATTCTTAAAATGGTAACAGTTTATGTTGGAAAAACCTTACCCAAAATAGTAAAATTTCTGTCTGTCTGTCCACCAATTGTCTGTCTGTACATCAGCTCATCTGTCTGTCTTTAGCCATTCTCACTCTTTCTTGTTAAATAACTTGTGTAACAACTGATACTTCAGTTTTGAGATCTCTTATTTAATTAGTGCAGCCTTCAGTCTGCCTGTCCCTCCAGCCGACTTCAATCAGTCAAATCTTGTATACATTCCTTCTGAGATAACAGTTACCATTATGGTCTGTAGTGTTATTTCTGAACATATACATCCCATTACATATTACATATTCTAACATACTATAATATTTTACGTTTCTTGTCTGTGGCTGTGGGACCTGTGATATTGAAGTTATACTCTTTAGAAAAACTCGGCAACAACCTGTCTTCATCATGGCCGAGTGATCTAAGGCTTAATTCTCACCATTAAGGTTGTAGGTTCAAGAAAGAAAGGATAGTGGTTCTACTCAGATTCATTCTGAGGTCCTCCTCCATCAGTAAAACTGGATATGCCATATATAACCTGAAATGTGTTGAAAATGGCATAAAACCCCTTTAGTAAATTGTCTAAGAAAACAACAAATACTAGTTACATATGTCTGAAATCAAGGGCAGGGAAATGGCAATGCTTTTTTTTTATGATGGCCTAATATAATTCAGTTGGGTGCATATATATCTGTTTCTTTTCAGTCTTTCTAAGACAACCCTACAAGTCCATTACTTGTGTATGAACTGTAAAACAGCTAATCTTTTAAATCATTTGGACCCAGTGGGAATATCTTGTTTTAAGATGATGAAAATCAGATGAACGGTATTAAAACAAATTTCCAATTTTTTTAAAAAAACAAAAAAAAATGCTTTTTACCGGTAACTGTGGATTATGAAGTAAATGGGACATCTGGGATTTCTTTAGAGTCTGTTTTTGTTAGAAAGAATGGGAAGTTAAAGAGAAAAAATGGTTTATTTGTAAAACAATGTGACAAGTGAGACTTTCTTTCAAACACAATGGGTTAGATCAATACTTAAATCAATACTTCTGTGTGATCTTTTCCTTAATATTTAAGCAGTTTGTCACCTTGTGTTCGGTCTCTAACCCGGTTAAGAAACGCTTTTAAAAATTTTCAGTCATATTGCGATGATGTCTTCTTGAGAAGTATTCTAAGGGCTGCCATGCCACAGTCACATGGTATGATACCCCACCAAGTCACATTACACTGACACCGGGCTGACCAGACCTAGAATTATCCTCTAAATGCTAAGCGCTTAGCCAGGAAGCTTTTAGTACCATTTTTAAAGTGTTTAATTTTTCTATAGATTTATCTACTATGGTAAGGACTTCAAATGTTTAATTTAAACTCACCAATAAATTTCAATTGGCTCTTTAATTCTTTGACAATTTTCTTCCTGTCTCTTTAATTCTCCACAAACTTTATCTGCAGCTGAGCGGCTGTTTAATTATGCATAAATTTAAATTGCTGTCTCTTTAGTTATGTCTATGTTAAAGGCCGTAAATCAGGAAAAATTTCTATAAATGTCCAAACAAATAAAGTTATTTTTAAATTGTATACAAAACATCTCATTATCATGAATAAATCAAATACGAATAATTTGGTATTTTAAAGCTGTCAAAATTGACAAAAACGATATTTTAATCATAGTGGCGAAATTGAAATGAAATTCCTATTCTAAAAATAGATAGGAGGCAAGAACAGATTGATGATCTTCACCTCATCACTCGGACTTTTTTTCTATTTAAAGATGAAAGAGATTCTACAATATATAACCAATAATTTAAATCAAAAAGAAATCATGTGACTCATTTAGTATGGTAGCAATATCAATTGGGAAATCAATTTTAGTCTAACGTTAGTGCAGACGGAAAATTTGTTCCCTCAGGATAACTGTTTTGGTGGAAACTCGGCAGCCTCGTTACTGCCAAATAAGTTATCCATTAGGACGGAATTTTCCATCCGCATCTCAAACCCAAGACAGATACTTATATTCAATATGTTGTTTATTACATTATGTTTAAATAGATATACTTATGGCAATATGAGATGATAATGAGTATAATAAAGGCAGGCCGCTTGTTACATTGGAAAATATGGTTTCAGCCAATTTTAAAATTTTGAAAAAAAATTCCTGATTTTCTTCTTTCAATTCATGTATGTTAACCCTTTACTTCATATAGATGCCTTTGGACACTTCTAATATAGACACCCTTGGACACCTCTAATATAGAAGCTTTTGAATTATTGGTTGAATTATGTTTATATTAACTGACAGAGTGGAAAACAGTGCAGGAAGTGTTCAGATTGCTCGTTACGAGCAATCTGAACTCTTCCTGCACTGTTTTCAAAAGCCTTCTGTGATTGGTGCGGGAAAACATGTATCTATAGAGTTAAGGGTTAAGGAATGTTTCAAAAAGCACGGATGGGAGGATGCATTGTAGAAGTTCTGGAAGTTGAGAGTTCAAAATATATTTGTTTTAATTTCAGACATAAAGACCAAGCTCCTCACAAATACATGATGCTGGAACAAACGCTGCGACAAGATCCGAGACTTGCGGAATATTTCTAGTTTTTATTAACTCACTACCACAAACATTGTTTCAAGTATATTGAAGAAAAGAAAGGATGTACCTATGTGTAATATTGTGTTGTATTTATTTCGAAAAAAATATTTATGGGAAAAAATATGAATTAAAATGTGATTATAGACATTTTAAAGCATTAACTGTGATACCATTTTTTTTCTTAATTTAATTCCTTAGAAATTGATTTCCTTAAAAAATTAAATTTTTTATGGAATATTGACTTGAAATATGCATTTGTTTTTTAAATACAATATTGTCATAGCATATCAAAATTTAATATTTATATGTGATACATATTAACACATTCCATTTACAAGTCACCAGTGAGTTTTTTAATTTTACATATTTCCTTGATTTGGTTACTAATGGAAGAAAGTAGCCACTGTAATGAAATTTTACGGTATCCATAAGAGAGTTTAGATGATGCAGTATCTATAATTATTTAGCCATCGTTGTATAAATAAATGGAATGATATGGTTTCCTTAAAGATTTTGTTTGGTTTCAAAAAAAAAAAAAATGCTTTTAATGAAAGAGAAATATGTATCTGAATAAATCTGGACTTGTGTGGATCAAATTAAAAAAAAACACATTTTGTCTAATTTTTCCTCAAATTAATATTATTTTGCTGCAGTAACCATATACAGTATATCAAACTAAAACTGTGTTAGATTGGACTAGAAATGGAAAATGTCAACCAGGACTCTGTTAGATTAGACTAGGAATGGGCAATGTCAACCAGGACTCTGTCAAATTGGACTAGGAATGGAAAATCTCAACCAGGACTCATGTCACATTTGACTAGAAATGGGCAATGTCAACCAGGACTCTGTTAGATTAGACTAGAAATGGGCAATGTCAACCAGGACTCTGTCACATTGGACTAGGAATGGGAAATCTCAACCAGAACTCTGTCACATTTGACTAGGAATGGGCAATGTCAACCAGGACTCTGTTAGATTTGACTAGAAATGGGAGATCTCAACCAAGACTTTGTTAGATTTGACTAGAAATAGGAAATGTCAACCAAGACTCTATAAGACTGGACAAGAAATGTGCAAAGTATAAAAAAAAGGTTGACTGCATGTTGGAATGTTGTTAATTTGAGAAATCTTAATTTGTTTTGACAGTATTATTACAGTTATAGATATAATTTGCAAACAATGAAGACCAATATCTGACTGCAATGAAGACCAATATCTGACTGCAATGAAGACCAATATCTGACTGCATGTGTCTCACAGTCTGGTCAGGTCATGATGGAAGTGTTTATCATAGGTCTCACTACACAGTTGAATTTTCATCTATGTTCTATATACAATAAGAGCTAGGATTTCCATATTGGAATAATATCCACATACAAAAGTCCAAGAAGGAATGTACCTGCACATAAAAATGCACAGTACTGGGGGTCGACAATCTGTTTTTTTTAAAATCAGTGCAGTAACAACCCTAGGTTTGTTTTTTTTTTAAAAAAAGAAGTTGTAAAACACTCTGAAATAAACATCCATCTGATAAAATCCAATAAGTCACTTTTCTTTTAACATCAGTAATGTCTTATCACTATAATATGCTCTGCCTGCATTTGCTCTACAAAAAATAACAGTCCCTATTAATTGAAAATATGTTTAACCAGGATTTTTTTATTAATGCAAGAATCTTGTGACCGTCGCTAAACAAGGGGCGCAACTGTGTAGTGAGATGTTTAGCAATTCAATAAGTCGTTGTGAAGGTTAACTGAACTGGCTCATGTTTCACAAAAATATACTTAAATACTTTAATCTAAGAAATTACTAAGCACCCAGGTGATCATGATTTTAGACTGGTTCATTAAGTAAAACTGCATATGTTTTCATTGATATTGACTATACAACAGATGAATAACCAGTCAAAATTAAGTTAATTTTTTTAAATATTTAAGTAAAACTAAGAAAATATTTGTTAAACAATAGCCAGATGTGATACAAAAGCGAATGAATTCATGAATGTTAAAATGTTGTCAGATACTAAGGTTAAAACAGTCTGTCCGGCTTTATCTCCAGATGTCAGATAATGACAAGTTGATCGCAAAGAGTATATACCTCTGATCTCAGAGGACGTGAAATTTTTAGCTCCTGTTCAATTAAGAAGTCCACTTGTCAGTCGTCACTCAACACGCGACATGTATGATACCAGCATACTTGTGGATTGAATGTTTAAATTTGACCTTCGGTTGACGCGATGTATTTAATCTCTTGGATTACTGTGAAGTATAAGAAAATTAGATGAAAAATTTCCCAAGGGGATTTTTATAGGAAAAATATTTTCTCTATGACAAAATTATACAAAATATTAGAGCATAATTTTACACAGAATGATTGATGACTGCAGCGAAACATCACTTTTATTGATTGATTGATTGAATATTTAGCATCATTTTTAAACGATCATAGGCTTACAGATAGTGAGTTAACCTTACCACTTTTTCCTGGGATCCTAGAAGGTTTACCAGTATTCAAGTCAAGCACACCCATCTCCACAAATAACCAATAATTTTTTTATCACTAGAATCAGCAGTGAGGGGCGCAGTGTTGTATATCAATTATTATGGAAACTGGCCGTGTGAGGATTCAAACTTGGGACCCCTGGATTTATAGTAAGATGTGCTACCGACTGAGCTAACTGGACCTGGCTACATCACTTTTATTTCATCAAGTGAGCACTGAAATGATATGGTCACACAGGTGGCAAAAACACAAACTAGCATGTCATGAATAGAATTTAATTGACTTTTACTGAAAATACTTTTGTTTATATCATTGTAAACAGTAAAAATACCAGTTATTTATCAAACAGTGAAATTAACTGATAAACCTCCATTATTCATCAGAAAGACATCATAATTAGGTATCGTATTCTCTACATTATGCTTGTACCTTTAACCAAACTTGGGGCACTATTTCTTTGTTTTAATCTAAAAATTACTTAAAATGTTATATCAGTACTATTCCTCTATCATGCAAATGGGGGTGGGGTGGGGGGTGGTTGGAAAGACAATAAAAGACTACAATAAACTGGTCTCAGAGGAATCGTGTAAAAGAATCAGCAATAAAAACCATCATTTGTTATGAAATTATCCTTGTGTTTTAGATTAGATTACCAATTTACTGCTGCCATAATACCCAGAAGAGTCTCCTGACATTCGGATCAGTGGTTGAATGAAATTTTGATAACCTCGTTACGAGGCTATGCCTTGGGGACAAAATTGTATTTATTTTTGTTAAATTTAATTGAAACAAAAGAGAAATCCATTGTGATTTAAAATTGACTAAAAAATACTTGTTGCTGTTCAAAAACATATTCACAAATGTGAAACTAATTGGGCCTCCAACACCTGCTCCAACACTCGCATACACATGCATGCATGCACACAAAAGCATGCACACATATGCAAGCATGCACATATGCATGTGGCACATATACATTTAAGTTGACATGCTGGCATTGTTGCAAAAGCATTAATTGCAAGGATTGAAAAAAGGTGTTAAGTAAATCTATTCATTTGTATGTATGATAATATGAGTTTTTTGGAATATTGTAAATAACATTTTCATTAGCACAAATATGTTTAAATGATTTTAAGCCATTATGTCTTGGTGACCACATAAACTAGATATGTTTTATTTAATTGATAATATAAAATCTAAAAAATACAGTTTGACATAGTTTTGTTATCATCAGTACTCATTTTTAAGCTTGGTATATGACAGTATGCTATTTAGCAGAGTAGTTATGTAGTGGATACAGTGTTGGCTCTAGAGGTTGTGAGTTCAAATCCCAGCTCAACCTGATGGCCTCTTAAAAAAACCACACACTCCACTTGTTCTAACCAGGAAGTGACTCAAGAGTGGCTCATACATAAGCTCTGAGCTTACTTCGCAATTGAGCTTAAATAAATTACATGTAATATATACTAATATGCTATTGATTGTTCATCTGTATAACAATGATTTAAAGGGACAGGCAGAAATATTGATATCTTTTTAAACAACATTGTTCCATTAAAAATGAATCAATTTCTTTGTTTGTTAAGATCCTCTTGAATCTGTTAACTAACTATAAAAATAAAAAATAAATGTTATATTTGTGATATGTTTGTTTGACATGTTATACAATATGACAGGCTCCAGTTGAGTCCTTGTGAGCAATACTCGCCAAAACTGTATAAACACGCAGTGTGGTCAATTCTAAAATATTGTGCATTTGTCTGGAAACTGTAAAATACACTCACCGTCTCTTCATGATTAAGATGTCCTACTTTTTTGGCCAATGTAATCTCTCATTTTTTTTTCCAAATAGGGAATGTCACCATCATTTCCAGTGGTGAACACCCCCACCCCTAAAAGCTATTGTAAAACTTTGTGGAAGAGTGTGCAAAAAATCAGAAAGTAGATCAACATCAAAGCTGGTAAGAAGTTCTATGGAATTTTCCACTGGAGTAGAAAGAATCATTTAACTTCTAGCCTACATATGAATTCAGAACATTTATACCTGCAACACCAGGATATATAATAGAGGATAATAATACAGAAACATTTTGACAGTTTTATTAATAGAACAAAATTTATGAATAACCTTGTTAATTATTTTTGTGCCTGCTGTAAATAACATTGATAGACACCTGAAATTAAGGACTTGTATAGAAGGATAGGAAACTTGCATCTCTCTACTAAATATTGATAAAATAGCATGTGAAGAATTAGTAATTCGGCAAATTATTCACAGACAACTGATTTTTTTTTACATAAAATGTTAGGTGTATGTAACCATAAATGTTTTATAATGTTTTAAACACGCAAAATGATTTTGAATTTAAAATATTGCAGTTTGAAGTAAAATTTCAAGCACTTTCCTTGATTTTTTAGTTGCAGTATACACATTTTGTTATTATAGGTACTTCAACATTTGTAAACACAATTTGCTGAGAATGGTCTCGTTTTGTAGAAAATGTCATTGTGCAAAGAAAGAGTTTTGATTTGAGATGAATGAAGGTTAGGATATTTGAAAACGAGATTTTGCGAGGTTTGACGTGAATATGCGAGACTTCATAACATCTCAATCAGTTGCATTTGCTTCTCTATAAATCGTTGCTGAAGTTGATCAGATTTTTCTCCGTGTTCAGTAATGTTGTTTTGTTCAATTCAGTGAATAAATTACGTTTACGGAACGGTTGTCACTTGATATTAATTAAAAAGGGAAATGTTATTAAGGCACCCCTGTCGTAAGTTGTCTATACTGAATATATTTATAACTGCTGTACCAGTGAAAATATGTATGGTGTGGTCGTTAGCTTGTTATATTTGTTTTCCGTCCATTTACATTTATATTTTATCTTTATTTGTCTTAAATTAAAATGGATGCAAATAATAAAATTGATATACAGTAAATTTATGTTTCTATCATTTGACATTAAGAAAAATGTAAAAAAAAAAGTATCCATCACACACAAAATATTCACTTGCATTTATTCGCACTGAGAAAAACACCTGAATTTGAATATCAATTTTGTCCAGAAATACAGAAATAAACCATCACTGCGATTGCCGAATACTGTTTTGAAAACTTAAAAACAATATTCTGGAGTTTGGTCTTGTCCGAAGATGGAACCATAGTTAAGTTTTGACCAGCGCTTTTCCTGCAAAATCCCGTTTACGTAATCTTGGTCCTTTTTGGTGTATTTGCGCGATCCGTTTTTCACCCAGACCTTACATTCAGGGTCGGCCTTGACACCGTTGCTATATTGGCAGCAGGTGGCACATTTTTTGCCATCGTAGAGTTCGTCGCCCCAGAATATGACGCAGTTTGAGCACTCGTAGAGACAGGCGTGGTAGCTGACCGTCTTGGCTTGTGAACAGTTAGTTAGGTACGTCAGCAGGACACATAA
The DNA here is from genome assembly GCA_029582155.1 of Panopea generosa. NCBI lineage: Eukaryota > Metazoa > Mollusca > Bivalvia > Adapedonta > Hiatellidae > Panopea > Panopea generosa. Next base: position 39,575,052 of record CM055897.1, read on the forward strand.
TAAAGCTGTGCAGGATATAACTGTCATCTGCCTGAAATTTGATAAACAAATACATTGAGATTGTGGGGCGGTAGTGGTGTGGAGTGGATAGAGTGGTGGACCCACATCCTCCCAACATTTGTGTCTGAGATAGCCCCTTCTCAAAACAGAAACCTACACGGCTGGAATTTCGGGTGGCTCCTTTAGTGCTTCTTTAATATTTCTTTGAATCTTAAACTCATTTCATTTTATTAATATTGGTACCAAAGTAATGCTGATAAAAACTATTGCCAATTATAAACTTTTTTTCTTTCTGAATTTGAATTATTATGTGTTATAAACGAAAAATGTTGGATTTTTTTACGAAAAAACAAAATGAAACAAAAAAGGTAGTGAACTTGATTTAACAATTTAGCAATTTTATGTAGGAAGACGAAGAAGCAAGTTCTCCATCGGTGGCGAAAATTCCATTTAGATATTAAAAGATTTTTTTTTCTTATTTTAAGAAATAAGTAAGCATAAATATTCTTGATTTTAAATTTTGAAAAAAAAGTTCACTTCTCAAAGTTACGATCGAGCCCTTTATTTTGGTACCAAAATCACAAAAATATGTTGGTTCGTTCAGGAGGAGTTGTGTTTCCAAGATTACGAAAACGCCAAATGTGCCACCTGAAATTTAGATAAGTGCCTGCAGTTGCCTATCTATGCCTTTATACTGAACGGAACAGCTAACCCGCAATCTGACATTTGTGTATCTGACATTTTACATATTTTCTGAAAAAAAAGTATCGAAAGTAATTTCTTTGAAATTTGGATTTGAATTAGGCTATGTGATTATACATACATTGTACTTGTCTTTGAATGCGCATATACTTTTTAATAGCGCCACTCCATATTTTGACGAAGATACTGGAAATATAAAAGTGGCGGGTTAGCTGTTCCGTTCAGTATATGTATTTGGTACTAGTTAGCTCAGAGCTGATAATCTCTCTGGTCCGCTTTCTGGGTAGAACCAGACTGACCGTTGAATTTTTAGAAGACTGGATCAAGCTAGAGATTGAACCTGCAACCATTTGTGTTGGTGGTCAGCACTGTACCCACTGTACTACCGACGCGATTTAAAATAACCAATAATATACGGCATGTAAACATACAACATTGTGGATATGTAACTGTCAAAATTGTGATCAGTGAAAATTTAGTTTTTACAGTGAGCCTCTCTCTTTAAAGGGACTATAAATGAAAAAAAGCTATAAATGTCTTAAAAATTAAAATAATTTTTAAAATGGATAAAAAGCATCTCATTATCAGTGATAAATGAAAATTCAAATGGTTTGGTATGTCAAATCCACGAAAACGTGACAAAATCGAAATTAAAATTGGAGTGGTAAACTTGAAACGAAATCTCAATTCTAACAATAGACAGCATTTAAATAATATTTGACGAAATTCGGACAATTTCTCAGATGAAACAATTTTACTACGTGTAAAACTGTATAACTGATAAAAGTGAAATCAAAATAAAATCACGTGACCTATTTAATAGGTCACAAAATATGTTGCAAGTTTAAGCTGGAAATCTATTTTTGTCTAACCTGGGCGCGTAACCCAAGTTAGGAAATCCCCTTCAATATATCATTTTGGCAATACGCGATCAGTGGGTATATACAGGCATGATATATTGGAAAAAAATGTTTATAGCCAGTTTGAACATTTTGAAAAATCTTGATAATTTCCCTTTAACATTTGGTACTCCTGATGTTAAAATATCAAACATATTGTCATGATAATTGCGGAGGTGGCTCTGCTGGACTACTGGTTAAACTTCCAGTATCACAGGAAATAATGGTTACGGCCCTTGGTAGCACAAAAATGACATTAAATATTTAAACATAATTAACGTTTAGTTCTTTACAAATGTATGGATCTTTTGTTCTATAAGTATTTTACGACACCGCACAGAGATGTGAAATCGAGTTGAAACATGCTAGAATATGCCAAGGACTTACATTTATGTCAATGTCAATCCCGTTGTTCCTCAGGTGGTTTCATTTCAGATTTGTGTTTTTGTTATCACCATTAGTAGGAAAAGAACTATATTGAAAATTTCGAAGGAACACATTCTTCTCTAAAACCAGTATTTAATGCTGTTAAAGGTCACTGTGCTAGACTGCCTGGTAACTGTGCTTTTAAGTACGTTTTTGTGTGTTTAATTTCAATATGGCAACCTAAGGGAAATGAAAATCACGTTGAGTTATAGGGAAACGACAAATCGAAAACTAATATAAACTTATAATTGAAGTATGCCTATAAAATATGCTTTACAATACTTTCGTCAATTTCTAAAAAATAGCATTGTGTATCCTCATCTTGATTAAATATTGCTGAACAGGGTTGGGTATCCATAATATAAAATATAAGAAATACGAGTGACTTAGTAACAATAACATGTTATTGTAGCGTAATGAATACAAGATAAGATAAAAAAAAAAGTCTAATAAATTAACTAGCCACACGTAGTATAGTCTGAACTTAATTTTATTTATTTTAACAAAAGTTCATTTAACCAAAGTTGTGCCTAAAATCTAACTCCCCGCACTGAAGGTTTTGCTCCCATTATATACGGTTCTCTTTTCCACCCGTACATCCTCCTTGCTGCATCAACATCTTTTATTAATTGCGAACAGTTTTCTAAATTTAGTTGCCGAGGTTACTAGGTATGGCAGTTTACTCCTTTTATTAATTACCAATGCCAGCGGCTCGCTATAGTCAGCTACCGAGCCGCACACCTGGTGGATAATGTGACATTTTGACATACATATGTTTAGACCAAGTGAGGACCGTTAATCTACATACGTCTATAAAAATGTTCATGTTTTCGTGTGGTTATATTTAAGTTTACATATAAGTCCAATTTATTATATAAATCCAATTTATTTATATACAAGTTCCTACAAATCCAATTTTGTATTCAGTTCGGTTACATATTTAGTCACTGGAAATTCAAAGAATAACTCCTTTCATTATGCCAGTGATTTAATAAGTGACTTAATAACACTAGAACCAGACTGCGTAGTTTATGTAGTGGTGCCCTTTCGGACTTATGTTTTAATTTTTAGCATAGATTAATTAACATTGTACATTAATTAAGTCGCTGATTTTAGCTATTCTTATCACCCTTTGTCCTTTCTCTATCTTTCTGTAAGTTTATAAGTTGTGTACACTCTTCTGACTAGCGCCTCAGTGAATTGTTTATTGGATCTTCACAAAAATACATAGTAGTTAGACAAAAAAAAAGATAATTGAAATAATTCGTCATTTTATCAGCTTAACTCTGGTATCAAAATTATTGAAGACAAAGATTCAAATAGTTACTAAAGAAATACTAAAGAGGCCACACGAAATATTTTGACATTGTGCGCAATGCAACACCCGCGTTACTCTGTTAGTCTTCAGCAAACTTACACTTCAGATAAATTTATGTTTTTGTTGTCAAAAATATTGAAAATGGGGACCACACTTCTGTTATTCTGTTGTCACTATTTATATGACATACGCTCGCCAATAGTGTTGAAATCAACGTGCCCCCAGAAACACAGCACTGTTAAAGCATTGCCAAAATCCAATGTCTATACTTCGGTCCATAATTCTGACGTAAATGTTATTCCGTTTTTCTTCCCCATATCTTGTGATTCGATTTCATTCATCATTTCAAAGGTCATTTTATGTAAATGCGGGGCAACTTGTAGTTATTGCGCATATTTTTCCGCACATCTAATAACCAAGACCTAAAACAACATTTCAGAAAAGTTCACGTTCATTCATGCCCAATAGTAACTAGGGTAGATACAGCAATAACTCGAAAGGATCTATTTAGCGGTAAAAGTCGGAAGTGCTCACACTTTCGCCGTAAAGATATCCGCCACTCTGCAGCTGTTGAGTTTACAAGAGACATATAAACAATGCAATTAAGTCACTGATAAAGGTATATCCTTTTGTCTAATCCATGAATGAAATTAGTGACGTGTGGAACATTGAGTTAAACGGACATTTTAGATGGCAGTGTTGAAGTAAATTTATTTATGCTGTCGCATGTGTTACCATATGGAAATATTTATTTACAAATATTACTGTTAGAAACTTCACTTGATCAGAAATAAACATAAGTTTAATTAAAACTAGTGGTACCGCGCTATTTTTAGAAATAAGAATGAAATTTTTAATGAATACAAATTGATATTTCCTTGAATGTACCATAAAAACGAATGGAATAAAAATATCATTTTGTTTCTTTATCGAACTGCAGTACAAAGCAGGAAAGCTTTTCAACATTTCCTTTAATTTATACCCTTTCAAAATTTGAAACGAAAATAAAGGTATCTATACATACTGGGTGGGTGGGGTATTTGGATAGTGTAAAGCGGCACTTTATCAAAATTGTCAGGAAGCCTTAGTCTATCCCAGAACCCGATATCTCTCGTATCAGGTATATTAACCAACCACCAATGAAAAAGGTGGAATTTCTATGCCTGTCCCTTAATTCAAAGCAATTGAACACTTACTAAACGGTGACGTCATTCAAACTTTCAGTTGAAGCAATTGACCAATCATCGTGCTCAAACGCAGCTTTTCCAACACTGCTATTTAACGGACCCATTTGGGAGAGCTGGGTCCTTACTACAGATTACAGGTAGCCATAGTTACCAATAGCTGTATATCCACATCTCTTGTGTTGTCACCCTTTATCCCGCTCTATTGCACTGGTCGGTTAAACGTTAGCTGACGTTAGCTAACACTTTTCCTGGACACTGGCCTCAACCTCAAATTAGCACACAGTACGCAATACTTTTAGGGAACCAGACAGCAGTTTGACTGCTGAACACAGTCCAGATGCAGTGAGGTCGTGGGTTCCAACCAAGCTCGATCCATCCAATAAGTTTACATGAGAAAGTTTGTCACTCACTTGCGGAAAGAAGGTGATTCTACTCAGATTCATTCCGAGATCTCCCTCTAGATTTTATATTCCGTTATGTATTGTAAATTTCGCAAAACCCCAATCAGTCTAAAAAATCTTCTCTACGAAGTAATGACATGAGGACGTGTCGACAGTTTAATTCCTACTTGGTAATTACGTTAAATAGTAACATTAGCCTTCAAAGTTCTTTTTAAACTCATTAAAAAAAATAATGAAAATTCGCACACGTGCACAGACATGAGCATAAGTACGAAGGAAATAAAGATGAATTGAATAATAATATAATTATGCGTGCATTCCGTGGCAGAAAAGGGAGTTGCGATGGTCTCATGGTTACCGTATTTGTTGTAAGATTAAGAGTCCCGGGTTCGATGCCCGAGGAGATCATGTCCGGGTATGTTTTGAAAAGCACTGTAATAATGGCTTATTCGGGAAGTATAGAGCTATGAAAGTATGGCAACTAGGCATTGTTATTCGTCTTTCGTTTTTAGGTGTTCAACTTGAAACACGACATTGCATTGTCCCTACTTACCTCCAAAATTGAAGATTTATATCAATTGAAAGCCGAAAAACAAAAAGCAAATTACAAACTACTTTCTGCCAATCTTTGAATGTCTTCGGTCCTGTATGCACGGAGATACATGTCATATACAGTACACGTTACACGCTCTCCTTGAATATGTAGGATAAATATGTCAATTAGCGATTTAAATGTTTGTCAACCTCTGTCGGAAACGAGACCCCAGAGTGGGTCATGGACTTGAATGGAAAAGGAAAACGAAGAAAACTCCTGATATTTCCTTGTTTTACTTATTTATTAAAACAAATGATATGCCATTCACCCTGTAATGGTAACACGCGTCACTAGGGTATAAAAGTCTATTACCAAAGAATCGTATATATTTAAATGTTTTTCATTCCGTTTCGGCGTGTTTAAATATTGAGCTTCATTTTATGTCACCGATAGCTAACAGACGATCAGTTAACCTAGCCACAATTTTCTAGGATTCTAGATGGTTAACCAATACTCAAGCTCACCTTTCTCCGCAAGTAACTAATAACGTGCCCGTAGGATCAGCGGTGAAAGATAAATGACAATGAGACGCAATGTCGTATATCAATCATCACGGAGATTGTTATCGGGCCAGGTTTTGAACTCCCGACCCCATATATTGGTAGTCAGGTGCGTTACAGACTGAGCTAATTGGGCCCATCCCATTCCTTTTTATTTAATTCACAATCATCGGATGGTGTCCAGGAGAGTAGAACATAGTCAACATCAACATATTAGCTGGGAATTCATTCATATTGCAATACATTGGGAAACACAGATGCGGAATCACCGCAGGTCCAATATACCCCCGCCCCCTCCCCAAGTGGCATATATCTTCATGTATCATTTTATAGTTTTTGAAAAGATCTGACTTGGAATCGAACGCCAATGTCTCGCAGACTAGATGAACACCGTATTAATCAGACATCACTGCGCTGCGTGGGGTGTAACGCACACTCATGCAGATCTGATCAAGTCCATCTGCTATGTGTAATAGAAATACTTGCAAGATTAAAACTGAAAGCTTCAGTTCATAAAAAAAACAAAGACAAAAAAAAAACAACAACAAAAAAACAAGTGCAAAACTGAAGGCAATTAACATCTTTTTTTTGATAACATTATGCATGTCAGTGCTCTGCATTTCCTTAGTTATATATGTAGTAGGATTATGTGTACTTTAACTTATCAATAGCGACACTTGAAAACACTTCCATTCATAATCTAATTTTTAGCAATCTTAATTCTTAAATGTTATCAGGCAAAATAAAAACAAGGACACGATGCAATTTCATAAATGTTTCACTTAAAACTATTTTTGAAATGTATAATATCTAAAAGAAACATACACCACATTAGAATACAATCCAACCTGTATTAGCGGTCGTCTCTGTTAAGCAGTCGATTGTCTTAAGCAGCCACATTTGCTATTGTCCATGTATATGCAGTCAGAGCAAATTAACCTGTTTTAGGCAATAACCTGTCTTAATAGGCCATCTTTGCTTCTTTTATTGACTGGCTACTTAAGACAGGTTTTCACTATTTCAATATATGCCTTTAATTTTGGATAGGGGTACACTTCTTGCAAATTTAGCTATCTTATTTCGCGCATGCGTGATCATATGTGACAGAAACACATGTTGTATTTGTATTTTTGATAGAAAATAATCCAGGGGAATATTTAATTTGTATTTATTTATATTTTAAAAACTAGTGTGTCGCGAGTGGGAATATCAGTTTTGGTGATCACGAGATGAAATATCAGTTTATCTTAACCCAAAACAAACAAATTTTATTTTTATCTTATGCATTTACATACATTTTTGTTTATTTTGACCTCAATTTGCCATTTGATATTATTGGATTAATAAAAATAACAAAGTTCTCATTTTTGTATTAATTTTTTTTTGAAATTCATATGCTAAGACAAAAATATATTTTTTTCTTCATAATTCACTGTGTGAAACAGTGGATTACCATAAATATTCCACTGATAAACCTCTATTATTCATCAAAAAGCATAAAATAATTATTTTTATTTGGTTACAAACAATGATTTAATACGTCAACATGTATAGAATCGATTCCAACAGTGCCGTGTGGGGCACTTAGAAAACTTAGAAAACATTCGGACCACACATAACAAGTTCTATTCACCGTTGAATTTTACCCTACATGTCTGCACAAATAAAGATTTTAACAATAAAGCAAATAAACAATAGTTCTGTAAAGTTTTCTTGGAACAATGAAGAAAAAGATAATTTCCGGAGAAACTTATTTCCAAGTTGCCAGACATGAATCATATTTTAGATAGCGTTAACCGGCACGACAAGACAAGTGTTGATGACGCTGTATCTGATTTTGCAGGCATTATTAACTGTGTAGCTAAACCATTATTTGTACGTAATGTAATTAATAAACCAGAGGGCACATTTACAGAATTGTCATATAAAAAGGCGGTGTGGTTTGATAACGAATGTTTCAATAAAAAGGTATTATATAAAGATGCTTGTAATGCGTGTAAGAGTAATGAAAATCTTGAATCGTGCTAAAAGAAAGGACTACAAACTTATAATAAGAAGGAAGAGGAGGATTCACCATTTTAATATAATGAAAAAAATTGAACAATTGAAAACGAAAAAACCAAAAGACTTTTGGAGATTGTTTTCAAAACCAAAGTGTACAAAGGCAGAAAATTTAAATGCAAATGATTTCTTACAATATTTTAAAAAATTGACAAACGATATAAATATAGTGCATAACAGCGACGCAGAGGATTTCTGCAAGACAAACGATTTTGATAAAAACGGCCCTATATTTGAGGAATTAGATACAGTTATAACGGAAGCGGAAGTGACCGCATGTATAAGATCACTCAAGCGTGAAAATGCATATTCTGGAGATTGTATATTAACTGAGTATTTTTTAGAAGCCGGCGATATACTGTTATCACATTTGACTGAATTAGTCAATGCTATCATGAACAGTGGGCGTTTTCCAGATAAGTGGACAGAAGGTATAGGCATACCTGTTTTTTTTAAAAAAAGATAGAAATGACGTGAACAATTACTGCGGGGTTACATTATTTAGTTGTATGTCTAAATTATTTTCCCCTGTTCTTAACAAAAGAATAAACGACTGGTGCGAAAAGTACAGTAAATTATCGGATGCCCAGTTTGGCTTCAGGAAAAAATTTTCTACGGTAGATGCAATTTTTACACTGCATAGTTTAATTGAACATGTATTAAACAAGGGAAAGCGATTCTATTGCGCTTTTGTAGATTTAAAAAAGGCATTTGGCTCAGTTTATAGAAACGCGCTATGGTTGAAATTATATAAGCAAGGGGTGAATGGCAAAATGTTGAGAATAATACGGTCAATTTACGAAACAGTTAAATGTTGTGTAAGACATTGTGAGACGTATTCTGACTTTTTCGAAGTAGTCGTACGATTAAAGCAAGGGGAGACAATTTCGCCTGTCCTGTTTTCTCTTTTCTTTGAGGACTTAGAAATAGTCCAGACAGTGGTCTTAATATAAATGAAGTCACATTTATGCTTTTGTGTTTTGCAGACAATATGGTCGTTTTGAGTGAAACACCCGAAGAACTACAAATTAGCCTAAATAAACTGTATTCGTATTGTACCAAATGGGACTTAAAAGTAAATATTGCTAAAACTAAAATAGTAGTTTTCAGAAAAAGAGGCGGTTTACTAGAAACCGAGAAATGGACATATGATAATGAAATTCTTATGGAAGTGGTAAACGATTTTAGTTACTTAGGAGTAGATTTTAATTATACAGGGACAATTTTATTGAATCAACAAAACTTGGCTGGCAATGGACTTAGAGCAACAGGAGTGCTGAGACATTATGTTAAAAAAATTGATTTTACCCCCAACAAATTGTGTCAGCTGTTCGACTCGTTCGTTACGTCCATTTTAAATTATGCTTGTGAAGTTTGAGGAAACACTAAGTCCAAACCATTAGAGAGAATACATTTAAAATTTTGTAAAACGATATTAAATGTTAAAATGTCGACAAGTAACGATGGCGTGTATGGATAGTTGGCTTGTTACCCAATGTATATTAACCGTTGGGTAAGAATAATTACGTATTGGTTTAAATTGTTATATACAAACAATTGTGTTTTGAAAATGGCATATACTGTTTCCTTAATTAATTGCTCTAAAAAATAAGAAGAATTTGGCGTATATCGTTAAATATTTATTATACAAACGCAGATTTGGATACGTTGGGGAAAATCAAATGCTCGAAAATCCAAAGGCTTTTATTTCCATTTTTACAAAAAGACTAATTGATGACTTCATGCAAAGCTGGAGATCAGATATTGAAAAAAAATAGTGTTTTAACTTTATATAAAAACGTGAAAACGAAGTTTGAATATGAGCCATATCTGAATATTACAAAGTATAGGAAGTAATGAAGTGGTATCACCCAATTTCGTTTATCAGCACATAGACTTCGCATTGAAACTGGACGATATGGCATTAACAGGATAGAAAGAAATTAAAGACGTTATCAATTCAGTGCCTCTGGGGATATTGAAGACGAGTTCCATTTCGTATTGATATGTGATAAGATCAAGGTTATTCGAAGAAAGTATATACGAAGCTATTATTGGCGAAATCCATCACTTTTTAAATTCATCCAATTGATGTAATCAATGAAAAATAATGTTATAAATGATTTATAGTATTATATATTCAATGCTTTTCAGATTAGAAATAACACAATCCAAAACTGATAAACTTTGAGATCCATCCTCTCATTGTATGAAATGTATTTTGTATTTGTACTTTGTTGTTAATATGACCTGACTGTAAACATTTGTAATTTTGTTATATAGACGAGAAACTGTATAGTTTAAGTCTGAATAAAAGTATGTTCTGTTCTGTTCTGTTTTTATTTCTCTATGCTCGAAGCATAACCTGGATACTGTAATTGTCATGAAATTATCTCTTTTAACGAAATTCTAACTATTGCGAAATTACGAATATTGTTGTTTAATTACGAAACCCGTATGCACTGTATCATTAAAAACATCGTTTAAAGGAAGAAAACCAACAATCCCCAGTTTCACTTAACATATCAACTTGAGATTTTTACTCAATCTTTGAAAGTCTATAACTTCATTAACTTTTTATCCATTTTGCATTTTATTCATTATCGTTTCAGTGTGGCCATTAAATGCGTAATGAGTTAAAGAAAACATTTAGGGAAATTTTAAAAAAGTTGAGTTGAGGAAAATCTTAGCTTGAGATGTTTAGTGATACCGATCTCTCAGCAACAAAACAATCAAGCTAATGGTGCTGTTTGTTTACTGATCGGTTTCGGTCCGAAAGAAACACTTTACATACACAACTCGGCAGAACGTGAAGCGTGTATGAAAAGCAATATATACTGCTTATTTGAGACAATAAGTAATAGTAAGTGTTCGTTAAGTAAAAAATTAGCAATTAAGAAACCTAAAGTGAGCGACCGCAGGGATTATTGGGATCTAGTGGGGTTACAGTATTCCAAGGTTTTGGAACTAGGTTGTAAGATAGGAGCCTTTTTGGCATCACGAATTGCGCATGCGCAGCAGTTATATTGTTACATAATAGCCTGTCTGTTAATCATATGCAGCACCTACTCCTCTATGTGGAATACAAAAATAAGAAATACCCGGCTCGTCACAATGAACATAAAAAGTATTAGGTTTTAGATAATATTTTCAAATAATGAGGTTTTACCTGAAAATTGGGGAATGCTATTCGTTTATTAGTCTCATCATAGCATATACAACAGTGAACATACTATTTAAAATATAATTTACACAGTAATTGTATACTATTTCATTCTATGCAGAATTGTTAGAGACAACTCGGCAATATTTTAATATCACAACAAGTATACAGTAATAAAACAACACATACAATTCCACTTTAAGACAATTATTAGTTAAAGGGTGCATAGCCGTTGTTAATCTGGACAAAAGAACAACATAAATCTTCATTACATGAAGCAATGGCCGAACATTTGATGTAGCAAGCACAGTTTTGATATCATTCAAAAGTCAGTTATGCCCAAGTCTGTTGTATTCTTGTATCGCTTGTCGGAAATTAAATGTATTTCACGTGAAACGTATACATGTGTATGCATCTAACCTCCCTGATATGACGGTAGCAAAATTCTTACGCCCAAAAAATAAGAACTGCGGAAATCGGTTGGACTTCATTTTTGTTAAAAATGCATAAAATCGTCCTTTTTTTCTCTACATATAAGAACAATGGAGCATTTTCATGATTTCTGCCAAGTTAAGATGGCATTGAGTACTGTTTGGTGAAGCTATAACAGTTTATATATGCGTAGTGATACAGTGTAACAAATTGGCAGAATCGTCATAAATGAAGTTGTGTCATCAAACCATCGAAATTGTGAAAAAGCAACCTGGCCAGCCCCAGTTTTTCCTGCGTAATTGGACCAACAGAGGACCATCTATGGGAACAAGCCACTTTTAGAACCATGTTAATGTGTCCGGTGTTCAAGAATTGCATTTCTCTATAGGTAGAACAGTACAATAGTACGTGTTGTGCAAGACGTTATGGGTCTATTGGCCGGGTGGGTTTTGTTAAATTGCATATTTACACATTATGTTATATATGTGCACATGTCACTTTAATAAAAACCAACTACACTACTTACTATACTTCAGTGGCAAATGTATGAGTCAATGACTAACGGTTGTGAAAAGGAGGAGTTTTAAGTTGTACACATGAATGAACCGGGGCCCCACGGGGATCCATGGTAGTATAGTCATTGCAGTTGATATATACCTAGTCTCTCAGCGTTTCAATTTCCTTAAGGAGACAGCAGGGGTCCAGGAAGGGTTAAAATTGTAGATTCTTCGTCCCGGGAACAAGCCATATAATTTGATCATACTTGTCATATATTTACTACGGTGTCCCATTCGGGCCATCGCGGCATACTTTTTTAAGTTAAGTCAAGTCGAAACAACGAAACAGAAACAATGATGATGAAAAGTCGAAACAACGAAACTACGATGATGAAAAGTCGAAATAACGATGGTGAAAAGCCGAAACTACGATGGTGAAAAGTCGAAATCATTCAATAATACGATGGTGAAAAGACAAAATGATTTCTTTTCACCATCGTAGTTTCGTTGTTTTGACTTTTCACCATCGTTATTTTGACTTTTCACCGTCGTTGTTTCGTTGTTTCGACTTTTCACCTTCGTGGTTTCGACTTTTCACCATCATAGTTTTGACTTTTCACCATCATTGTTTCGATTTTTCACCATCGTAGTCTCGCTGTTTCGTTGTTTCGACTTTTCTTAATTGAATAAATATGCCGAAATTACCCAAATGGGACAGCGTAATTTACTAGTTTAAGTTATATCAGAAAGTCAGGGACAAGGATATGATATGTTTATGTTTTCTGATATGACATATATGTAAGTATGTATTTTACTCGTTCGACAAAACTCGACAAAACTCTTTGTGTATGGAATTTAAATTATTTCATTTGGTTACATAAATATTACGCTTCCATTATCTGTGGTATTTAATTTTCTCTTATTTATAATGAAGAAAACAATTAATTTGATTTAAGCGTTGTAAATCAGAATTTAAGCTAAAATATATATTTTCCCCCATTATGTCGAAAAAAAGCGTGGGCTTTGAATTACATCACAGTAATCGCATTTGATTTCTATGGAACTTAGTAGATGCACTTTCTTACCTTGAATATTATATAAAGTTTAAATATTTGGAAATGTTAATCATAGAAAAGCATTAACACGTTTTAGATGCTCTACACACAAATTAGCTGTTTTGGAAAGTAGATTTCGTAATATATATCGTAATTTAAGAGTGTGTGTCCATTGTAACATTGTAATATGAATGCTGTTGAAAATAAGTATCACTTTTTAATGATTTATGCAAAATATAGAAATTTACGTTATAAATGTTTGCCTTAGTATTATTGCTCTTTGCCACAAAACAAAACTTAATTTACTTAAGAAATCCGTTAAATTGGGTTCCACGTGGCCAGGTATTGGGATTGACTGTATAAGAACCGTTCTTCGGTTTGAAGTCTGAATTGCAAATTTGATCCCACCGAAATCAGACGGTGACGTGACTGGAGTCTTTCCAGCTGAATAATTACATTTTCGATGAATGCTACGATGTAAAATTGCACCCCCAAGCTAGAGAAGACCCCATTTACACTATCCCTCTGGTCGGCGGTTTCCATCTGAATAAAGAATGAATATCTATACATCATGTGTATACGGTATGGTATTCTAATAAGGTTATTATTAGCTTTTTGTATTTTTTATAATTCTTTCAATAGGGTACCAACTCTTTTTTTCAACACGTTGCATTTTAAGTAAACGGTTGAAACACCTTTTTTATTGGCGGGGGAAGACCCAAAACAACAATTTTATGATAAATTTTCACAAAATATTGAAATACCCCACTTAGTATGTACAGTCATTTCATGTCTATTTTTGTTAGGACATAGCTCTGGTTCAAACTATATTAAAATTCGTCCTATTTCCTACATTTGTAGTCAAAACTGAGTAGAATGACAAGATTGGTGTGAATATTGTTAATTATTTCTCACAGATCCATATGAAGTTTCAGCTAGTGATACAAATGTACTTGGGATTTTATATTTACATATGGTTATACTTACATAGGTGACGTGTAATGATTGACCGGCAAGAGTAAAATCGTTGATGATGATAATGATGATGATTATGATCACAATGATAATTACGGTGATGATGTAATGATGATTACGATGATGATGAAGATAATGATGATGATAATAATGATAATAATACTGCTGCTGCTGCTGCAGATGATAATGATACTACTTATAATGATGACGATGTTCATAATACAGCTACTAGTGGTTATGATGATGATGATGATGATGATGCTAACCATAATAATAATAATATTAATTATAATAGTAACAAAATAATGATAATAAAGTGTTTATTAACGATAATCTAAGGAAAGACTGGTTGGGAACGGATGCCCTCAATGGCATAAAATGTCTCTAACTATATCAAGGAATCTTTCAGCAGATGCCATCGAATTAAACTCAGTGAATAAAAGGAGAACCGTGTGTCCCTTTAAAATCAACTTAATGTTGTCTGGCATTGTCAGTCATCTTAAAGCAGCAAACCCATCTTGCACGCTCCAATTATGAAGGAAATGAATAACACCGGTAACGAAGATATATTGCAGAAAAATGGAACATGAGTTTTATTTAATTAAGTTTAAAATGTTGTTTTCTGGAATTAAAACGCCAAGTTAAAGTCAAATTAATTTAATATGAAAGTTAATCATACACTTTTTGAACACAAACGAATATTAGATTATCAATTAACCACATATAATTGTTTTTTGTGTGTTAAATGTTGTTGAAATGCAATAAAGAAATATTCTTCAAGCTCCTTGTCAGGTTTCTATGTTTGTAGGATGTGTCCTTTGAGACATCTGAGTTTGTATTTTATTATAGACACAGCATCAACATGTTGTTATATACCCGATATCTGCCATATATACAACAAGAAGGTTGTCTGCGTTTAAAAGGGGAACATATCAAATTTGATTACCGTAGTTTATACAGTGTGTTCTATCTCCGTTGCGAAGAAAGCTCAAAACTTATATGAACCGTTCTCGGATCCAGTTCCTGGGTAGAACCAGTACTGCGTGTCTGTTTTAAGATGCTTGGTGTCGAGCTGGAATCGAACTTGGGAGTTTCAGAAAACGCAAAGAGGTAATATTAACGTAAAATACGTTATCTAAAATCACAAGCAAACGCCTTGTTTTTTTAACCGTTTCATTTTAATTTATGAAAAAAACTAGCGTCAACACCCCCTCTTTTTATTCAATCATATTGTAGTGAATTCAATAAAATTTAACATGTACCAGGGCATTTTTGCGCAATCATGCGTGAATGTTCAAAATTTTTGTTTTTAGACCTGCGTTTCAGTTAAACCCATCATAATGGTAAGATGTAAATGTTACACTATTTATCTGTTTAAAAGTCATGATTTTATAATAGGAATGAAATAGATAATTTTAAAATGTTATTAAAACAATTTTGAATTAATATCGACCATTATTATTATAAGGAAAAAAGTGCAAATTGTCCGAAAAACACCTACCGGTAAGGGTCATTGTTAACGAGATTCTGCGGAACTATATTATAAAAAACAAAGTTAAAACGACAGCTGATACTTCGTAGTATGTATACAGATTTTTTTATATTTTACACCAGATGTAAAAAATCCTATAGGGACACCACACTCTATCCTAAATGAATATGGTACAAATATGAAAAAAATACCCCAGAATGTAGTTATAATTCTGATAAACGGTTGAAAAGCGTTTTAGTAGGTACCCTTTTGGATTCTATGATAAATAGCATTCCACTATGGTTTTTTTATTAGTTGTTTTACCGGAACTATAAAAAAAAAAAATCAAGAAAATATCAGTTTGAATATATTAAAAGTCCAGAAATGTTTTTGTATTAATTTGAAAGCTGGTATTATAAAAAATGTGTGTTTTTTTTTTAAATATAAGTGCCCATATCTTATATAGCCTGCATAAACCTGAAGCAACCCACAAAACAGAGCGTCCATGTCCTATTATACCGGAAGTAACCAACATTTCTTCCAAAAAATACCTCTTATAAATATGCGTTAAGAAATTCATCTGAAAGTTTTACTATCTTTTTTATAGTTCGGTTTTTTTCCAATCTTGTAATCACAGAAAAAATTGTTATGCTATTATATTAGTATTATATTAGTATTGTATTAGTATTGCACATGAAAGGGTTCAAGTATAATATAAAAAAGAGATTATCAAAAGCTATTATCAACCTCGGTTTCGCCTCAGGTGATAATCACTTCCTCAGGATAAACATTACCACTATCACCCACCCATCAACACCATATTCACATAATGTCGCATTTCATCTTTATCTTTGAACCATTAATTGCCATTGTTAAAAGATATCATCTTCTACTGTGATGTATGTATGTAATATAAAGAGGGCAAGTTTATTACTTTGTTTCAGTAAATGATTGTCTGTTTATTGAATCCGGAACAATGAACATTGGATTAGAACATTATGGCTGGTGACGTCATTGTAGTTCATCTTATGTGTGAGGAAATATCCCCACCGTTTTATTTTATGGCCATTATGTAGAACAATATGTAAGATTTTACCATTGGTCACGATTTATTATTTGGCCAATTCACCTGACGCAGGTTGCCAATCTAAAAATTCGATAAACCAAACAGCGAACGATAATGTTTCTAGTCTGCCATTTTCCTTAGATAAGCAAATGGCCTCTAAGTAAAAAATACTGTTTATAGCACTATTTACTCTCGCGTCATGTCAATATTTTTCTCCAGTTGTAGCCTATATTACAGAGACAAAATACAACATGGGTTATCATTTATATGTTCAGTTTATTTTATATTAATTTATTTTAGCTCAAATGCATAGAGAGCTCAGAGCTTATATGAACTGCTCTCGAGTCCACGTCCTTGGTAGAAACAGTACAGTGTTTTAGAGGCATCAGGTCGAACTGGGGATTGAAACCGCAAGCTCTGGCGTGCGCGGCCAACACTCTATCCACTACACAACGAGTACAGTACCGCTTTTATATAACTATGCAGTAAAATCATAAGATTATTTCACATTGTTCTGTACAAACATAGAATATATCCAAGTCGACATATTGGACAAGATTGCCAGACACCTAATTTCCTTATATACAACAAAACAAGGACTACTACCGGGTTACGATCTTCTGTAGACTAAACTGTCCCAAGTGACAGTATAACAAGCCTCTTTATGGATTATTTGACATTCTCCAAGGAGCAAATGCGTATACTATGTTTAATTATGATTCTCTATTAAGACATTCATTTGTGTTTATGTTTATGGCGAAATTTCAAAATGTCACGTACGACTGATGTTGTAAAAGAAAATATTGGTTTCCAAGCAGGCGTACTATTTTCTGAAATACTTGTATGGAGCGAGTTTATCCGGGATGGAGGTGTTGGGGAGTGTTGGTTGACAAGGACATCGCGGTATGCTCTCTCTTTCTCGTTGCCGCTCCTATTAAGGAATGTCATATACGTGTTTGTATGACTGAGTGCTTTCGCCAAATCCACCCCACTCCGCAAGAGATGGCACTATAGAGTGCGTGAACGATAGATTGATTGAATATTAAGTGTCATTTTTATGACATCGAGGGCTAATAGACGATCATTTAGCCAAACCACTGTTTCCTGGGAGGTTAGCCAGTACTCGAGCATACCCCCATCTCTGCAAGTAACTGATAATTTTCCCACTTGAATTAGCAGTGACGGATGGTAATTAGACGCAATGTCGTATTTCAATAATAACGGAGACTTTTGCCGGGGTGGGATTCAAACTGGATTGATAGTCAAACTGAGCTA
This sequence comes from Panopea generosa, assembly GCA_029582155.1. Taxonomy (NCBI): domain Eukaryota; kingdom Metazoa; phylum Mollusca; class Bivalvia; order Adapedonta; family Hiatellidae; genus Panopea; species Panopea generosa. The sequence continues at coordinate 39,593,075 of CM055897.1, forward strand.
ACCAGGTCCAGCTTGTGTGGACGAATTAAAAAAACATGTTCGCAAAACTCTTCATCATAAAGGTCTCACCACACGATGCCCCGCTCCCCCACCCCTCCTCTCTGGAGATTTTGCTCTATGTTCTAAATAAAAATAGGTATAGGACTTCACTTGAAAAAAATCCACATAGAAAATATTTTAAAGTATTTTTTTCCATAGAAAGAATGTATAAGGCCTTAAATATGCGCATGAACTTCTATACTAACCAGGTTTTTCTAAGGACAGTAAAATGACACACCTATTTTTTTAAAAAGAGGAGTTTGTAAAAGCTCACAAATACGAACGTTGTTAAAATCACATTTTTATTCAACTGAAGTCTTATTAACAGTAGATAATATATCAGCATTAGCTCTATACGTCTGCAGCAAAAAATTACAAATTCCATGAACCATTTTGAAAATATTTCCTACAAAATTGCATAGGGGTATTTTGTAGCGAAAGATGTGTAGTAATGTCACTAAACCAAGTCGGAAACGACAACATTGATGGTCCATTTAAACATTATAGTTTAAACAGCAACGTATGTCAAAATAAAATTATCTTTATAAAATGTTTGTTCGTATAAGTTTTTTGCATTCTTTCTAACAATATTTTAGTTAGACAACACTTAATCATCGTCTTGTGATCATTTCTTTATATGTTAAAAAATCCTTTAAAACACAGTTGATACTAGTAATCAGAAATAACCTGGCGCTTAATTTTGATGAACATGCGTCTTAACTATTTTAGCGTTAAATTTAATTTCCCCGAGGAGTATGCAGCCTTGTTCATTTGCAAAACTTGCTTTTCAAAAGTTTGTCTGTTAAAATATCAAGAGTTGTAGGTGATCAATATTAAATGGACTTCGTTAAAACTTTAGTCAAGATCATTGGTCGCCAAAATGCTTTTCCAAAAAACAAACGACTTGACAAGTTGTGCTGAAGAAATGTTTGAATCCGGAAGTAAGATCTGATTAACAAACACACCTCTGCAAAGTTTATGTTATAATAAATTTAAAACTATTTATTCGGACGGAAGTCATGGCAATTATCTTGAACAAGATCTTTGTCATAGAAAATATCTAATAATATAAAAATAAACATCTAAACAATACTGTTTTGAAATACTAGGGAAATCTCCGATTGTTTGAATCATCCAATCAAAAATGTTATCAGTTAACCGTTACAATCTTATTCCCGGTTGAACTTGTCAAAACGTATGTCTTTTAGAAAAGCAAACGTCGACGATGACAGAATGAACAGTGAAAATGTAAACAAATTGAAAGATTTAAAATTACTATCATTAAATGTATGTGGTTTAATGAATAAACAGGCCTATCCAGAGTTTCGATGTTTAATAAAAAGGTATGATAGCATCGGATTTCAAGAAACAACAAGAGTTGTCAGAAGACCAACAAAGCTCGCTTCTGGGTGTCTAAGTCCGAAAAACAGCCATAACTGTGCCAAAATGCAATCCAGAGTTATGGTTCTTATCTGTGAGTGTTCGATTGATGATGGTGAACACACATGCAAAGGTTCATTCACATCCAATGAGCGGTTGCATAGATATCTTAAACTTAAACGCAAAAGTTTAACCTGGGTGTCTACAGACGACGCCGGTGTCATGACAATAGCTCTCCTTGGACTTCGTCCAGGCGAGCTAAAATGGACGATATAGTCTCCTTTACACTTGACGGATATACAATGCATTTTAAACATAGAAATCAGTGTCCAAACGTTAATCTTGTGGTAAAACGATTGCCATTAAAAACAATTTAAATAAATATATAACGACTATTGAAACCGAAAGTAAGCGTGTTTACTGGTTTGTAATTTCAAACAGGTTAACAAAAAATAATTATATATTAGGTGGTGTAACATATATACCGCCTGAAAATTCAATATATGCAAACGATGACCCATATACAGAAATTCAACAAGAGATTGACTTTCTCTCAAATAAATATTGTGAATTGTGCATATTTGGCGGTTACAATTCACGTTGTCAATTATCAAGAGACTATCAAAAAGTTGATGATGAAATATTTGAGCAACAAAATTGTAATGCAGTAGATCTATATGAAAAGTTTCAAAGAGAAATGTGTTATTTTCAAAATAGTAACGTTTTAGTAAATAGAAGCAATTGTGATAAATCTGTGAACAATTACAGTTATAAATTCAAAGATTTTTTGCATTTTAACATTTTATTTTTTTTTCATATTAAATGGCAGGACAAAGGGGTGACGAGATTGGTGCTACAACTTTCAATAATGTTAGCACAATGGACTATTTTATTTGTACTCCAAATATGTTTTCATGTATTGATGTGTTAAATGATGTTGCTACACAAAATGTGATACTTTGGGACAAGACAAAATGTAATGTATTTTATGAAAATGTTGATCAAGAGGATATAAACAGTACCTTTTTGCGCTCTGTAATTTGGAAAATAAAAGGGAAGTTAACCAAACAAAAATTAAAAATATTATAAACAAAATTTCAAATATTTTTCAAGACTCCGCAAAGAAAAGTTTTGAATATTTCTAGGAAAATATAGCAAGATCAAACTGTGATGTAAAGTTAACTTCATGATTTGGAAATAGATGTAAACAAGAGCGGACACAATTTCATAGTGCTAAGTATCAGTACAAACTACGTAAAACAGAAAACAATAAAATTAATTTGCGAAACGAATGTAAAAATAATAAATTGACTTTAAAAAAATAATTTAAAATAATACCGAATTTAAAAGCAAAAATATTTCTAAACTTAAAGCCCTTGGAAAATCAAACCCAAGAAAGTACTGGAAACTCTTAAAAGGTAAAAAAACCAAATGATGATAAAGCGCCACTAAGTGAACTATATGAACACTCGAAACAGGTCAATTATGACGAAAATATACAAAACGAACATAAAAATATTAATTTTGATCATGATGAGCATGAAAATGACGAAATAAATGGTATTAACAGCTAATGAGGTAGAAACAATTGTACAGATTTAGAAAACCGTAACGAATAAATGCAATATAAAAAAATGTGCGAATTTATCAAATTAATATTAAAAAGATTTAAATAAAGAAATATCCAGTTCTATATTTAAACTATCATATGGGAAGGAAATAGTGTACGTTTAAATAATACAACAGCTACTTATCAAGTTGTTCCATGTAATTTTATGTATGTAAATATCCAGATATCATAAATATTTATGTGTGTGTGTGTATGTATATATAAATGTGTGTAGATCTATAAAATTATATGTTGATTATCTTTGAACTTAGTGGAACTCTTAGTTTACGAAACCAATAGTGTCACACAAAGTAATATGTGTTAGGGAAATAATATTTAATTATACAATAATCCCACAGAAATGATATTGCACCTGAAATCTACTCCAATGAAAAATCATGGCACGTCAGGCGATTCGTCGACTTCAGGCGAATAAATCACAGTCGCTTATCATTTTTCATGCATGTATAGTTAAGTCTCAACATTTACATATTACATTCTTACCAATACTGTTAACTAAACAATACTGTTAAAAATGTTGTATAACCAATAATTGCGTGTCAATTTTATCCAAAATATAACACGAGGGAATTCTGTAAGCAAAGACACAACCTTGACTTCCGGTTGAATTGTAAAATAACTATGCGACTAAAATTCCTGTTGATTATTGTTGTCATCACATCTATATTCGAATTGTACTAGTTTAACACTTACAGTAATTATTTGTTATTCATTGTTTGGCAGTTGATGTTAATATTTTGATAATAAGAAAATTAATTGAAATAATTTGCGTATAATGTCAAATGTTACAGGCCAAATCTATAAATGTAACTATGCACATAGTGGAACTCTCCCATAAAAAAGGATAACTGTTGTTCCATTTCCTATGTTATGAATTTGAACTATCTCTGAAATATATGCTGTATACGTTACTTACCATCTTATATGAGCCTTAACACTTTACGACTTTGCATGATCTCATGATTTCATGTATATATGATCGGAGTGAATAATGGATATTGTATCGTATCGTATCGTGTCGTGTCGTGTCGTGTCGTATCGTATCGTATCGTATCGCATCGCAATGCAATGTATTGTGTTGTATTGATCTAGACTATTAAAACTTAAGTATTGATCATCGTTGGCGCTTACTTTTTCTTAAAAAAAGAAGACCGTTTGCTTGATATCAGCCATTGGCAATGCTTTATTTACAATGTACATAGTAAATCTATATATAGAATATGATATCTTCCGAATCAGGTCTATCAAACCCTAATGAAAAAAAGCAGGGAATTCTATGCCTGTCCCACAAGTCATATTATAGCAAATGAACGCGAATTTTATTTATGACGTCATTCAAACTTTCCCAGAATTAACTGACTAATCAACATGCTTAAATGTGCTGCTAGCTAACGGACCCAATCGTGAGAGCTGGCTTCGTTCTACAGACTAGTGTATAGTGTATTTTGACGGATAATAACTCTCAAAATTATGTACAAAAAAGGAAGGCAATGATCATCACTCCAATTATAAGACAATGTCTGTCATAGGACAAACGTTAACCATTTATAATATCAAACATAAAAAAGAAACAAATATTCAATAAACGATGACCGTGATTGTTCAGGTCATCAGTCCTTTAATATCATGTTTGTAGGAACACAAGTCGTTGAAACTCGTATCGGCAATTGTACGTTTCAGCAAATTGCTAATGTTATCGAATCTCTTTTGGGAATATAAATAATTGGAGCATTGGAGGTGATTGTTTAAATTGTCACAAATTGTAATACGCTCTATTTTTGCTGTTATTTTTTGTTCAATAATTTAACAGGTATGGGTTGAATTTTTAAAAATTTTATCATTAAAACTGAATGCTTATATTTTAGTAAATGTTTTACATTAAAAGTCAACAAAAGGTCCAATAGTTTAATGGTACACCCAATATTATGTAAGTGTCTACCTGTACATAAAGTCAGACTTTTCTGGTACAGCGAGACCGATTTTCTGCTATACATGTACGTTTAGCAATACCATATTCTTAGTTTCTTTAAACACATACTATAAGGCGATCTGCTTGCAATTTTCAGCGTCTAAGTGTACGTTTAACTTCGGAAAAGCTTAATTGCGAAAAGATTCTTCCTTGCTATGTGCTTTGGGAATACTTGTATTTGAACCATGTAAGTTTATTATTTGTACTTGAACCGGTTACTGTGTCATACGCTTTGGTTTCAAACTGTTCTCAAACATGTGCAGTTCAGGCACGATTGTATGAACATCGGAGGTATTTCCATATGAAATAGTATTTAAAAACAATTAGTTCAACACTACAGACGTTTGAAACTTTGATATTGTATATAGATTACAGTTTGATAATTTATTTGTGTATATTTTCTTAATATTGTAATCATTTTGTTTTGTTTGAAATTAACAAATCATAATGCAGTAACGCTTGATGAACATCTATAGTATATAGGATGTTTTATAGCTTCATATTGTTAAGATACTGTCGCCGTAAAGAAGATACCGTTTTAATTTCAAGGCAATTACGCAACATCTCGACAAACACTTAACTAACAGAAATTCTATTTTTAATAATATCAAATGTTTTAATATATTATTCCACTCGTTAAGTTTCGGAGTTCAGTAAGGCATGTATACGAAGCTTTTTGCCCGCACTAACAGTATACTGTATGATGCCATCGGCAAATTTTTGAATACTACCGGCTTTGTCCGTCAACACGACCTTCCGCGTTCTTTCTTGAACGCTACATGTATATCGAATATGCATAATCCGGTTATATTTGGGAATAATTGATTGATTGAATATTTTGCGTCATTTTTATGCCATCGAGGGCTAACAGACAATCAGTTAACCTAACCACTGTTTCCTGGGTTCCTGGAAGGTTTACCAGTACTCGAGCACACCCCATCTCTGCAAGTAATTGGTAACTTTCCCACTTAAATCAGCGATGAGAGACGGATGATAATGAGACGCGAGGTCGTATATTAACCATCACAGAGATTGTGGCCGGGTGGGGATTCGAATTCACGACCCCTGGATTGATAGTCAGACGTGCTAACGACTGAACTAATCGGGCCAAGCATCTGGGAATAAATGAGCGTGGAAGTGTATAACGAGGTCGTTCCTGGACCGCTAGTTAATGTCTTTGTTAGACGAGTGGAAAACAGTATGCTTAATAATTACAATTTGCCTCCCATTAATATAATTTTGAATGACCTTTGAAATCGGATAGGAAGATATGGGGGAGGAAATCGGAATAGCATTTTTTCGCCAGCATTATGAACCAAAGTAAACGTCCTGTACATATGTGATGTGAAATTGCCCATAACGAATTCTGCGTTTCTGTTCACTTTGATTGTGTCTGTTTAAGAGCTTAACTGTATTTTTAGCTAAGAAATATATACTAAATAAATATTTTAGAATGTAGTCATCTAAATGAAGGGAGACTCGTATAAACATAGTATATTTCAATTAACAAGATCGTCGATGAAAATGCACTAGCGGATCTAGCGAGGAGGGGCGCATCCTAAAAGTTGTTTAATATATGTTAACTTAAATCGACTGAAAATCTGTAATACACAGCCTGCAAAGTATATATTACGCCTCTCCAGCATGTATGTGGGTTACAATGCATAGTTGAAATATGATATATGTTCTATATAAGTCAAGATTTAGAATTTCTACGGGGGAAATCACATAGAAAACGTTTTAAAATACATGTATATTAGTTACATAGAATAATAAAAATAATATTAATAATATTAATAATTATAATAATAATGAAGATTTTTATTAACAAGAAAACTCATTTGAATAAATTCAATCTTCCATGATTCCCTCGACAATGAGTGTACATTCTCATAACGAAGGGACAGCGACCAGTGATTGGCCACCTTCTTTTTTAGCAACCGCTCTCAGAGCTAACATGATTATTTTCCTATACCGCAAATCTACAACCGTGTATCGTGTTAATGCAAACCTGACAACCGCCAATCAAATAGTTCCACCCCCTGATAAGCGTTCGAACTCACTATAAACAGTAGATTCTTCTATTTCAACGAAAACATTAATATCATAACAGACAGCGACGATTTATACCTATAAACAATTGTGTATCGTATAAAGTTTATATTCAGTGCTATTAATCAGCACACAGGAATAAAAGCGCACGAATACAGACGCGCTAAACTATGGTCACGTGACCAAAACATTTTTTTCAGGACGCCATCTTGGACAGCAATTCAAGACAGACAGATGCGTTTTTAACTATTAGCCGTAAATACATTTACTATATTTCATTGAATACGGAACCGAAACCTTTCTAGATCTGTCCCTTATGCCAAGGAACTATACTTACATAGTTCCTTGCTAATGACAGTAAACAATCAATGCTCGTTCTAAAAATAGAGATATGCTAATGTCGATCACGTGACTTGCGGTTTCTCCAATATGTTTAAAAATAGACTTGTATTCCTAAAAAGAATTTGAGATTGGTCGAGTTATGAATAATGTCAGTGCTGTTTTTTTGTTTTTTTTTGCTATTTAGTAAATATTTCATATATTTCCAATAATTGGAACGGTAGATAGTTTCCATTTAAGCATATAAGAGTTAAAGCATTTGTGTTTCCGTAGCAAAAATACGCAAACATCCAATGTGTCTAAAAATAGGCGCCATAACATATTGGCTAGTGCGATTACGTTTATGGAGTGATATAGGGCCCCAGAAAATATAAATATAAAAATCAATTATTAATGTCGACATACACATTTCTACTTTTCGTATTTTAAACGAATTGTTTCACTGTTACACTAGAGAAATCAATAAAGAAAATAGCAAATGAATATACTCAATGTGGAATTCATCGTGCTAGATTCAGAGCACTTTGATATTTTATATATGATAGAAAGCTTGTCATTTCTGAAAATATCACGAGTTGAGTTGAAGATACAAATCTCATATCATTGAGTTGAACGCATATCTCGAAGTTGGACATTTGCCAAATTTAAGAGTTGATATTCCTACTAAAGTAGAAAATACACTTTCAAAAGCAAACCATTCAGTTACATTCTCTGACTTATTCGAGGAAAGGGTCAACGTTAAGCATAGATCATGTAGATTTTGCACCCTGTATAAGAACCAAAGATAATTGGGATTATTTTACTTCAACGTATGCAAATTGACATGTTTGTCTAAAACAATAGCGACATTTTATATTCTATATGCTCCGCCCCCATCGGCACTGCAGTGCTTTGATTTAAAGACAGTACTATGACACACCTAAGATTTTTAAGGAAACTGCTCTAAAGTACACTTATCTGTTAACATGTTTAACACCAATGATATCGTATTGCAGTATATACTATACCAACTACTCCTCGCCTGCATCAAGAAATCACAGTCACTATGGACCATTTTGAAAATATTTCGAACCAAATTACATAGGACATTGCTTTAGTACAAGAATTATCGAAGAGTTAAATCCTTGTTAATAGAAATACTTAAAATAATGTATGTACAAATTTACATTTTATTACTACATGCATAAGGTATGTTAAAAGAAATCGTGTAATAACGTGTGCTAAAGGACTGTAATAATAATCCATTTAAAAAAGTTTGCTTACATTATGTATATCAAAATTAATACAAAATTAATGTTTGCTAAAATTAATACTAAAATAATACTTAAATAATGTATGCTAGTATTAATACTAAAATATGTATGCTTATATTAATACTAAAATAATGTATGCTAAAATTATTACTAAAATATTGGATTTTAAAATCAATACTAAAATAACGTACGACAAAATTAAAGTATGTTAATAAAATACTTACATAATATATATCAAGATCAATGTTAAGAATGAATGTGCAAATAATGTGTGTAAAAAAAGTGAACTAAAATATTCTAAAAAGCTTAAAATAATATATATTCAAAAATTGTTTTAAAAAATGCTTAAAAATTTATATTAAAATAAATGTTAAAAAATGCTTAAAATAATGTACATAAAGAGGAGCGACTTAATTGTATAAGTTAAGAAATAGTGAAATCTGTACAAACCATCTAAAGTGGTTTGTAAACATTCTGAGATATTAAGTTTTGTATGTGTTTTTTTTTTTAAAATAATCAACTAATTCCTGATATATGACATACAGCATGCATGAACAACCCCACCTTACCTCATTTTAGCGTTTTCTACAAGTCCTCTACTTTCACACAGAGAAATGAAGTGAACACTTACTTCCCAGCATTTGTCTTTTATAGAAAACTTTGTCTAGCCGATAAGCTAGGCAGAATTATCTACTCCTCGGTGTAGCTGAACATTATCATGCACTTTTCTTTATTTCTTATTTCATTTTACGGCCTTAACGTCAAGCAATCACATTAATTGTCGTCTTGTGGGTTACGGGATTAACGCTCGGGGAGAAACTCTGGTATTCCTCAGCAAAACAGTATCGGTCTTATTAATACAATCTGTACAAGGACCTCGATGCGAAGGTTGTATGTGTACGTGGCAATTGTTGTTGTTTTTGTTTTTAATGTGAATGTGTTATTAAGCTGTTAAGCATATTTTTTTTAAAAAGTGTGTATATATGTTTGAGGGCCTTATGGAAGATTGATTTCTTCAAATGAGTTATTTCGTTAATAACTTGAAATACTTTATTTATTGTTATTTATTATTATTAATATTAATTTTATTATTATTATTATCATTAGTTGTAGTAGTAGTAGTAGTAGTAGAAGTAGTAGTAGTGTTGTTGTTGTTGTTTTGTTTTTTTTAATTCACGAATCATGTTTAGAAATGCTTCTATTTGCACCTATTTTTTTACTGATATAAATAACGTATTATACCGGTGAATTATGTTTATATTTCTCTATTTACGTGTATCTAAGCTCCGACCCCCGGACCCCACCGCTATACATATACATACACACGCGCCTTTTACAACGGTGTTTCAGTTATTTAACGGCGTTCAGCTCATCAAATCAACGGATCCGCTAAGTGGTTAACCAATACTAGACACACCTTATTTCTACAAGTCACCGATTGACTTCCCTACATGTTCAAATGTGGGAGACTCTTGTAACAAAGGGTGTGATCAATCACCACAAAAACTGTGACCGGGCTGGGTTTCAAACTCACCATAGATTGACTTCGTTACCCATTGAACTAGCCGGCCCCTAGTTATACAAATATGGCGAAAGTGGACAAACAAATTGTAATGTATTTATAAAAAGTACACAAATGCAACTTTATTAATGAATCGACAACGCTATTGATGACCATAGACAGAAACGGATCTATTATAGGTCTAACTAGTAAAACTCCAATTGTTTTGAACAAAATGCAAAATCCCTGACAATTTATCGCGGATATAGTATATATAATAGAATCTGAGATTTCCGGGGGAGGAAGAGAGGGACAGAAGGCAGAAATACATATGTTCTAGTCCAAGTTTGCACAGTACGATAAACGATATTTTATGATTTCAGGAAGATGGGGTCCGAATCCTATAGTCAAAAATAACAACAATAATAAACAAGCAAACCACCCCATCTCCCTAAAATTAACAGCGACAAAACCCGAGAAAAACAAACACACCCCGACACAGCATAAAAGTAAAATGCCAAAGCAAAACAAACAGCATCAACAGCAACAACAACACCACAAGAACAATAATAAACAAACATTTTTTCTAACACATTTTTCTCTGTTGCTCGTGGAAGTCCCAGCTATCAGACCTAGTGACGGGATGGGTCCAACACCCACCTTTATTTTTGTCTTGAATGTAAAAATACATATTTTCCGCTGTTTGCAAATCACAGGGGATGAATAAAAGATATTTCCTCCTGATCTCCGCTGTATTTGCTCTTTTTATTGAATTAATGGTTAAGTTAATGCAATAAGCAAATTTAATAATTGAAAAAGACTAAAAGTAAAACATGATTAACATTAAAACAGGTGTTGGGAACAATCAAGCGAGGTTTACTTTTAGGGGGAAAAGATAGCAAATAGTCACGTAATTACGTCGTGTACATGTATGTGATGTTTAGACCTTTGAATATAGGTATAAAATGTATGTTTGCGAGTATAATGCATCCTCTATACATCAAAGGGCATAAATTGTCAAATTGTAAATGACCAAAATATGATGTTAGTCATTAAAGATGTTTTGTAGAATTGTAAGAATCGCTCAGGGTATACGCGTCAAGTCATGTCACGTGGGTCAGTCTCAGTAATTTGAATGAACGCCGACACTTTACTACAGGGAAAGAGTAAAAACTGTGATTTTGATATTAGGTTAAAAAGGCGTTAAAATACATGAAACGTATTAAATAGTCTCCCTTGTTCATACAATTAATGTATTCCATTACTTCTTTTCTTCTTTTTTTTTTCGTCATGACTGAGTTATGGTGGAAAAACAATTTCGATAAAAGACTGTTATTACATTGATATGTGTCCCAAACGGACCATTATGTAGCGCAACAACGGCTAAAAGAGAGAGAGAGCGAGAGAGAGACAGACAGACAGACAGACAGACAGACAGACAGACAGACAGACAGACAGACAGACAGACAGTTACCCGTTACTTGTGAAATGACGGTGGTTTAATCCGAATTATTTAGAGATTTATTTCGTCAGTAATACCAAGTACGTTGTAGGTATATGTGTTAAAGAAGTGCAAAATTAGGGTGACTCAATATAAACTAAGAAGGCAGATAAACTAGTTTTGCGCTCAACCCTATATAATTATCATCATTATCTCCTACAGTTACAGAGTGGTAACATGTGACTTTTGATGCAACATACAGTCGGAAAACGCTTTGATAAATGTAATCTTTTTACCAGAGCTTACGTAAGAGTTCGAAAAAGCTCGATGCAGTATAATGGCCAACTGTCACCATTAAGACGAGTACTCTGATTGGTTAAAAAATATAGCTGTTCAGGGCTTATATTTTGATAGCAAGTTTAATTCTGGTTGGATGGAAATGTCAAACCGGCAAATGCTCACAATAAAATGTAAGTTTATGAAGTCTATATAAAAATTAAATTCATCTTTCTTTGACTTATTTAATTCATTTCATTAATGAAACTGTATGGAAATTAGAATTGGTGAAATGTCTTCATGCTAATTATGGTGATCACCAAAGTAAGCTGTGTGAAGATCGACATTCGTATGCTCAGGTCTGCAGATCTACGACCTGAACATTTTTTAGTGTTGATCTACGACTGCAGATCTGGGTCTACATTGAATTAGTACTTTGATGTTATATCACTGGAGCCATTTCATATAATAACTTGTGCCATTTTTGAGAAAAGCTCCAAACTTGACACAAACATAGAACAAGTTTAACTGATTATTTTAACACCGAGACTCACTTTCAAAATGGCAGAAAATCCAAGATGTTATATTATATACATAAAGAAATGTATTTAAGGTTCATAATTAAATATAAAAAAAAGATGTAATTGTATTTAAGTGAGTGATATGAAAAACTACGATATATATTGTATATATCGTATATATTGGTTTACATTGTAAAACAATACTAACAATACCGGTTATTTTTTTATTGTTTTAATGCTTTGGTGTACTGATTCATATAATGTCTATGCAATAGAAGTATTAAAACTCAAAAGATAAATAGAACAGACACATGTATATATAAAGATATAAGTTAAGGGGGTTGATGTTAATTGTGTTTGATGTCTCAAAACTACCAGTTACATGTGGTTGCGTATTCATTATTTCATTAATTTAGAATTCAAAAGCATCATTTCATGATTAACTTTTTTAACAGAATGTACAATAATCATAGTCACTACAGTGGGGTCGGTTTGGGTTCTAAGAATGTCTGGAATGTGATGACGTCATCAACATGTTCAGACACGTTTCGCTACATCGAGTAATGTCATTTAATAATCACGACTGTATAGTGGGATTACATTAGATAATCAAATAAAACATGAATAAAGTTAACACACGCATACTATACATATACAAAATTACACGTATTTTGTAAACATTCAATAAAAATGTCTGAGTTTATCTTCATTATACTCTAAGTTCGCTTTATTAAATGAATTTAAAATGCGTCTCATGGTCCATCCACGACATCGATATATAGCGTAATATGAACAAAAACAACCGCAAGTCATTGTTCGTGATTGCTGTATTTGATCAGTATTGTAAATATAACGGCGTCCATTTCTGAGCAACACTTTCTTAAATCTACTATGATAATATTCACGAGGTTGCCCCATGGAATAAAAAATCTCTGATTGCCCCTTCGATGGTTAATAAAACGCTACCCAGTGCCTCCCTGGTTGATCACTCTCACCCGTGTTAACGATATATCTTGGGTCTATCTTTAATGGCGGTAGGTAACTTTTCCACCGGAACCACGCCTCCAATTTGTTTTCTCTCAACAGGATATTTTCTCAAAATGTAAGTTAGTTGCAGCGTATTCATTATTCCAAGGACACGTTTTTACTTGCATTAATTTTCATCAGAGCTGGGAACTTTGCATACACGATCACTGTACACGTTTCTGGCAGGGGTTCAGAGAATTTGATTTCTAATCGAGTGTGAGCTCTTTGTGAATGACGATTTTTCACATCACCGTCCGGATTAAAAACGTATAAGCAACTGCCATTTGCAAAACCGGATCTGACAATTTGAACCACTCTTTCTCGATGATCAGAGTACAATCTTTGGTAGGCTTCTACGTAATTACCACCCTTATAATCTGGCTCCAATGGCTGAGACGGTGTTGACTGACTATCGACGAAAAAAACTGACGTAGTTAAAGTTGAAATTTTGAAAATTGTAAGGGTTCTTAATGTAACTCCCGTGAATGGCTGATGAAGACACCAGACCTAAGATTAGTTGTTGTGGGACATCACCTTGAAATGAGTCATCCTTGATGAAAGAATATTGTCCTTTTGGTACGACATATGTCTTCATGACAGAACGTGTGTAAGGGTAGAGAACATCAGATGATTTTAGTACCTCCGCATGGCCTATAATCACACTGGGGTTAACTTTAACTACAGCGACCTTAAGAGCCGCTTCCATGATTATCACCTTATAAGCCTCTGCAGCCGTCACAGCAGCTAGTCGGAAAGGGTTTGTACTCTGACATAACTTAATTTATTTGATAATAGCATTAACTTAGCTCTTCCAAAAAGGCCTGAGTTAGTACTCGAGAGATCTGTTACATCGGGGGAGTCGTGGTCATCTTTGATAAAGATTTGACAGTCTAAATCGTGTTGAGCGGGAGTATCCAAGAGGAGATCAAGAAACGCTTTATAAGTGTAGTTCGTACCCAATTCGCTAGTAGGGTGCTGCTGCACGTTGACATCTACTTGAGAGAAAATAGAATGTAAGGGGGCATTGGTTAACCCCACCTTTTCTGCAACACCTATGTCCGTGCCGTCAGCTTTAACGATTTTCAGTTTAACGTGAAGTAAGGTGTTTTTCAAATCTGTGTAAGTGGTCGAAGTTCCTGGTATATTAAATTCGATGGCAGAACCATCCGTAAGCTGATTGATAGGTCTAAATGTCAGCCATTCTTTTTTCTGGGATCCGACTTCTACTTCTGGCTGTTAAAACAAAGCTAAATCGTTGTCGTAGACTTCTTCGCTCATTTTGAACTGTCGGTAAACACCAAGTCTTTCACATGTTGTTTCTTGTTTCCTTTTACAGTTTTAGAAGCCGACTTTCTTTTTGTAGTAGTAGACTTGCCCTTATAAACTTATCTTCGTTTCTTTGGCGTCTTCTCTTAATTCAGATTTCGCAAGTGCTACAGCTTGGGCCATTGCTGTAACAAATTTCACTATGAGTTCTTTTATTGAACTCCCACCACTCATGCTATCATCAACGACATAGTTTCCGTTTTTGTTAGTATATATTTTTTTTCAGCCATTCGACCAAAATGTCTCTTCCATTTTTCTACATCCATACTGATTTTCTTAAATGTAGTGTACAACGCAATGTTGTTTCATCTTCATCAATCGAGCGTAATCCTATCCCCCTTATAAGTATTTTCGCTCTATTTAATTTGTTTGCTTTAATTTTCACGTAATGTGGATCATTACACACGAAATAATAATATAATGGTTTCTTTTTAATGTCACAACGTACGACCCTTAACACTGGGAACAATGTGTTTTTCACGTACGACTCTTGACAAATATCGGTACATACGCACAGCGTATCTTCTTGTAACAACGTTTCTATTTCCTTTAATCCACATTCCCAATTACCTTCCAATGAGTACGTACGGGGTAATTCTATTGCGAAATCAGTAGACGTATTATTAGGATGTTCCTCTTTAGAATTCTGGCTGCTAAGAAAAAGGTAGTGTTCTTCATCCATTTTTCTTTGGTGAAAATTATTTTGCTAAAAAAATGTGTTTACACTCTTATAAGTTTTTTTTAAGATAGACTAATGGCAGTTAAATTGTTCTACCATTAAGCGTATTGTTTAATGTCTTTTTCGGGTATCCATGAAATATATTTTTTGGCCAGTGTAACCAGCATATTAACACCCTTCGTTGTTTTTCGCGTATTGTTTTTTCAACACGTTTTCTATGTGGTATTCTGTATTATCATCCACATTGACAGCTTGCAGTTCAGCTTCGTAATAAGACCCCTCGATATCTTCACCTGTCCAGTCTTGAAGCGTACACAGAACTAAATCTTCTCTTCGGAATCTTCTTGTAATTCTAAACAATTCTCCCGTCCATTTTTGAGAATATTCTCTATCAAACACGCTCCTTATATGAGATATTCGTACAATTTGACCAATCTTGAATTTAAATTTCCATTTTGTTACCACAGGTATTGACTATTAACATTTTTATTGATACAAAATGAATATCTATACCATACTACTACATATTTACAATGAGCAAACAAAACGTATAACACTTGGTTCTCCAAACAAATTTATGGTTTGATTCGTTTTGAAACCACATCTATGATCAGCATAGAATAAACAGAACTGTCTATGTTTCAACACCTATGTTTGTTCCTCACTCTCCACTTCTTCTGTTTCGTCTTTTTCCATATCATCAGAATCCAATATTTCCAAAATCGATTCAATTAAATGTTTGTTTTTCTTTGTTGCTATTTTTATAGCCAACTTCTCTTCCATGTTACGAGCCTTTTACTTTTCAACATCCTTCATAACTTGTCGGTGTATAGTTCCTCGTTGTAGTTGATAGATATGGTGAATGAGTTGATTATATATTTCTGTAACGTCGTCTGTGTATGTACTCATCATCTTCTCATTCGCTTTACTTTTAGCCTTTTCTTCGGACATATTGTGGTCCAGATATTTATTATATTTACGTTGCCACACAGACTCGTTTAAATCTTGAACTTTGTTGAACATGTCAGAAAACACTTCTCCTTCATCATCTTCAAATGATTCATCCTCATGACTGTCATCTGTATCTGATGATTCATCATTAATCTCTTCTTCTTTATCACTTTCATCGTCGTCTGGTAACGTTATCCATTTTCTCTTTTTCGGTTCGTCTGTCATTTATGTGTCAACATCTTCATGGTCCAGTTTCCGTTTTCTTTCTACACACCATTGCTTCACGTGGTTCTGTAAAGCGTGTACATCCCCAAACATGATCCTACAGTAGTCACAAATAGGCATATCTATGTCAAAATCTTCGGAATATTCACTTTCGTCAGAGGAACAACTGGTTGAGTCTTGATGATTATATGGTGGTGTGTCCCTTATCATTTTTGACATGTATGTGTCTGAATCGCAGACTACCGGAAATGCCGATGAGCCATGTTCATAGGTTTTATTTCCATTCAGAATATTCTCTCGCAGTCTATCTTGTTCCGCTGTGTTGGCCTGTAGATCAACCACTTAATGCCCATATGGTCTCTCGACAGCTCGCTTGTACGTGTTCATAAAGAGATGACAATTGGTAGGGTAGATACGTCTAGCGAGATTGGAAACTTGCATTCTGTCCACAGGGTTATTGGACAACATCAACTATTTGGTATTTAAACTTATATCTCTCGATGATTTTCCTTGTGGAAACAAATTCTGTGTTAAATATAACTCTGTCAGATTTCTGTGATGTGATCCTTTCGTGAACAGATTAGCAACGCGTTCATCTTTCTTTGCATCTCCCATCAAATCGTCCAGAATGATACAGTTTCGTACTGCCACATCAAGGTAATTTTCTTGGTCTATAAAATCCGGGATCCCTTTCACAAATTCAACCTCTGGTAAGTGTCTCTTCACATCGTCGTAGAGATTGGTATTGTCCGTAACACCATATGCTTCTTTGCGGTGGAGGTAGAATGTATTTTTCGCGCAATATCTTCTTGGTCAACACTTCCGCTTGGTCCAGTTAAAACTATGGAACAAGGGTGTTTGAACTTAAACGCTGGAGCTCCCGGCGCTCCCAAATGCGATCCCGGCGCTCCCTGATACTCTAGGATTCCTTGTGGTAATCTACAGTTTTTATAATCTTTATGCTTTGGTTGCTCTTCAAAGTGTTTATTTTTCTTATGTCTTATGATATTGTATCTTCTACAAAATGTCCGATCACACACTGTGCAAGAAATTGTACTCATCTTACCTCTTTTTAAGTGTCGTTAGTGCAAATATTCCCCTTATAAACTTTGACAATATTTTTTCCTCTCGTGTCCTTATTTCTACTCGCATGGTATGTCTCAAATAAAATGCCCATAGTAGTCTCGGGATAATCTTGTGTTGACTTAACAACAGGCTGTGTTTTCTTCTGAATGGTACGGTATGTCCAGCAATGACTCTCAGTATTCGCCTCTTCCGATGAAAATAATCCGAATCTCTATCCATGATAGGTATCCTGGATTCCACGATATGGCGTACAACAGTACTGACTGCATCTAGTTGCTCAGGAATAATATGTTTAATCCAGTTCTCCATTTTTTTATCGCTCAGGTCGACTGCCTACATGAAGAATTACTAACGTCAAAAAAATAAAAAAATAAACGAGATTAAATCTGAGAAGTTGCTTGGTTACCATAAGATTGTGGTTCACCAATTATGTTAATTCTTTATAAAAGTTGACACGGGGTATTCAGTATCACGCTATTTTAATTAACTCGCATAAACATCAGTTGTTCTTTTATCTGACACAATTATAAATACCTTCGTTCACCTGTATTAAAACGGTGAAACTAGGATAAACGTTAACCCTTTAATGTTATATGAGCCATTTAAAAAAATAAAGAAAAGAAAGAGATACACATAAAGTACTGCTTTTATTCCTACATATTTCAAAATATATAATTGAGACTTGCGTATGCTATAGGTTTGTTAGAAAGATTATTTCAAAATGTAAGATTTGATATGATCAAAAAATAGTTGTAGTTTTTTTTATTTAATTAAACATAAGTGAAGATACTGTTTATAAGTTTACCCGTCCCAATTAATCAACGTTATCAGTTTACAAATGAGACGGGTATGAATTTAGTTTTAATATATTTTATTTCAGATGTTTTGAAATGGGGTTGGGCCACAAGTTCTTCCAACTTAGATTCTGCCCTCCCATTACAAGTAACAAATTTATAGTGTATAACAAAACAAATTACATGTTTATGCTAATATAAACAATTATAAACATACAGTAGGTGATTGAGTGAGAGGAAGAAATAGTGTGATGAGAGAGAGAGAGAGAGAGAGAGAGAGAGAGAGAGAGATTTTGTAAGCAGATAAAAGACAAATAGTAAAAAGTATATGATTATATTTTCTCGTCTCCCTTATGACAGGCATTCTCAGATATCATAACTATGTGTTTGGACAGAACATACTAGCACACAAGTGGGTATATACTTTTAACTAGATATATAATATATTTAAAATCATTTGTTATTTGTAATCATTATTATTATGATTATTACTTTTGTTATTATTATTGTTATTATTATTATCATCATTATTATTATGATTATTATTGTTACTATTGTTATTATAATTATTATTATTATTATTATTATTATTTTATCAAAATCTATGGGTATCTTTATTAAAGTTATGGACAGCATCTACAATAGTTATGTTATCTGCTATAGATATAGTTTCACTTCCACTCAGTAGTAGATTAATATTTAATGGATGTAATGCTCGTATTGTGGGTATGGATTTCATGTAGCGGTAGAATGGATATCTAATACATTTTAACACTGTACGATTTAAAATTAGTCCTAATTTTATAACAGTATATTAGCAAACAAAAATAGCTTTTTCATTTCTTTTATCTGTTAACGAAATAATTTTACTATAAACCGTTTTCAGTTTTTGCAATAGAAATGGAGATTAATGTTCCTTTTGTTTCTCGATTAAATATAAAACATTACCTTCTTTCCCCGTGTGTCGCCAATTAAACAAAGCGCTTCAGGTTTAAAAAAACACGTCCTTATAGAAAAATAAAGTCTCGTCAGCATTCATTTAAAAATCTCGAACTTATTCGGGGATTTCCGACATTGCTAAATATAGCGAAACGTGTCTGAACATGTTGATGACGTCATCACATTCAAGACATTCTTTGAACCCAAACCGACCCCATTGTAGTATAGTCGTTTTGTAATACGTCAATATGTTGGAAGGATCAGCTACATATTCAATCACTGACAAATGCGCCCTTCTACCTTAATCTGTTCAGTCTGTTTGTCAGTCAGTAAACATCACTGGACGTCTTTAAACCTTTTCAGTCCCGAACAAACTACCTTTATTGCTTTTGGCCAGCTTCCAACAAATTCAATAAAACTGACCAGGTACATTCGAAGATACTAGTAGTCAGTATTGTTTGGAAAGCTTCACATTGGGGTGGCTTCTTTGAACAATATTGGCAAAGAGCTTAGAAGTAATGACTGCATTAGTGGTCCGGTAAAGGCAGATAATGTATCAGAGGGCCAGACCATTGCTCAAGGCCAGCCACATAAAAGTAAACTTTTCTGCTATCAGGTGAATATTTGCGCATTTCACATACTTATGTAAAATGATTTTGGATTAAGAAACCGAAATACAGATCTTGGCAGCAGTAAACGTTTTTCTTGTTTGCATCACTGCAAGTCTTTTAACTGATCTGTTACCTTGAAGTTTCGTCAGGTCGCTGTAAGAAGGCAAATTCATCTTAACAAATGACTCTTGTTGAACTTTTACTTTGGTTCCTTGTTGACATTTATGACATGATTTTTGGTGGGCGAAATTGCAAAACATAGCATTATTTTCTTGAGTACCAACAAACCAAAAAACACGAATAAAATAACAAGCTTGTAAAATGAGATGGAGGTGGCATTCGGGAGACGGGGAAAGCAGTTAATGAATTTTAGACGACACTGGAAAATAAGTAAAAAATTATAACATAGAGGAAAGGAGCAGATGTTCAACAACACAAATAGGTCAAATGTGTTAAATTAAGACCTGAAATAACCTCTTTGTTACTATGGAAGCAATGGATAATCCATTTGTAAAGCACTCTGGAAATATGTTGGTAAACGACACAGGCAATGATATAGGTTTAGTTTATAACAATTTATATAGCTAGACTGCAAAGTAAGATCAGAATTTATATGTATCACTTTGGAGTCCCTTTTCCCGTAGAACCAGAATTGTTTTTGAGATATCAGAGGGTCGAGTTTGGATTCAAATCTGGCATGAGCAGCATATGATATCGAAGGCACTACTACCCCGCTTGTCAAGTCTTGTGCTAAAGGCAGGAAAAACACCAGTTCCTCTCCATCAAGTGAAATATGCGCATTGGATCAAATCTGACCTTCAAACTAAACCTAGTGTACTTCTAACAAAACGCAATAAATATAATGTTATTCTCGGTGACACAGTCTAAGTGAAATCCATAACATTCCAGACATCCCAAAATTATGGCTAAAATGTGTTAAGACTACGTAAAAGAAGTGAACTCTCAGATGTAAGCAGATTGGTAAGGATGGGTATGTGCATGGTAGTCTTTAACATGGTCTGCGATAGAAAATGGGATACTAGAAAGCCATACGAAGCTCCAAATGTCCGGGACGCATTTCTTATGGTTGATGACAACAAGAAAGAACTTCTCGGTAGTTGGTACAATAATAGGTACATGTTGTATATGTGTTTCAAACAAGCACATATGATATGGTCTGCCACTAAATGTATATGAAAGGTCATGATAGAAAGCAGTTGGTACATATGTACTGGTATTTGCCATTGATTTAAGTTGACTGATTTGAGTGTGATTTGGGCTGGATTTTGAAACTGGAAGATACCTCTCATATGCATACCGTTTCATATCAACTTGATAAAGAGAGAATAAGGTTCCTGCAAGCATTTCATTCATTCACGGTGTGTGACCAAACTTCATCATTATTTAGTGGGAAAGAAAAACTATAGAACCGGGGAAACCGAGAACAATAAGACATTTCAGACTATATTCACTACTTTCTGTAAAGAATCCATAAAGGCGTAATGTCATTTATAGATTGATTTGTAGTTTAAGTTTAGTTTACACTTATCTATTTTTCTTCAGTTGTGAAACAAGTTCTTATAACTTATACAAATTACGTTCTAAGTCTTCCTGGGTTGAACCAGTACTAAGCATATGCGGAAAAATCGTCATGCTCACGGTTATCACACATGGCCGTGGTAAAGGATCAAACAGTCCATGGGTTCGGTGCTCTACCACTGATCCACGTGGTTCATACATGATTTGTATTTGTCCCAACAATGACATCTTCGAATGTAACTGTGTCCTTAAAGGAACTGTTCGCACGTAAAGGTGACTAACAGATCGGCAGCTCAGCTATAACGCACCAAACGAACAGCTTATCAGATATTTTCCTATCACCATTCAAAGCACACACAAAAAAAACAGATTGGAAAAGGTATGGGAACCAATCTGGTCGTCTCTCTACATGCTGACAATAGTATTTCAAAAGATGTAAACGTACCATAGCTAAATATTGTGTACATCATAGAAATATACCAGTAGCTGTTGGATATTTCTAAAATGTAATCTTTAATTTGTTCTAGCATTGACTGATGCTGGTACTTATTGTCATATTGATTTACCCCCATCGACTTTAAGTTGCATATAGATACAAACCTTTCCTGTGCATTATTTTAGCAATTTGTATCCTACGTTTCCAAGCACGTTTTTTTGTTAAATTCGATGGAAACGTTGTGCAAAAGTATAAAATAATTTTTACAAATAATACAAATGTTTGCTAATGTTGACGATCTTAGCCATTAGTTTGCTTTTTTTTATCTTCTAGAATGATTTGTCGCAATAAAGCCATTAGAATAATTAAATATAAGTATAATTTGATAATATTAGTACTAAAGAATTATAAGATGTCATAAAATACTATACATATAAGGACAAACGTGAAATTTGTAAAATTTGGCGGCCATTTTGGCGCCTATCTTGGATTTTCCGCCATTTTGAAAGTAGGTCTCGATGTTAAAATAACCATTTAACATTGTACTATGTTTACTATGTTTGTTCCAAATTTGGTGCTTTTCTCAAAAGGTCAGGACAAATTATTTCACTTACAAACAGCAACACATTTTTCTATTCATATGTTGCAGTTCGAAAATGATCGAGTGGACGGTCAATAATCAAGCGAACAACGAAATTCTTGCTACAAACAATGCATTCATTGTTATACTACCTAAAAAAGACAATTCTATAGACCGATTCCCCATGTTGGTTATCGCTTGAATGTTCACAGCATAGTTATTATCTTTACTGCGGTCAGTTTGTGTTGTGTCCCTAACAATGTTCAGAGCGACACCCTTTTTGCTTTTTTTTTTTTTTTTTTTTTACTTTTCCCTGTTATTTAAATAGGCGCATGTAATAGAATCGAACAAAAACAAAGGTTTAAAGGTATTTACGAATACGTCGTTTTTTACTACATCCTATACACTGCATTCGTCTGATGACAGCTGCGGCCTGGCATCTATTCCAACAATATGTGTATTTCATTTGCAGACTGTCTCATCTGTTTGCTAAATAAAATACACGGCTGTTATGGGGATCCTATGAATTCATTTTTAGGAACGCCATTGGTCTGAAAACAATTGCTAGGGATTTGCTTGTTTTAAATCAAAATCGTTATGTAATCAGTGTTAGGCACCTGCGTATTATATTTCATTAAGGTTAACTTTGAAAGAAAAACAGTGATGCCATACATTACAAGAGTCTTTTCAACTTGAATTCGTCAGATATTATTCAGCCGTTGTCATTGAGATAAGGTAAAGATGTTTTGGCATTAGGTTGGATAAACGATTTAAGAATGTTTCACCACTCTTTTGTTGAGATGAGATGTGATGCAAAGTAAGTTGTTTAAGATAAACTGTCGTAGAAAACTGTTATTTTAGACTCGCATATTAGTTAAACAACCTGGTTTCGAATTCGTTCAACCTTATCTTAATGACACATCGACTATTTGTAAGCTCTTTTCATATCTCTTATTTAACATTTAGTTTATTTTAGCCCGATTACGATGAAACTCCCAGAGCTTATATGAACCGTTCTCGAGTCCGCTTCCTCGATAGAACCAGTACTGAGTTTTATTTTATGAGAGGCATCGGGGCGAGCTCAGGATTAAACCCGTAACCTCTGGAGTGAGCGGCCAACACTTTATCGATTACACTACCGTCCCCGACATTTGATATATCTAGTCGGCCATGTATATTCATAAAGTCTAATCCTCACATTTTATTACGTATACGCGATGTACTAAGCTCTGGAATTTTGTTTGTGATGTTTTTTTGCATATGTCTCCACCAATGCCTTCTTACCAATTAATTATGGAGACAGTGTCTCTCATTACGCCACATTGTCTCTCATTGAGTCAAATTGTCTCCCATTACGCCACATTGTCTCTCTCATTAAGCCATAGTGTCTCTCATTTAGCCACATTGTCACTTATTACGCCATATTGTCCCTCATAACGCCACATTGTCTCTCATTAAAGTACATTGTCTCTCATTACGCCACATTGTCTCCCATTAAGCTATATTGTCTCTCATTACGCCACATTGTCTCCCATAAAGCTATATTGTCTCTCTTTTTTTTTTTTTTTTTTTTTTTTTTTTTTTTAACCTTTATTGCATCGACGATCATGAATCGCAACGGCAAATGATGGCTACAACATAAATAATCACATGAGGGTATCGGAAGAATTCACACAAACATTTCATAAACAAATGTGATATTGTAAAATCCCGGCGGGAACAGTGAGATTTTCTTGTTAAGTCATTAGTAATTGAATGTATCAAGTTAAATACTTCAAGCGGGTACAAAGTTAAACAAATGATGGAGTATAGCAATTTTGTTTCCATTTTATACGTAAAATCAAATGGGGTTTCGTCATTGTTATAGGTTTAGAATTTATAGTTACCCGATGAACAATAGATTGGATTATAAAGCGCATAATTTTACAATAAGACATTGTGTTTCTTTAATGAAAACACCGTACAATCGACATCCACACAAAAAACACACGTACAACAAATGCCTATAATTTGTTGGCCTCATTACCTCATTTCTCATTACGCCACATTGACTCTCATTAAGTCGCAATCACATTGTTCATATAGTAAAGCGATATGATATATGTAGCATTATTTAAAAATATATTTGATCTGTATCAAACATTAAAGAAGTGATTTAAAAACAAACAATGCTGAGATAGTTGAAATAAAAACAACAAATAAACAAATACAGAACTGTTAAGAAAGAGAGAAATACAATACAAACTCAGATAAATAAAAGAACGTGTAGGAAAAAAAAAGGGACAAGATGAAAAAGTAAAAGAAAAAGACTAAAAACTATTAAGAATTAAGCATGAAAAGATTTGGGGTGGAAAAAGAAACACTGGCAAATCATTATAGACAATGAATTGGAAAATTCCAAGAGGTAAACATTAAGCAATGGAAACCTTGAAACAAATATATTGTATAAGAAATAACAAGTTAAAACTTCGTATAGAAAAGACGTTTGTTAGCAAGTATCGTTTTAGTGAATTCTGTATAAGACTGGCAGGCTAATAACAATTCAGCATACATGGCTTAAATTTCATGTGACACCTTTAGTGTTTCTTTAATAACTCTTTGAACCTTTGTTTAAATTAATTTATACCAAAGTAAAGCTGATACAATTGTTGACATTTTCCACTTATCAATTATTCAATATTTTTCTTCTAAATTATTATCGGTTGAAAACGAAAAATGCCTGATTTTTACGAAATATTTGTTGTTTTTTTTAACAAAAAAATTGTAGTTGATTCGTTTTTACAAACACGTTTTAACAACACATCATAGAAATAGAAATTCTAGTAAAAAGACGAAAAAAGAAATTATCAATGGGTAGTGAAAAATTAGCATAGATTTAAAGAAGTTTGTCTTATTTCTTTATTTAAATAAGGGCTAAAAATGAGAAAATAATAACTAAAAATACTGTTAGCGTAAAAAGTCTCCATTTCATTAAATTTGATCAAAGGCCTTGAACGTCCTGAGAGAAGGCTCACTCGTTCACAGTTTTGCCCATCATATCGTTTTTAATATCTTGTCAGACTATAATATACGGACTTGTCAATGAGCTCATACAGATTTAAAAACAGATTAAAGAAAGTTTGTAATAATAATGAAAAACATTTTTTTTACGTTCAAATATGGATATTTTCAATGTTTTTAGTCGGTGATGACATAACTACAGTTTCTTTTTTTATTGCATGCCTTCTTGATATCATAAACCAACACATTCATGAATGACCTATCAAACACATAATCGTAGGTATGATAGTTGCAACAAAAATCTTCCATATAATATAGCTACGAGCATAAAATCATCATATAAAATAAAATATTTGAAAGATAGATGTAATTTATTTTATAATAAACCAAACAACATTTGGTCATACATTTGGTGAATTTACTGAATCTAGGATTTCAGATCAGTAGATTGATGATTTAAAACATAAGATTTGATAAAAAAAAAACCCAGTAAATTTGTCCGTCAGTAGATTTTGCGGTTAATGTAGAAAAGACAATAAAATAACTAAAATAACCTATTTCTATTTGGATTCGTGTTTTAATCTATAATTTCAGAGGCATTCTTGTAGCTCATCAGAAGACACTCTTTTATATAATAGTTTTCTGGTCTAGATTTACCCTGGCAACCTATTTGGATTCTTCTTAGCAGGGAGTTTGACTGAATCAACACATGACTTGATTTAGAAAATGATACTCTGAAACTTAACAATCAATACCTTATCCCACCCACTTTTTTCACCATATACTCGATGTAGTCTAAAGATGATCAATATTTGCGCTTTTACAGAAAAAACATTTGCATACATTCAATTCCAATTATTGTAAATGTAGGAAATATTTATGAAATTACCAAAAACTAGCGCTGACATTATATATCAATCCATCTATCTTCAAATCTTTACTTCAATTTTTCTATCAGCATTTTACCAAAACAAACGGAGACCTAAATATATTTATCGTCGTTTAGGCCGCTGAAGGGGGTGGGACTATTTTTACCGTTGCTATACTAATGCGTAGTAGTCGTCCGCATTTCATGTCATTTTAGGGGAAATTATATGCTTTGACTACCACATATTTGAAGTGTTGATAGAACAAAAATCGCAAGCATATTTGGAGCTCTATTTCCTCTGGTGTGGCAACTGCATTTGGAACCATCTGGAACTATTTTATCGGTCGGAGGAAAAGAACTCGCCGTCAATTGTATAACAAAAGTTATAGAACAAAATCATAAATGCGCTGCACGATGACTATAGAAGACATCGCTACGTTCGCCTTTCAAAAAACAGAAAAGTTTACCGCCTAAAGTTACAATTTTGCCCTTTCTTTTGATATCAAAATCACAGAGTATATTGATTGGTTTAGGAGAATTGTGCCTCCCGAAATTTAGACAAGCACCGGCTGCTAGTCCCTTTCTTTTGATATCAAAATCACAAAGTATATTGACTGGTTAAGGAGAATTGTGCCTCCAGAAATTTAGACAAGCACCGGCTGCTAGTCCCTTTCTCTTGATAATTATATTGATTGGTTTAGGAGAATTGTACCTCCCGAAATTTAGACAAGCACATGCAGTCACTTATCTCTATTTATATATTGTTTAATAGGGTTTAACACATTTCAGGTTACATACATGCATATCCAGTTTTATTGGTGGAGGAAGAACCACTGTCGTTTCGCAAGTAACTGGCAAACTTTCACACATAAAGTTTTTGGAGCGAGCGGGACTCAAACCTACCACTTTAGCAGTAAATGATCTTGATACAGCACCTTCAGCCACTCAGCCACGGAGGACCCTCGTACTAATTGGTTAATTAGTTAACCAAAAAGTCATTTTTGTAAAAGTAAAAGGTTCAAACGAGCGAAACTGTATTAACCATAGAATCAATACATTTATATGAAAAATAAATGTGTACGCTTTGAGGAAAAATAATATCGAAAAATTCCGTACTTGTAGATAAAACCAAATTATATACTGCTCATGCGCAAAGAATACGATTCAGTAGAAATTAGGATTGTTTTCTCTACATGAATTTAGGAGATTTTCTCGGATTTTCATTGACCTTGCATTGAATATTTATTTCTCGGTTGATGACAACCCTGACCACAGATTAGAATTTAAAATTTCACTCAACTAGTGATCATGCTAATGGACATTCTAAAAGAAAAAAAATTTAAAAGTTGTAGTCAAATTGAAGGATTCTCTATTTAATTAATAATTCGTGTATAATTATAAAATTCGATATTTGCGAACTTCGGTCGAATTCTACATTAGTTATGACCTCTTTCCGATATATATATTTTTGGGTAAAATTTACTTCTAACATATTGCGGGAGCATACGCGTAGTATGGACGCAATTCTCGATATTTTCTATAACACAATTTTTGCAATCAGAAATACGCGGATACGTTTAACATTGAATCCGTAATTACATATTGTAATAGCTCTGAGAGGGCAAGTAGTGCGTCCTCAGATGCGTATAAATATTATCTTAAATGTAATCAACACTCACAGCTTTCTTTTTTTAATATTCCTAACTACATTTCAATACAGAGATCGACGATAAAGTCTTGATCATTATTTTTTATAGCCGTCTGTAGAATAATTAAACATATTATGAACGAAAGTTGTCTCCAGTATTCTCATATCTGTTGCAGAAAAACGAAGTTAACGTGCATCGCTATGGACACGATTTTAATTGTGTGATTTTATTATTTCGTATTGAATACCTTTAGCTAAAGCATGACTTTTACTTGTATCAAAGGGAAACGCGGCAATCTTTAAGAGACACGCAGTTGTAATGAAATAGAAGATACGTCTAATTACTCTAAATACACGCAACAGGAAATTGTCGTCTGCTAGTTCAAGTTCCCTGTAAAAACAAACTCTTCTGTCGTGTGTGCTTTATACAATTGTTAGGTCAGTATTGTTTAAGTGTTTTATAGTGAAAAGATACTAAACAACATTTAGACTTTAGATTAGCAAGTTTTAAACGCAAAAAAAATCAGCGCACGAACTGTTATTTGGTTTGGCCGACCTTGGCTTTTTTAACATAAGGAAAATAAACTTTCTTAGTAGAAGGTCGATCCCATTTTTACTTTAATCTAATAGTTGGAATATGCATCGTAATAATGAAGTAGTGGTCCGTTTCACTAACGTTCGTAAGTTTAATAACTTCTTAGTGTAAAATTTGAATTAACGAAAAAAAGTTGTGAAATTCATTGTGTGTTTCACTCACATCATTTTACAAGCTTTAGCTAGCCTTGTAAATAATATTCTTTTTAAAATGTACAAAAATACTGCGTAAATGAGCAAACGGTGCCACGATTTGTTCGTACAAAAACCTTAAGACTTACGAAGTTTAGAGAACCAGGCCCCTATAGGTCTCTAAATTTAATAAATGGCGTTTTTACAGGTCTCTGAAATTGAGCAAGTTACTACGTAGCACAATGGGGGAAATAGCCGTTACGAAGATACATGTACTTGGCATTTCCTGGAATTGTTTTCCATCATACCAACAAAGTTTATAATTAATAACCTTACATGCGAGAAACAAAATGAATTTCAGTCATTCACAAGAGGTGTTTTTTTGTCCAAAAACAGAAATGAAATTCTAGGTCTGCATACACATTGGCACATTTGTGTCATGCAGACAGATTGACTTAATTTACCGGAAAAAAAGAGAAAATGTGTCGCTTGTTTTACGTCATACATCAAATTAAACTTGCGGTGTACAATCCGAAACAAGTTTTTGAAAACATTTTTGCTATTATAACTCTTAAGGTGTCTAGCCTGTTTTGAAATATTAATGTCCATTTAACAAGAAAGCCTCTATGGCCCTTAATCACCCTCCTCTACAATAATGACCGTATTTAATGTAATACACTAATATTTAACTTAGTCTTACCCCAGGTGAAGCCGTAATCTTGTTCGTTATGTACAATAATATGTCCTCAAATCTCGTCCATTCTGTCCCTAAATCTCGTTAGTCCGATTTCCAAATATGATCGTTCTGTCCCAAAATCTGGTAGTTCTGTCCCAAAGTCTGGTCTTTTCTGTATGCAAATCTGATCCGTCCTGTCCCCAAATCAGGTCGTTTGTCCCAAAATCTGGTCCTTTCTGCACCCAAATCTGGTCCGTCCTGTCCCCAAATCTGGTCGTTCTGTTTCAATCAAGTGTTCTGTCCCAAATCTGGTCCGTCCTGTCCCCAAATCTGGTCGTTCCGTCTCAAATCAGGTGTTCTGTCCCAAATCTGGTCCGTCCTGTCCCCAAATCGGGTCGTTCTGTCTCAAAACTGGTCGTTCCGTCTGAAGTCTGGTCCGTTATGTCTCAAATCTGGTCCTTGTACTAAATCTGGTCCGTTCTGTCCCCAAATCTCGTTGGACCGATCTTCAAATATGGTCGTTCTCTTCCTAAGCCTAGACCTTTCTGCACCCAAATCTGGTCGTTCTGTCCCGTATCTGGTATATTCTGTCCCGAAATCAGGTCGTTCCTGCATCCAAATCTGGTCCTTTCTGCACCCAAATCTGGTCCGTCCTGTCCCCGAATCTGGTCGTTCTGTCCAAAAGTCTGGTTCTTTCTGCACCCAAATCTGGGTTGTCCTGTTCCCAAGTCTGGTCGTTCTGTCCCTAAATCTCGTTAGACCGATCTTCAAATCTGGTCATTCTCTCCCCAAGCCTGGACCTTTCTGCGCCCAAATATGGTCGTTCTGTCCCCAAATCTGGTCGTTCTGTCCCCTAATCTGGTCTGTTCTGTCCCCTAATCAGGTCGTCCTGTCTCAAACCGGGTCCTTTCTGCACTCAAATCCGGCCCGTCCTATCCCCAGATCTGGTCGTTCTGTCCCAAAGTCTGGTCCTTACTGCACCTAAATCTGGCCTGTCCTGTTCCCAAATCGGGTCGTTGTCCCTAAAACGGATCGTTCTGTCTCAAATCTGGTCCATTATGTCCCCAATTCTGGTCGTTCTGTCTCAAAATCTCGTTAATCTTCAAGTCTGGTTGCTATGTCCCAAAGTCTGGACCTTTCTGCACATAAATCGGGTCGTTCTATTCCAAATCTAGTCCATGCTATACACAAATCTCGTCCGTTCTGTCCCCAAATCTCGTTAGTCCGATCTTCAAATCTGGTCGTTCCGTCTCAAAGCCTGGACCTTTCTGCACCCAAATCTGGTCGTTCTGTCTAAAATTTGGTCTGTTCTGTTCTAAATCTGGTTGGTTCTCCCATAATCTGTGCCGCCATTTCTCAAAACACAAATCTGGTCCATTGTCCCTAATATTGTCCATCTTCTCTCCAAATATGCTGTTCTGTCCCCTGATCTGGTTCGTTAGTTATCCGCTGATCCGGTCCGTTCTGTCCCTAGTCTGGTCCGTTCTATCCCCTAATCTGTTCCTAGTCTGTCCCCTGAGCTGGTATGTTCTGTCCCCAAATCTAGTCAATTCTGTCCCACATCTTGTACGTTCTGTCCCAAATCTGGCCCGTTCTGTCCATGATCTGGCCCGTTCTGTCGCTAATCTGGTACACTTTGTCTCCAAATATGGCCAGTAATAATCTGGCCTACTATATCTCAATACCCATGTAGAGCAGACCGGGGAGAAATCCATAACAGAAGAACACATTTAAAATCTTTCATGTATTTTTAGTTACACAAGAATCATTTAACAAATACAGGAGCATATAAATATTGAAGTCTGAACAGTAAAAACACATTTAAATATAACATTATATAAGTATTCAATGAACGATACACAAAAACTGTGTAAAATAATATACACATAGCAAAGCATTAAAACGTCTTTTTACATGTTTCCACGAGTCATTGTGTTTTAAATGACACTGTTACTTTATGGATATATACAAAAAACAATAACGTGGAATCAAAAATGTTTAAAACTGGAATGGGGAGGTTGGGTTTACAACAAACAATAATACAACTACTATAATTGTATCAAATGCATGCATTACAGCAGTTTTTTTGTTGTAGAAAAATGGTGGACATCTAAAATCTAATGTAGCTTAATTCAAATAATCTAAAATAAAAAATGCTTAATTAAAATTTTTACCTGTGTAAAAGTAAAATCACTTAATATCACTAAATTTCATTTATGCTAATTTATCTGGGAAATTTCAGAGCTGTTTTTATCACTTTAAAGGAGGTATTTCATATTTTTTTCTAAAATTTTAGAATTGGCAAAAAAACAAAGCCCCCACCAATGTAGCATGCCTATACACTGTATATATTACAGAGCACTTACTGCCAAAATAACTGAAACATGCTCAATTGATATATTGAAAAAAGGATTCCATTACTTTGCATATGCACCCAGGTAAAACTTCAGATTTTCTGCTCAAAATTGCATTGTAATTTTATGATTTATTAAATGAGTCAAACATTATATTTTTTAAACAAGAGTTGTCAGAAGACAACAACGCTCGCCCCTGGGTGTCTAAGTCCATAAAGGGCCATAACTGTGCCAAAATGCAATCCAGAGTTATGATTCTTGTCTGGTGATGGTGAACACACATGCAAAGTTTCATTCACATCCAATGAGTGGTTGCATAGATATCTTAAACTTAAATGCAAAAGTTTAACCTTGGTGTCTACAGACGCCGCTGCCGCCGCCGATGACACCAGGGTCATGGCAATAGCTCTCCTTGGACTTCGTCCCGGCGAGCTAAAAAGAAGGTCCTGAACAGTGTTTCAAAAAATCAATTCCTATCTTAATAATAATGCAAATACATAAACGGTACTTTTTTTATGAATGTGCTATTGAGAAATGAATTTCACCAGCAGTTATATATTTCAATGCACATTAAATGTACGTGTATCTTCAAAGCAGACGTGATACAACATTTTTATTTAATTAAGGTGTTCCACTTCAGAATGCAGTACAACGTCAAGTTGATCAAGTTTCATCCAAGTAAAGTTAGTTTTTAAAATAGCAAGGCAAACACAGAGATAAAGCACTTGCAGGATAAGGAGTGGATAACATTTCATGCAAAATCTGTTTGATGTTGATTTAACTGAGAGAGTGGTTAATATCAGCCTTACATCATTTACATCGAACTTAAAAAAGTCCGAATTAAACAGTAAATACATTTGTTCTGGACGGCTAGACTAGGTTATTTCATTTTTGACTTTTTTGAATAGGACTTAAAGGGAATATATTGGGGAAAAAATGCTTTATTAATGTCTTAAAAAATTAAATTATTTTTAAAACAGAAAAAAAATCATTATCATTAAAACAGTGGGTCCAAATGGTTTGGTATGTCAAATCCATCAAAATGTGACATAACTGATATATAAATTGGAATGGTAAACTTGAAACCAAATCGCCATTCTTAAAATAGGCAGCTCTTAAATACTGCTTGATGTCATTCAAACTCTTTTTAAGATGAAACAATTTTAATATGTGTAAACCTGTATCAATGGCGGATCTACTCTTTAAAAAAAATGGCGTTAGGCTCTAACCACCTACCCTCAAACTCCAATATTTGAGTTATATTTATTAATTTTTTCTATTAAAAAACATATGAGCCCGTTCAGATATTTTGTTGCGCCCCCTCTAAACTGAAATTCTGTGTATAACAGATCAAATTGAAATCAAAATGAAATCATGACACTCATTTAATACGTCATAATGCGTTGCACTTTTAAGCGGGAAATATATCTTTGTCTAACCTAGGCGAGCAGCCCAAGTTAGAAATTCCGTTTTTAATATATTATTTTGACGTATTTAAATAGATGTCCTTTTGGCAATACAGGATCAGTGAGCATATATAGGCATGTTGTATTGGAAGAAATATTTTTAGCCAATTTAATTATTTTTTTTTACAATCCTGATATATTCCCTTAAACACCATTTTCGACACACAACAATATACATATGACATATTCAGTTTTAATTGGTGGAGGGAGACCTCATAATGAATATGCATAGGACCACCTTCCTTCCCGAAGAAACTGGCAAACTTTCTCACAAAAAGTATTTGGACTGATTTGGGCTTGAAACTACGAAAATCGGTCGTTAGTTGATACCACCTTAGATCAAACAGCCACAAAGGAGCTATATTTATTTTTTGTTCAATCTGTAATTTGAACTGATTATTTTGTTCAGAAATTCCATTAAGTACTGGAAAGCAAAAATAGAGTCGTGAGTTTCGGTTAAGGTGGCAGAAAATACCACATTTATAAAAGGCAAAGTGGTAATTTCATGTTACACAGTTCGATACATGTTCTGTGCGAAAGTCTGCCAGTTACTTGCTGTGCGGCAGTGGTTTGCTTGGACCCATTCTCAGGTCTTCCACCATCAATGAAACTAAATGCCATCTGTGACCTGACCTTCGCTGATACACATCCCCTTGGTTTAACGTTATTTGCAACACATTTTATTTTAAATATGGCATCCAGTTTTATTGGTGGAGGAAAACCTTAGAATAATTCTGAGCAGGACCACCATCCTTCTGAAACCAAGAAGTTTTTTGACGAGCCCAACTTGAACCAACATCAGCGGTGAGAAGTAAGTGATCTTAAGACAGCTTCTTAGACCATTCAGATAATATCATTTTATAAATTTTACATTCATATTCTCCGTAAACATGTATAACACTTCAGTACACCTTGGCAGTTAATGATAAAAGACATGATGTGAAATCAAAGCCATGACTCATGGGGCACTCACAAAACATGAGACAATAAAACAAAAATATAAAATGAGTATAAGAGCTACTTTGAGAATTACTACATCTCTGCGATGGCTGGTTAAAGTAAGGTTTAACATGCTATCTTGCAATCTTCAAAATGATGATGAAGTGAAGGGATACGACAGTCTGACAAGTCCAATACAATTACTATCAAAAGTAAGTTCATTTTTGATTTTTTATGCATATCGTTGGGAATCTTTTGTATCCAGTCAATATTATAGGGGAATCCTGTCAATAGAATAAGGGATTCCTGTCAATATTATTGGGGAATCCTGTCAATATTATGGTAGAATCCTGTCAGTATTATAGGGGAATCCTGTCACTATAATAGGAGAATTCTGTCAATATTATAGGGGAATCCTGTCAATATAATAGGGGAATCCTGTCAATATTATGGGAGAACCCTGTCAATATTATAGGGGAATCCTGTAAATATCACAGGGGAATCCTATCAGTATTAGAAGGGAATCCTGTCAATATTATAGGGAAAACCTGTCAATATTATTTGGGAATCCAATCAATAATTATAAGGGAATAAAGTGATTTTACTACAATATGCTACTGTATTTTTTTTTTTTCAAATTCAAATTGTCAAGAAACTTTGCAGGATTAATAAATGTGAGAAACGAGAATTTTAATACATAACTTGAAACGGAGTCAAGAATAAGTTTATTCCTTAAAACATGATACTCCCAGTGTTACATTCTTGGAAATAACTGAATATAATAAAAGCTATCAGCAACCCCCCCCCCCCCCCACCCCCCCATCTCGAAATATACTGAAATGAGAACTACGGACACCTGTAAGATCAGCATCAAACAGAAAAAGGGACATTAATAATGTGATAAGTACGCAATATTGGCGGAACGTTCTAATCAAATACATTTGATAAATTAACAGAAACTATTTAAGTATACATGCACATGAAATCAAATGAAATACAAATATCTAAGCAAGCAAATAAACCAGAACACTGTACTACAGCCAGAAACCAGCAACAAATTTAAAGCTTCTTAAACATTAAAAAAGCTTAATAACAAAAGATTGGCAAAAACAGGTAACAGCTACACATTTATCTTTTTTAAAACTCACGTTCATGTTACACTGTTCTTGCATTTTCTTAGTCTTGATCGTCTTTGACCCTTGCTTTTCTAAAAGACGTCTTGACATTTTCTTCATTGAAGTAAATTGTGTTAAAGATGTAAAAGTTAAACTTTGTGATTGGTTGATTCAAACAATTGGACTGCCTTGGTGATTTCCATAGTAGTTTGCAGAATATCATTTAGATGTTTATTTCTGAATGTATATTTTGGTTAATGATGTTTTTATACGACTCCTATCTAAGACGAGATATCTCACAGTATTTCCTCATTTTATTCAAACATCAGCCATTATTTACTTTGCCAATCAAATCTTACTTCCTGATTTAATTTTTTTTCTGCATAAAGTGGCATTGTTTTTGAGAAAAGCAAGCATCGAAGATGGTCAAGACTGAGTTTTCTACAAGATGTGAAACAGATCAATGGACATGAATGCGCATAGAGCATGGTCTAGTGGTAGAGCATCAGACCCAAGACCAGAAAGTTGTGAGTCGATACCTCACCAGGGCCATTTGTGCCCTGGAGCAGGATATTATAATCTTTTCAACGTTTATAACATAATATACCCATGCAGGAGTGTAATATTAACCTTATGTAATCAACATCTATTTATTGTTTGGTGTTATACATAAAACTCGGTTCTCGTATATAAAGTGCAAAGCTACTTTCTGATTTGACAGATTATCGACTGTCAATTTGTCATGTTAAAATGCTATTATTTGATATGTTACACTAACAGAAACTAGTATAAATACAAAGTTTTTTTTTATAGAATCTAAGCAAACCAATTTTTTCTCATTTCTTACAGAGAGGATCTGAAAAATAAATGGTATACCAATATGTATAATTTTTATGTGATAAAAAAATTCTTATATTTCAAGCTCATTAACTATTAAATTTATTTAACTCATTGGCACAAATGTTTGAAAATAAACACAACATAATATATTTTTGTCAACTTGTTCAATAAATTCAATACTAAATAAACAATCAATGTAAGACCTCTATATAAGATACTAAGAAATAAAACTTTTAAATATAATATAACATAACATAACAAGAACAGCTTTGCTTCCGTAAATTGTTGGAATGAACACAACCAAGTCAATCTATTAAAGAATACAATATTATTTTTGCTGCAAGTCATCTTGTGGTTTGATGGTATATAAGTTTTTTCCTTAACAAGGGTACACATATAAAATACATCAGATTTCAATTCTTGTCTATGTCTGTTGCCTGAATCCCCAAAACAGTTCAAAATGATGTCTAGATATCAGAAATCTGTAAAATATTTGTATTCATCAGTTTCTTAAATAAAAAAAAAATGTCTAAAGACTTCAGGCTAATAATTAACATTAATCGATAACATTAATAGATTTAGAATCATGAAAAGAGATTGTCTGGTAAATATGTCTTAATCATTGCACAGGAATAAAAGCTTTTTGAATGACCTTAAACGCTTTCTTCAACACATTACAGTTTATAGTTGACAGTTCCAGTTTAACTGGAGTAGGAAAACCTCAGAATGAATCTGAGTAGAATAACCATCCTTCCTCAAGTAACTGGCAAACTTTCTTATATAAAGTTTTTGGACCAAGCTGGACTCCAACCTACGACCTCAGAAATAAGAGGTAAATGACCATTTGACCAGTGACTTGGACCACTCCGCCGTGGAGGACTGGAACATGACAGAACTTTAAGACAATATTTTTGTAAACATACAATGTACAGAATATCCTTTGGCCTCTCTTTAAAGGGACACAAGGCAATCTTAAAATCAATTTTGTTTACATGTATTGTTCATACATAACAATAGTCAATATTTCAACTTACAAAAAGTATAACCATTTGGAAATTTGAAACCTGATGTATCACTGTCTGAAATTCCACACTTAAGAAGTCATTTCAAGTTTTGTAAAAAAAAAAAACCACAAAAAAAACCCCCAAACAACAATGGTGTTATGAAACAGAGTTACGCTAATCTTTACATTAAAGAAAATAAGTGACTTCATAAATTACTTTACAGAATATTTGAAAGTCATTGTAACTTTATGTACATGTAGTGATGATTTACCCAAAAAAAGTGTCTACTTAAAAGTCAATCAATAAGGTTGTGTGTCAGTTTATTAATGCATGATGGACACACAAGTATTATGAAATTTATTAGCACAATTTAAAAGAATTTTTTTTAAATATCACTTGTATGTTTCTTTTTAATTGTGAAAAAATAAATAGTTCATTTAATTTGAATTTTACTTTAATAAAAAATGTTTTAATATGTTTAAAATGCCTACCGGTATACAAGTATTAAACTCTGAAAGTGTTATCACAAAAATTTGAATTGATCTGATGATGAATGCAACATATTAATATTATAGCCATTTACCAACACAAAATTTTGCCTATAAATGTGTATTTAAAACCTGCCAGTTTCAAATACAAACGTATAAATATTTTTATTCAGCATTTTAAAGACCGTTAATGTGATGAATGATTTATCTACATACATGTACATGTTAATTTTTTTTTTTGAACTGACATTTGTGTCAACTAAATTTAATACCAAAAGCATTGAATTTATCTATCTGTAGGGACAAAACTGTTGTTTTTTTCGTTTTTTGTTTTAAATCAGGTTAAATGCCATTTACAACATATTTCAGGTTATATGTTGCATATTCAGTTTTATTGGTGGCAGAATATCACAGAATGTATCTGATTAGAACCACGGCCCTTCCACAATAACTAGATTGATTAATTGAATATTAAGGGTCATTTTTATGCCATCGAGGGCTAACAGATGATCAGTTAACCTAACCACTGTTTACTGGGATTAACCAGTACTCGATCCCATCTCCGCAAGTAACTGATAACTTTCCCATTTGAATCGGTGGTGAGAGACGAATGATAATGAGAAACAATGTCGTATATCAATCATCACAGAGACTGTTGCTGGGTGGGGGATTCGAACTCACGACCCCTGGATTGATAGTCAGACACGTAACCGATTGAGCTAATCGGGCCCGGCTGCCCCACAATAACTAGCAAGCTGAACAAGTGCGACTTGAACCTATGACCTCAGCTGTGAGGTAAGTGATCTTGAGACAGCGCCTTATACCATGGTAGACTCTTGGACCAAACTGACAAATTCAATACATTTTTGTAAAATGCACTCATATAAATCAAGAAAACCAAAACCATCTTCTCACTTTTATCAACTATTTTGAACTATCATATAACGAAAATTCAGCTAGACTAAAAAAATTTTTTTTTTTAAATTGAATAATATGAGTGGTTCAGAGACATTACTTGTGCAAATAGAGAATTGTGTAAAGAAATGCACACCTGCTGCATACTTGAACAGATCAAGATATTTCCTGCAATCATAAAACAATAAAACAATGCGAACATATTAGACAGCATAGAAAATGCAGCTATTATATGAATAGGAAACATAACAATGCACTACATCCCACATAAAAATACAATGTTTGCATCTGATCACAGACATAAATGTGATTTACAGTATTTCACAACTGCCTACAGTGTTTCTGTGAATATCAAACACTCCTTTCCATACTAAAATACTAAAGTTGGGTTTGCCACAACAATGTATGGATGGAATAATAAATTATATGCATTTTCATATATTTTTAAAATGGAGGAAATAACAAGAACATTCCATTATGTTTCTAAATCAAACTTGTGGGTGGTACCTGGATTGCATTTCACAAAAAAAAACACAATAAAAATAGGTCGTAAACGTCCAGTATGTACCGTTCATAATAATTTAAATATTAATCCAGATCAACCCAACCTCGGATTGAATATTTCATAAAATGGTACGTTTTGTGAAAATACAATCTTAAATACATGTGGAAGACCATGAAAAATATTATGAAAGTTTCTTACTTTACGTTTTTTGTATGAAATGCAACCCATACATGTAACTCTATTATTATCAATATTAAAGCAATTTGATTTTCACTTATTCATAGCCTACCAACTCTGCTATCTCATTTTTATTTAATAACCGATAGCCTATCAACTGTGATTTACAGTTTATTCATTAACAGCAATCCAACTCATGTGATCAGGTTTTATTTTAATTTATAAACTCTGCTATTAAGTTTTCATTCATTCACAGCTTACCAACTCCGCTATTCAGTTTTTTTTATTAATAAACAGGTTCTCCACAGCCATGTTTTCTATTCAGTTTATACATATTTTCAGTTATCCAACCCTGGTTTGCAGTTGTTTGTCATTCACCGCCTACCAACTCTTTCTCAGCTATCAACCTTGTAATTCCATTTTTATTCATTCACAGCCAAACAACTTAGTCTCAGCTATCCCCCACTGCTTTTCAGCTGTTGTTCATTCACAATCTACTAACTAATTCTCAGCTACATGTATCTAGCTCTGTTTTTCAATTGTTATTCATTTCCAGAAGTTATCTGGTCAGATGTATCTGTCTGTATCAAATAGAGTCAGGATAGGAGATATCCGGTCTTTTATTGTATTATAAGTTTGGTATTAAAAAAGCAGGATTAAACTATCACGTGTCACTCATAAATGTTGCCAGTCTATTGTCAACAATGAGGCATTTGACTCGAGACTGTGAGCAATGGTTTCTGGGATAGCATGCGACATCCACAGCTTCTGTAGATGGTCGTAACTCTCCTTGCACAAGTGGAGCGGGTAGCCTCGCCTGTAATTTCATAAACACACTTTTAGAATTTATCTTTTACTAATACCCATCCACTTGTTGTTCATTTTATATCCGACATATTTGTAATTTATTTTTTACCATAATCAGCTGATATTTCAAGTACAATCAAACCTTTCTTAAGCAGTCAGTCAAGGGAAGGACCATAAGTGACTTTTTAAGACTGGTTGTTGCTTAATACAGGTTAATTAGTTCTGACGGTAGAGTAATGGATAGTGTTGGCTGCTCACGCCAGAGGTTGCAGGTTAGATACCCAGCTCAATCCGATGCTTCTCATAAAACAACACTCAGCACTGGTTTTACTCAGGAAGGGAACTCGACAGTGGTTCATATAAGTTCTGCACTTTCTTCACAATCAAGCTAAATTAAGTATTACGTCATATGCTCTGGAAGCAAAGAAATGGGGAATAGTAAATGTGGCTGCACAATAGAGGTGACCCTTTTAATACACAGGTTTAACTGTATAGAAAACAATGACAGGTGAAACTCTTCCATGCACAATGCTATCACTAATATCATTAACTACATTTTTTTTTATCCTATGTACTTCTTTGACCCCTCTATATACTACTTTTTTTTATTTATTTTTTATGTTTTGAATGAGGTTGAACACCTTTTTCAACACATTACAGGTTATACATGACATACCAATTTATTTTTTTTTTGGTAGAAGAAGACCTCAGAATGAATCTGAGTAGAACCCTGACCTTTCTCAAGTAATTGGCAAACTTTATCGGAAAGTGTTTGGAGCTCAGCAGTAAGATAAGAGGTCATTAAACGACAACCCCTTAGACCATGGAGGATCCCATATTAAACTATTTATAATCATATAAAAGTACAGAAAGCCCAAGCTCAAAAAAGTTTAGTCTTGTATCATATTACAAGAATACAACGTACCTCAAACCCTGGTCTGTTTCACCGTAGTCGTCTATATATGGTGGCGGTACAAAACATCCCTTAGATCTGCCGGCTAGTAGTAATATCTGGCATTCCCTGACCCTGATTGGGAAAAAAACATTTTTTAACATAATTATCACAATTTAGCTTACTTTTGAATTGTTACAATGTTGATAACTAATTTACACAAATGAAAAAGTATCTTCAAAAGATGCTGAAAACGATCATGTACTCCTTCAAAAAAAATTTTTATAAAAAATATTCAATGTATCATTGTATCTTACATTACTACCAAAGGCTGAAATGCTTCTCTAAGAATATGGACAAGGCTCAATCAAAATAAAAACGTCTAAATGAAATGTTAAAAACTTCAACTTATTGAGGTACAAGTT
Source organism: Panopea generosa (assembly GCA_029582155.1). NCBI lineage: Eukaryota > Metazoa > Mollusca > Bivalvia > Adapedonta > Hiatellidae > Panopea > Panopea generosa. The sequence goes on from CM055897.1 coordinate 39,634,513, forward strand.
GTTTGTGGCATTTCTTTCCTTTTTTCAACAATATTTCAGTTATTCAACAGCAGTCAGCACACCTGATAAATGTTACTGGGATCCACCTGACAGTTAATGCATCTTATCTCTGCAAGTCACTGACTACTTCACCACATATTCAGAGGTGGGAGACTCATGGACTGGGATCCACCAGGTATTAATCAGAACTAGACAAACCTTATCTCTGCAAGTCACTGACTACTTCACCACATATTCAGAGGTGGGAAACTCATGGACTGGGATCCACCAGGTACTAACCAGAACTAGACAAACCTTATCTCTGCAAGTCACTGACTACTTCACCACGTATTCAGAGGTGGGAGACTCATGGACTGGGATCCAACAGGTATTAACCAGAACTAGACAAACCTTATCTCTGCAAGTCATTGACTACTTCACCACATATTCAGAGGTGGGAGACTCATGGACTGGGATCCAACAGGTATTAACCAGAACTAGACAAACCTTATCTCTGCAAGTCACTGACTACTTCACCACATATTCAGAGGTGGGAGACTCATGGACTGGGATCCACCAGGTACTAACCAGAACTAGACAAACCTTATCTCTGCAAGTCACTGACTACTTCACCACATATTCAGAGGTGGGAGACTCATGGACTGGGATCCAACAGGTATTAACCAGAACTAGACAAACCTTATCTCTGCAAGTCATTGACTACTTCACCACATATTCAGAGGTGGGAGACTCATGGACTGGGATCCAACAGGTATTAACCAGAACTAGACAAACCTTATCTCTGCAAGTCATTGACTACTTCACCACATATTCAGAGGTGGGAGACTCATGGACTGGGATCCAACAGGTATTAACCAGAACTAGACAAACCTTATCTCTGCAAGTCATTGACTACTTCACCACATATTCAGAGGTGGGAGACTCATGGACTGGGATCCACCAGGTATTAACCAGAACTAGACAAACCTTATCTCTGCAAGTCACTGACTACTTCACCACATATTCAGAGGTGGGAGACTCATGGACTGAGATCCACCAGGTATTAACCAGAACTAGACAAACCTTATCTCTGCAAGTCACTGACTACTTCACCACATATTTAGAGGTGGGAGACTCATGGACTGGGATCCACCAGGTATTAACCAGAACTAGACAAACCTTATCTCTGCAAGTCACTGACTACTTCACCACATATTCAGAGGTGGGAGACTCATGGACTGGGATCCACCAGGTATTAACCAGAACTAGACAAACCTCAGTGCTCCAGATAAGCTTTTGGCTAAATGCTTATTTTACTCCCTAAATTAAAATTCAATGCTTAAAATGAAAATTGAAAGAGTATTTTCAGATCAACTTTTGGCCAAATGCTTATTTTACTCCCTAAATTAAAACGCAATGCTTAAAATGGAAATTGAAAGAGTATTTTCAAAATTTACCTTTACTTCTGACCAGACACTGTTAATGTTTGCTTTAATACAGATTTGAGGTTGCCTTCAATTCCATTTATTATCAGCCATGGGAATTTTACTTTCCATGATTCAAAGGTATTTCTATTGACCTTGCCACCCGTGTGTTTTTTGTTAATTTTTTGTGACTTCGTAATATATGCATCAATAACTCACTTTTGAGAGAATTGTTTTTCTTAAAGAACTGGATTAAGTTAGCAGATAATGATTGGGTTTCTGTTGTTTTTTTCCGTCTTCCGACGCCAGAAGCAGACGATGCCTTTTATAATAAATACGATAAAGTAATCGGCTAAAGTAATGCAGGTTCGTTTATAGCAGGCCTTTTTAAAACACTTGGAAATACTCAACATGTTCCCATGTGCGTCTCAGTGACAATGATCTACGGGAAATAACTATTATTGTATAAAGTTAGTGTGGTTCCCCGATCTACCAATAAACAGTTGATTTTATCGGTATAGGTCAGGGAACCAGACTATGTTTTACATAGCTGTAACAGTTCACTGTTGCGTTAGTTTATTTCACGGTGTCTACTTCCTTTGTGAAAACCCCGGTCTTTGGAAATACAATACCCACAAGATCGCCAATGAAATGCTTAAATTCAATTGTTTATGCGTACCGGTACGCACATTTATTATTTTCAATGCTTTTTTTGTCAATTTCAATGCTTATTTACGCAAATACGCACCTTATCTGGAGCACTGAAACCTTATCTCTGCAAGTCACTGACTACTTCACCACATATTCAGAGGTGGGAGACTCATGGACTGGGATCCACCAGGTATTAACCAGAACTAGACAAACCTCATCTCTGCAAGTCACTGACTACTTCACCACATATTCAGAGGTCAGAAACTCATTGACTGGGATCCACCAGGTATTAACCAGAACTAGACAAACCTTATCTCTGCAAGTCACTGACTACTTCACCACATATTCAGAGGTGGGAGACTCATGGACTGGGATCCACCAGGTATTAACCAGAACTAGACAAACCTCATCTCTGCAAGTCACTGACTACTTCACCACATATTCAGAGGTCAGAAACTCATTGACTGGGATCCACCAGGTATTAACCAGAACTAGACAAACCTTATCTCTGCAAGTCACTGACTACTTCACCACATATTCAGAGGTGGGAGACTCAAGTTCGTAGGACAAAGCTCATGACCAATCTTCACAGAGACTATTGCTGGGTAGAGACCGTGGATTGGCAGTTATCGTTTGAGCTCGCCAGGCGTGTCTTGGGTAAAATTAAGGAAAGTCGTAAATAAAATCATCTTTAAACCCTCTATTTGATTTAAATCACACCAACCTGAGAAATATTCCTGTGCCTGCTCCACATTTATATGCATGTTCCGTAGCAGCACCCATTGTGACTCCATCAAATTCAGTCTGACAGCAGTAGCTCTGAGAACACAGCATTTTTCCACATACCAGGCACATCGTGGGTGCGCGACTGTCATCTCCATCAGATTTTGGACATCTGAACATACAGTATATAAATATATGCAATTTGGACATCTGATTAACATTAATATAATTTTATACAACCATAAATAGGTGCTAACCAATATGAGGTTGAGCAAGTGTCTGGGAAAACAAATTTGATAATGGTAGCAAACATTATTTATGCTGTTACTGAACACAGCCCAGGTAACAAGTCAAGATAGACAAAGTGATCCATTAGTTATGACCACCACACTCAGCAGGCCACACCATAAACTACATACATCACACTTTGAACATTACTGGAATTTCCATCATATTCTTGCCCTCTGGTGTCCCGAATATATTTTTAAGTCTTATCGGAGAAATTCAAAACATACCACAATGCTTTGTGTGTGGGACTAATCACATCATTCTAACACAATCATGAAACCCACTGCTTGGCTGGAACTGCCTTTTTGTGGGTGGTTAAAAGCTGGCGAATAGTGGTGCCCTCGCACGTGAGAGGTGGACCTGTAGCCGGTGTGATGTGACCATTCTCATTATCCTCGTCGTTGACATCGGAGCTGGTTTCTTCACTAGATGTATTTGTTTCCAATGCGCCTGTTTCTGTAGGTTTTGGTTATTTGAAACTGTTTAGCGTCACTTGTCAGGCGTTTATTTTTTAAAGATTCTGGACGGTTGAGTAACAGTCATCCCCTTCCAGCAGTTCATTTCCACAATCACATCGAAAAAACCCTTGCCCACCTGATGTGGTTGCTTTCACAGCTTGGCGAAGTGTCACTGTACATTCCGTGTTAACGTCACAATTAGTCAGGAGCTTTTGCGGACATAGATCAAATTGATTTCTTGCATATTTTGAACTTATTATTCCAGACTTAACAGCAATAGTGTACATGTTTTGTTCATCACAATCAAGAATCACACCAAGGATGTTTCTTGGGTCACCCCTACCCCTCTCAACCATAGGTATAGGAATAGCAACATTGTGAAATGATTGTGGAAATGGTAAAAAACAATGTCAAACCAACAGACGTAAGTGCTTTAAGTCTGGTAAAATGTGTAATAGCAGATGCCACAGCAGTCTTACATGTAAGAATAAATAGCACCATGAACATTGTATGTGATGTTGAAACTGTACATTACTATATTGTGCTTTTATCATGCTAGCTGTTCTTAGTTAAGTCTAAAGCGGAGATAGACAATATTGTGCATGTGCAAAACCTTTTATAAAAAATAAATGATGCTGTTAACATTAGTCTTAGTTTTGTTTCTTAAAGGTATATTTCTTATATTTTGTTCCAATTGACCAAAGACGTTTGATTTTAGCCGTTTCATGAAATGGCTGGAGCAATTTTTTAGTCATTTCATGAAAAGCCTGAAATATTTAGCAATTTCATGAAATGACTAAGTGAATTGGTCATTTCACGAAAAGGCTAAATTTTTTAGCCATTTCATGAAATGGCTGATTTCACAGATTGACTGTAACATCTATTCAATACCATTTACACCTTACAGTACACTATATGTTAGTCATGTTTATGGTTTTATTGGTGAGGGGAAAACATCAGAATCCATTTTCAGCAGAACCACAATCCTTCTGTAAGTAACGGACAGAATTTTTTCAAATGAAGTATCTCAGTTCACAATTAGGAAATACAAAATTTGAAGTGTGATTTTTTTTTATACATACGTAAATGTAGATACTCTGTTGATGAGTTCGCTGTAGTCATCAGGCAGAGGTATGAGCTTATTGGTGTGCAATGGGTACTGTATTAAAGGTTGACTTGATGCAGAAAACATCTCCTTCAGGCAGGAATTCTTACACCATCTGTATTAAATATATGTAATTATAAATATATATTTACACTGCAACATGTATAATGTATCTTTTATTGATTGACTAATTTGAGACAGCAATGATATCTCATTATTTAACAGAGGTTTAAATGTCTATGTCTGACAGTGCTGCAAGTGATATGATGTTGTGAACATAATACAGACTGGTTGGTTCTCTCTCTAACCCAGTTTCCTCCAAACTAATACCCCAAATTAATGCTTTCTACCTTATCCTCGCTACTGAGCGTGATTTGTATCAGCTATGTATTTCGTTAGCCTCACATGTGGAAGGTTATGGGTTTGATTGCTGACCTGGTCAAACCCATAACTTGAACTAGTCAGCAGGAATGTTACCTCTTTTAATAGAAAAACCAATTTATTTACAAAAAATTAAGTTGACAAACACTGAACGTGACCTGTATATTATTTTATAATACCAGTACATACGAAATATCAATTTAATATGTAGATTCCTTCAGAAGTTATTGATCAGAAATCTATTTTTTTTCTGGACAGTCAGAAGGATGAATGAGTAACACTTAATGCAACTTCACCAGTCTTCGAATGACGGGGCCATAAAAATGGTACAATATTGTAAGTTTCCTAGCTTGGCGCTCAGCATTTAGAGGACAGTTCTAGGATTGGTCAGTATAATGTGACTGGGTGGGGAATTGTATTACTCAATTGTTAAAAGCAACACTTAACACAGTAAAATACAATACACTCATTGCCAACATTCAGGTGATTTTATGAGCTAAACTGTCCGTCCAATAAAAGATGGAAAACCTTTATGTTTATGCACATAAGACCACTACAGATTTTGACCTAGATTTCAATATTAAATATTTTACAACATTAATTCAGCCCTACTATTTCATAATTTAGTTTATATTATTTTATTTATTAAAGCAAAGATTGCTAAGTACATGTAAGCTCAGAGCTTATATGAACCGCTCCTGAGTCCACTTTCTCAGTAGAACCAGTACTAAATGTTGTTTTTGAGGGGCTAATGGATCGAACCCACGACCTCTATAGTGTCGGTGGCCACAACTATCCACTGCACTACTGCTGTGTTTTACTCTTTCATAACATTACAGACATAAAATGTATACCTGTTTCTCAGGCAGTCCATGAGTTCTCCCTGATTCTCCAGTAGACGTGACATATGTGTGCTGATGCCAAGGTAGTGACACAGGGAATCAAACTCTTCTGTAGATGACACAACATTCGCTTCTGTAAAAAGTTTATACATACAGTTTATATCTGTAAATTTGCATATCCTGCGCTGGGTAAAACATACATTGAACAATGAACATATTTGAAGAAATTCCACATAAAGCACTTTAGTATGTCTACTTTAAACTCTCAAATCAATCCAGGGGTTGTGAGTTTGAATTCCCGCCCAGCAACAGTCTCCATGATGATTGATATACCACATTTGTCTCATTATCATTTGTCTCTCACTGCTGACTCAAGTGGATAAGTTATCAGTTACTTGCGGAGACAGGCTGTGCTCAAGTACTGCTTAACTGTTTAAGATACCAGGAAACTATGATTAAGTTAACTGATCGTCTATTATCCCTCGATGGCATAAAAATGATGTTTAATATTCAAACAATTCAATCCAATTTAAAGTCACAAACATAAAACAAGAAACTTGCTGCACAGCTGTTTATATAGATAGAGAGAGAGCGAGAGAGAGAGAGAGAGAGAGAGAGAGAGAGAGAGAGAGAGAGAGAGAAGAGAGAGAGAGAGAGAGAGAGAGAGAGAGAGAGAGAGAGAAAGAGATTTACATTTAATTCCTACATATAACCAGGCCAAAATGTACAATTGTTTTTTGTGGAAAGATTACTGCAATCATTTGAATACAATGTACATAACACTGCATATGTTATAACAAATTGATGACATAGAGTCAACAAGAAACAAACATATTCGAAATGACCTTGTGTGTGAAACAACTTAGGTATGCATGCATTAAAAGACACTCAAAATATTGAAACTTTCATATATTGATGTTAATAATGAAATATTAAAGATAATTATTATGGAAGTGATTCCTTCTTTGCAGATTATTTCTGCACACTGTTTAGCTTTGTATGCATTGCTCTTTATCAGTTTCATTTTTGTCTTTGCTTAGCTGAGGCGTAAATAATATCAGTAACATTAAGTAAACTACAAGACTGTGAGAGTTTGTTATTGTGACGGATGTGCAATATCTATTCAATAATGACTAAACTATCATCTGTTTCATTCGATACTCTAAAGTTTGTGCATCCATCAAAGATGATTTAGATTACTTAGTCTGTATGAGAAGATGCACATATTTTAAAATATCTAAATGAAACAAACAGAGCGTTTATAAGTACAAAGTCGGCCGGGACATGAATTTCTGAAAAAATATTATGATCAATGTTGTTCCAAATGTATATTAAATGTAAATGACAAAAAATAAATCAACATTTACCTGTGAGTTGAGTAGGAGTGGTCACTCCAGTCAGATTGTGATAAAGGAGGGCAGCACATCGCAGGTATGGTAGCATCGCCTTCCTTACATGCACAGACAGCTGACATGGTAATGGAGAATTCTCTTTTTTGATACTGGGGGAAAAAGAGAATTTCCAAATTAGATCAGGTGATGGTCAATACAGTTTTTTTTTTACAAATTGAACATGCTGATGATTAAAAAAAACAGGAGTTGTGGCTACTTAGATCTAACTACATGCCTAAGAACTTATAAATATTTGTTTCTAGTTATAAAAGAGCCACAATTCTGCCTATAGTTTATCTTACTTTCTTTGCTATGGATTGTATTTTATCTTACTTTGCTAGGGAGTGTAGCTTATCTTACTTACTCTGCTAGTGAGTGTAGCTTATCTTACTTACTCTGCTAGGGAGTTTAGCTTATCTTATAACTCTGCTAGGGAGTGTAGCTTATCTTACTTACTCTGCTAGGGAGTGTAGCTTATCTTATAACTCTGCTAGGGAGTGCAGCTTATCTTACTTATGTTACTTTGCTAGGGAGTGTAGTTTATCTTACTTACTTTGCTTTGCTAGGGAGTGTATTTTATCTTACTTACTTTGCTAGGGAGTGTAGTTTATTTTACTTACTTTGCTAGGGAGTGTAGTTTATTTTACTAACTTTGCAAGGGAGTGTATTTCATCTAACTTACTTTGCTAGGGAGTGTTGCTTATCTTACTTACTCTGCTAGTGAGTTTAGCTTATCTTATTTACTTTGCTAAGGAGTGTAGCTTATCTTACTTACTTTGCCAGGGAGTGTATTTTATCTAGCTTACTTTGCTAGGGAGTGAAGCTTATCTTACTTACTTTGCAAGGGAATGTAACTTATCATACTTACTTTTCTAGGGAGTGTAACTGATCATACTTACTTTGCTAGGGAGTGTAGATTATTGTAGACAATGAGCAGAGCCTCTCCTTCATAATCTCCGTCAACCTCCATGCCTGAAAATGATTTAAAAATAAACAAAACAATAAAACAATTGCACCATTTCACTTTTAGAAGTAGATTTTCATATTTGCATATTTATTTTTCAACAATCAACTATCACTATACCCCTTTCATCACTATAATGATAAGGTGGTATTTTATTTTTCACATACAGCCAACTATCAATCTCTAGCCCACTATCACTATTATGTGTGACAGCTCTAGAAAGTATCAACTATTTAACCATGAATATTTTTGTGTGATAACTCCAGAAACTATATAAGTATTTAAAGAAAAGTATTCAAATTATTTAACCATGAATACCTTTGTACAATAGCAGTAGAAAGTATTGAATTATATAATTATGAATACTTTTGTAAGATAGCACTAGACAGAAAGTATCAAACTATATAACCGTGAATACTTTTGAATACTTTTGAAAATGGTTAATCAAACTAAACATTTTTCACCAGGAGTAAGACTTTCAACATTGATTATTGAAATATTCGGATCATAATTAGATTGTATCTACCATTTAAGCATCTTTTTAACTATAAACTGTTGTGGAATCCTTTTTTCAACTTACCACTGTTGTCATGGTCAAATGAGAGCAGAATCTGTATAAGATGTACTGCTGTAACAAGGTGAAAGGCATGTTGATCATTGAGCCCCCCAGAGGGCACTGTGTAGGTAGGTGAAGCCGCTGAGGTATCCAGGTGCAGGCTGGGTAATGACATAGCTAGTGATGTGAGGTAATGGAACATGTCAACGTCCATCAGACACTGTTTGTCTGTCTTTGGCTTCAGCGAGTCCGGGAATAAGACTGTCAATAAACAAATATATATCAGAGTAATGTATCACAGTGATATATGAAATACTTTAAAAATTTCAAGGATATCACACTGACGAGATGTTGTACAAGCAAAACAATCAAATGTGGAACCAATGAAATGCATATTGGTCTGTAGTTAATTTAGATTGATTGCAGTAGAAATGTAATGGTTCGCCTTCTTTGCATACTTGTGATTGATATGATTGATTTATTCTATTGAATACATTTTTGGTTTTAACATTTTTCTCAATAAAACTATTGATTTTATAATAACACGACACATAATGTACATGTAAGTTAAGATTAAGCTTTCATATGTGGTGTTTAGCATTGGTTTCAACAATTTTTCAGTCATATCGCAATGGTGTCTACTTGAGACAGTATTTTAAGCACTGCCACACTGGAGTATCCTATCACAGACACATGGTACTGTACCCCACCCAGTCACATTATACTGACACGGGGCCGTCCAGACCGGGAACTATCCTCTAAATGCTGACTGCGAAGCGAGAAAGCTTCTTATACCATTTTTCAAGTCTTTGGTATGCCTGGGATGGGGATTGCACCCACAACCGTTCGCATGTGAGGCAGATGATCTACTGCAAGATCAACGTTGCGGTTTATAAGTTAAGTGAATTGTTTTGTTTTAATTGTCGATTTTGTCTTGACCTTAGGATGAGACAGCAATACTCAACCCATTGAATCAGATATGCTTGTCCAATATACAAGATGCTAAGACATATATTCACTTTTAACAAGTTTCAGGAAAATTGCATCAAAACTGAAGGCGTGACAAAGTCAGTTGTAACAGAGGGTCAAATTGAAGGTGACCATTCTGTGTTTCCAAAGAGGCAGGGAACAAAAAATATAACATTGTGTAGACTATATTGGGCCACATTTAAAAATATCTCTGTTTGCCCTTGCCCGATCCTAGATTTTAGAACTGGGTAGGTAGGTAGCCTTTTTTTTTTTTTTTCCCCCCTGAAATCCATAAAAAAACATACATGTACAGGATAAACTGAGAAACGCAACCTTTTATTAACTGATATAGCTATTCCAATAAAACAAAATAATTTATATTACATGTATTAACTGTGATCAATACTAACTGTATTGCTCCTAAAAGTGTAGGATTGGAAAATAAGAAAGACTGTAAAAATGAATAGTATTTGTATAACATATGTATAATTAACTGAACTGTGTTTTTTTGATTGACAAAATGATAATGTATATAGAATGACTATTATTACTTTTGGTAACTGCTGTCAAATTTTCTAATATAATTCATTCTATATATACAATTTTTGAACATTATTTCAATATCAAAAGAAACTAGCAGTAGTAGTTCTAACTTGCCAAGATTTTTATTACCAATACACTTGGCGGTATACTATAAAATATTTAAACATAATAGACTTAAATGTATAAATTTTTAGCTCCCCATAACTTATGCATGTGTAAATCACAAGTTTTAGAGTTTGAAGGAGATCACCAGAAGTGAGAGAATTTCAAGGAGAAGTATGACCAACTTATTATGTTGTATTTAGTCTTTGTTCTTTATTGACTATCATTTCTGTTCTGTCAATTCTGTGGCAGTGTGGGGGCAGGTGTTAATTCAAAACATTATTTTAAATATCTTTCTCATCTTTTCTAATGATTGCTATATGTCATAACATACAACAATGACAATGTCAAGCTTACAAAGATATTCAATTCATTCAATAGAGCTTGGCAATATGATAAATAAAACCACTCTATGATAGCCTTCAAATATCTAGAAAAGTGCAACTATATTTCAAATATTAAAAAGACAATTTATCTTAATTGTTCTTTTCAATACTATATTTAAATCATTAATTAAACGCCGAAATGACACAACCAAAAAGCAATAAGTTTATTTCTATAATACCCCAACCACATTTTTTTTACTGTTTACTCGATTTAAATATCAACGTTCACGTTTTCACAGAAGAAAATTGCTACATACATACAGTTCCAATTTATGTAAATCTACGAAATATCTATAAAAATACCAGAACTTAATGCTGACATTATACATTACGCAATCAATCCCGAATTATCTGCAAAAACATAATCAGATTTTAGAAATTGCCACCATTTTGGCAAAAGGAGACCATATTTTTATGCTCTTCTTATTCAAGGATTTGAGGGACATCTGGAACTACCTCATCATCAATTCCTTTCTCAGATGCGCGGTAATATGTGTGTACCTTGGTCGTAGATATCCAACAAATCATAGTGGTTATAAAAAATAGATTAATTTATATTCAAAGCTACCCACCAATCATATTAGAGGAATAAAAATAGATAATTGAATATGCATGAGAGGTTTTCCGAAGTCGCAATATCGGGAATACGGTGTGATAACACTGCGGGGGTCAATTGTTTCTAGTGATAAGTTGCAGTCTATAAGCAACAGTTTGACATGTGTTGTATAAAATATATTTGCAGACCTGTGTATTGTGAAAACTTGATTGTCTGATTTTTAAGACAAGCCCGGAGCGGTCGAAAAAAAACAAAAAAACCTCAGAAATTTTTCCCAATGAAATTTTTTCAGTCGGTGCCTTTTTCTAGGGTCAGTCCCGCAAGGGGAAACAAACAATATTTGAACTAAAAATAAGGTCAAATTCAATTAATATATTTTCAATTTTTTTTATATATTCTAGGTAGTTAGTTGCCTTTCATTGACAATAAAGGGCAGGGCTTGAATTTTCTTATAAAAGCTATTCGTCCTCCACTTTCCAACATTTTGAATTGAATGCTTAAAATCAAAGAAATATTAAGGTCCGGTTCTTAAGTCATACTTGTTCTCACCAAATGTTCCCCGCCATGACGAGCTGACGAGTGGAATTTTCCAGCCCTGTAGGGCATTTCACAATCTCAGAGCCATTAAATGTGTTTTACTCTCCAACGTTTTACCAGTTTAACACAAAAACCATGCTTGATATAAGAACATTTAATATGCTGTTTGGTTATTTGTTGCATTGTATCCTAAACTGTTAACGACTAAATCAACTTTTGGTTGCTGGGGAAAAGATCTTGTTTCCAGGGAACATCTGACAACTTCATATTTCAAACACTGTGACATTTAACTGTACCTGTGATTACAGATCTCCAAGTTACTGGTACATGTACTTACAGGACAAAAGTCGTATACAGTGTTCCTTGGCTAGGTCAGCGTTGGTGACAGAACTAAACACTGCCGTCACTTTGACTACTGCCCTGAGGCAGTCACTCTGTCTACTCGATAACTGACCAAACAAAGGCTTCCCTTCATCACGCAGGAGTTGCTCTGTTTAATGATAAATGTACAGGATTATAATATTTGTATAGTTACAAGACATATGAAACACATTATACTGACATTGAACATATTAATACATGTATGTTTAAAAAATATGAACTAAATGTTGATGCACTGTCAATGGCTGATGATCCATCATCTGCTGACCTTACTTTTATTGCCACGGAAATGTGCAATCAATACACACAAATGTAGCGTCCGATCTGATTAAGCGATTAGCAAATCAAAGCGTACATGTTATTCTTTGTACTCCCTAAAATTTTGGTTAGTTTAGTACAAATGCTATTACCTAACAAACACCAATGAAATAAATATTTTTGAGATATTTTGTTCCAATGCAATTTTTCATTGAAGATTATACAGATGTAGTTGCTGACATACCTATACTCTGTATAGTGAAGGCACAAGTATTCCAGACCATGATTGGTACCCGGGAATTGTCGTCATCGGGATCCACTCCTAGCCCAAACTGTCACATACAAAACAATACAGAATACTGGATAACTTTTTGATTTTATGTCCACATATAAATGTCATCTATTTGGAACAATAAACAAATAAAGTGCAACAGGTGTTTATATCAATTCTTAGCTTATGTTACCTACCCTCTGAGATGGAATATTTAACTTTGGCAAGTTAGAAGACTGTACATAAATCAGGTTTTTCTCCAATTTTTAATTAATCCTTTACTCCATAGATACGCATTTTCCCGCACCAATCACAGAAGGCCTTTGAAAACAGTGCAGGAAGAGTTTAGATTGCTTGTTACGAGCAATCTGAACACTTCCTGCACTGTTTTCCACTCTGTCAGTTAATATAAACATAATTCAACCAATAATTCAAAAGCCTTCTATATTAGAGGTGTCAAAAGGCGTCTATATTAGAGGTGTCCAAAGGCGTCTATATGAAGTAAAGGGTTAACAAACATTTCTTTGCCAATATATCATCCTTAGACAACACTGATTGTCAGGCCTAATTATAACATAAAGAATTTCTTTTTACAAAATGCCAAATTAATGCATTGAAAAAGGATTTCTTACAGTCATGACCTATGCACCCAGGTTAAACTAAAATATTCCCACTTAAATTTGCATGCATTTTGGGCATATTTTTATAATTGGGAATTGCATTTTTTCACATTTTGATAATTTGAAATGTGAAAAGTCATTTGTGTTTTTAATAGTTATAAATGATAATTAAATGTATTATCTTCAAATGAAAAATGATGTACACAATTGACAAAATAAAAATCCAATTTGATTTCATGCCTGCAACACTTAAACATCTATTGATGAAATGGCGGGGTGAAAACATATGGAACCCTTAATATCTTTTCTATTTTTCAAATGAGGCAGAGTGTCGTCCGTGGCAGAGTGGTTTAAGGCAATGACTTAAGATCACTTGCCTCTCATTGGTAGGTTGTAGGTTCAAGTCCCATTTGCTCCAAAAACTTTATGCGAGAAAGTTTGCCAGTTACTTGCAGAAGGACAATGGTTCTACTCATCTTCCTCCACCAATAAAACTGGATATGCAATATATATTCTGAAAATGGCATTGTACCCCATTAAAAAAAAAGTTGTCAAATGTTTTAGGTATATTGGCTTGGATTTGTCTAAACATTCAAGGTGATATTACAATGTGGTGCAAGATATTTAATTTTTACAATTCTTTTGAAACAGAACTTTCTTCAAACAAAATTACCCTTTTTCACTTTTCTTCACATAAAATATCAGTTAAATAGTTTCGAAAAGCACAATAAGTAAATTTACAGAGTATGTATCTTTAGAGAATTTCCTGAGCATTTCTTTCATTTCCTGGTTGAATTGACCACTGCTGGCTGCATCTTCCTGCACGTAGGCCCAAAGTGACTGGAAGTTTCTGGCCACTGTCTCTGCCATTAGCTTGGTGATGGACGATACAGGACAAGGCTGGTATAGGATGGAATCTTCTACAAAGGTGAAATCAAATATTGATAATAATTATGCGAAATACATCCATGTACAGTTAAACTCGTGTAAGCGGTCACCTCCATTAAGCAGCCACTTGTCTTAATCAAGCATATTTTCTAATTCGCATTTATATATTTTCAAAATAAATTAACTTATTCTAAACAACAACTTGTCTTAAAGGGATTATATTGGCAAAAAACACAACACGCTGTTAATCCAGACTTTTCCTGTATGCAGTGTGCACAAAATAATGCTTATGTATTGACATATAACCTTTATTTACTTGAAAGTTATCAAATTAACAGTTATTGAATATTGGCCAAAACTTTAATACGTCCTGCAATAAAGTATTGCGCAATGTTTACATTCAACTCTTTTAAAGGCTTCTTTGCTCTTTTCTTTGACTGGCTGCTTGAGACAGGTTTGACTGTATATTTAATATTGTACATACAAGTGAATTTACTAATGGTTGAGTGCCATATACCATATTACTTCAGAGAATGATTCTAACCTATTTATATATATGTAACAACAGCCACTGTTTAGAATAACTGATTTTCCTCATGCCATTGTGAAATTTATCAAAAATGTTGTTAATTTTCCAAACTGGATATGCACATTAAAGTTTCACATAGATCATTTGCAGCAAGTTTTGTCAAAATTGGGTAGCTGGTTGTGGAGAAGAAGCTCAAGCAAGCTTTCTCATTCAGAAAATTCAAAGTGGCAAATATCACTGAATCGGAATGAAAAAGGGATATGCAAAACTAAGCTTCAGACTGATACTTCCAACCAAGTTTCAGTGGATTCTAACTGATAGTTCAAGGGAAAAAGTGTAGAGAAATTCTTCATTGTGTATTGAAAGGGCCGTAATTCAGCTGAACATTAACGCAAAAGGGATATGCACAAATTAAAAAAAAAAATGGTGTAACTGTATTTAACTTTATGTGTAGCTATGCAAAAAAAAACTCAATTCATGAATTTGTTCTATTTATTCTGTTTGTGGCAGAGTGTGTTCGTACCTGAAGCATCCATCTCATCAGCCTCCTTGATGCTGTTTTGTACAGTCTTGTGTATGCCATCCAACCAATCTTGGAAACTCAAATGTACAGTTGTATCTACACTACTGAAATGAAACATGAAGCTGCCTCTATAAAGGTAAAGTAAGTAAAGTGTTTGTTTATTAAAGTGTCACCCCTATTGAAAGGGCCAGCCACACTGGGCTTATGAGACACCTTTATGTTGTACACAGTTACTTCCCGAAAGCTGTCATTGCCAGGCGTTACGCTGATAGACATTCGGTACCCCTCAATTTAGCTAGCTGCTGGGTGAGCAACCGGCTGCATCAGAAAAAATCCAAGTGCTTCCACCAGGATTCGAACCTTCGACCTCCTGTTTCCGAGGCGGACGCTTTAACCACTAGGCTATGGAAGACGGTATATGTACAACAACACAGTTGTTCGTGTACACATGCTTAGTGCTATTACATGTATTTTGTATAATTTTATCGACTTATTTCAAACAGGTAGATTTCTATTCATAAAAGGGATCCTACGTGGCTGAGTGGTCTTAGGCGCTGTCTTAAGATCACTTACCTTTCACTGCTAATGTCAAAGGTTCAAGTTTCGCTTGCTCTAAAACCTTTATGTGAGAAAGTTTGCCAGTTTCTTGCGGAAGAATGGTGGTTCTTCTCAGATTCATTCTGAGGTCTTCCTCCACCAATAAAACTGGATATGCTAAATGTAACCATAACTATCCATAAACAAGAGGGGTAATGAGGGCCATACTTTGCTCCCCTGATGCAAAAGAGAATATAAAGGTATTTTAATTTTCTTAATTATTACATACATGCTTTATTATATTTTTTTTCTAAAATCTGCCATTTTTATGCTTTCAGATCAAATTTATCTGTATTAAGCAACAACCTGTTTTAAAAGGTCACTTTTGCTGCTTCCCTTGACTGGCTGTTAAGACAGTTTTGATTGTACTCTGACAATGTACAGCAGCTTTATTATATTTTATTTCTAAAATCTGAAATGTGAAATTCTCTACCCAGAAATGTGATGTACCGAAGAACAAATTAGAAATACTGTAACATCAATACTTAACATTATGGCTACTTACCTACTGGGCGATAAGTTAGAGAGGGAAGGTAAAACTGGTATCACAGTATTGCTTATACATTCACACATGGGACATAGGAACTCCATCTTCTCAATGTCATAGCTGTAGTTATGACGAAATCTCAGTGGCCGTCTTCTCTCTCGCAACAATATTGCATCGAAAAATCTGAAATTGATGAGAAAGAAACTTATTGTATTCAAATCAAAAGGACATGCACAACAGGACTTGTCACTCTTGTGACTTTGCAGTCATTTATTTAAGGGATAAAATAACTCATTAGTTTTACTAGTTTCCATTGCAAGAGAATTAAAATATGCCCAAGAACTCTCAAGCACACTCTCAAGGCCATGAGTATTGACAATAAGGTATGCTCTAATATTCTCTTTTATATATACATGTAGTTCTAGTAAGACTATTTGTATGGGGCTATATCTATTTGAAACATTACACTTTATGGCTAAATGACGTAATTTTTAACTAACATGATGAATTTATCAACAACAATGGTACTTAAATGTAATTTTTTTTGTAAAATCAAATCTGCACATATATCAAATTTGAACCCAAATTTGGGGTTAAAACTTAAAAACTTTAATCAATTAACCCAAGAAATCCCTCAAATTTGCTTGTCCGAAGTGCATACAAATCACAGATAATTATAATCAAGACCAACCTCTGCCAGCAGTCTGCATGCATCATGTGTCCACAAGAACTGGTGTGTGACCCTGTACTTAGATCTGACCTCATCAGCAAAGGGTCATAGTCCTCTCCATGCACCAGAGCATTACCATGACATAGTGACAGCACAGTAGACCTGAAACAGAAACACATTACTTCAAAGGAAGCCAAAAAAAATTTCAATGAAAGGGTTTGAAACCATTTGATCATTTTTAACACATTTTTGTTAACTTTGTCACATACAGTCTTTGGACTGAGATGACTTTGAACCTAATATCAGCACTGAGAGGTAAGTGATTATAAGAATGAATGTAAGAGTAATAAATAATATATCATTGAAAATTGGATACTACTACTATTAAATATATTTGTATGCCCTAATTTAACCAGTATTGTGTGCTCTAAATATGTTTGTACTACCCTTAAATCCTGCCTCTCAGGACCATGGCATGGTGGATAGGGTGTTGGAGACTCATGTAAAAGGTCAAGGATATGATCCTAGACTCTATCTGATGACCTCTCATTAACAACATCCAATAACAAAACAAAGTAAGTCTGAGTAAGTCTGAGTAAAACCACAGCCCATTCACAAGTGGCAAACTTTCTCACATAAAGTGTAAAATCCATGTACTCAGCAGTGAGGGATGAGTGGTCATTAGACAACAACTCAGACCGTTAAGCCATGGACGAGCCTATAATATAAGTTATATACTAAATGCCTTACTTCTGTATAAAAGCTGTGAGGACCATAGCTTTCCCGGTAAGCGTGATTTCTTGTTCCTCCTGACACAGTATACATGTTCCGTGGAGTGGCGCCATCTGGTTCATTACCGTTCTCTTGTGACCTATGGCTACAGGGAATGATGTACTTGTATCATTGCAGTTGTCACTGTGGAAGTGAAAATATTGATTAGTTAATAATATCTTGAATGAATAAATGTATGTTTATTACAACAATCACAAAACTGTTACATGAATGCAATATGAAACAAAGTTCCAGTCTCAATCTTCATGTATGAAAATGTTTGTGAAATTAGTCTGCTTTATTTTTAGAATGTCTCATTTTGGTTTAAAAATGTAAATGAAGTATTGAACAATTTGATGACTCTTTGGTTAATCTATTGTTAATGTAGATCAAAGGGTTGTTGAACCATCATATATAGATATCTCGCAAGCAATACACACGAGTTAACTGAAAATGGACTTAACCTGAAAGTATTGGTTGGTGAACCATACATACATGGTTTGTGAACCATAATTTACAGATATCTCGCAAGCAATACACGCGAGTTAACTGAAAATGGACTTAACCTGAACGTATTGGTTGGTGAACCATACATACATGGTTTGTGAACCATCATTTACAGATATCTCGCAAGCAATACAAGCAAGTTAACTCAAAATGGACTTAACCTGAACGTATTGGTTGGTGAACCATACATACATGGTTTGTGAACCATCATTTACAGATATCTCGCAAGCAATACAAGCGAGTTAACTCAAAATGGACTTAACCTGAACGTATTGGTTGGTGAACTATACATACATGGTTTGTGAACCATCATTTACAGATATCTCACAAGCAATACAAGCGAGTTAACTCAAAATGGACTTAACCTGAACGTATTGGTTGGTGAACCATACATACATGGTTTGTGAACCATCATTTACAGATATCTCACAAGCAATGCACACGAGTTAACTGAAAATGGACTAAACCTGAACATATTGGTTGATGAACTATACATACATGCACATGGTTTGTGAACCATCATTTACAGATATCTCACAAGCAATACATGCGAGTTAACTGAAATGGACTAAACCTGAACGTATTGGTTGGTGAACCATACATACATGGTTTGTGTACCATCATTTACAGATATCTCACAAGCAATGCACACGAGTTAACTGAAAATGGACTAAACCTGAACATATTGGTTGATGAACTATACATACATGTACATGGTTTGTGAACCATCATTTACAGATATCTCACAAGCAATACATGCGAGTTAACTGAAATGGACTAAACCTGAACGTATTGGTTGGTGAACCATACATACATGGTTTGTGTACCATCATTTAAAGATATTTCACAAGCGATACACGCGAGGTAACAGAAAATCGTCTAAAACTAAGCATATTGATGAAAAAAATATCCCAAAATTGATCTCGCATGGAAATATTGTGTTGAGTAAAGATCTTTTTTTATTGTTTAGACTTATTGATGGTTTGAATATTTTATGTAATCGAGGGCTAACAAACGATCAGTTAACCTTTCTTTAACCACTTTTGTTAACCATCTAGGTTAACTAGTATTCAAGCACACTTCTATCTGTAAGTCACTGATAAGTTTCCCATTTGAATCAGCAGTGAGAGATAAATGACAGTGAGATGAAATATCGTATATCAATCATCACAGAGACTGTGGCCAGACGAAGATTCAAACTCATGACCCCTTAATTGATAGTCAGATGTGCAACTGAGCTAACCTAGCCAGTTAATTGTCAAGACATTTAGTATTGCTGATTTTTTTTTTTTAGAAATAACATGCACACTATATGACCATTTTAATGGTAGTTTTGTGTGGTAGAACTATTTACCTCAAGTCCATGTCTGAGCCAACGCGGGGAAACAGGTCTGTGCTGGTACTCTCAAACAACTCTGCATTGTCTTTGATAAAGTTTTTTTGCATTGCAGACATTTGTGCCATAATTTTCTGGCGTCTCTTCTCTGCTGCCACAGCCTTCTTCTTTCTTTCAGCCTTAACTTTTTCATCTCTCGGCGAAGCAACATGTTCCACGGTGTCCATGGAAACAGGCTCATTCTTCATCTGCCGCACTTCAGTGAATTTCTGCAGAAAAAACATATTTACAGTTAGTTTTATAGAAAAGTGTAATAGTGTTAAATCAGTTACAAGCTTTGTGACATACCGATAGATCAGTTAATTAATTGAATATTTAGTGTCATTTTTATGCCATCAAGGGCTAACAGTTGATCAGTTGACCTTACCACTGTTTCCTGAGATTTTGGAAGGTTAACTAGTACTCAAGCACACCCCAACTCCTCAAGTAATTGATAATTGTCTCACTTGAATCAGTGGTGAGCGACGAATGATAATGAGAAGCAATGCGTACATCAAACAGCATGGAGATTGCAGTCGTGCGGGGATCCAACTCACAAGCCATCGATGGCATAAAAATGACGCTAAATATTCAATCAATCACAACCCCTGGTATACAATGTCTGTGTTAGAGTTTTGGTGGTAAAATCAAAGGTATACAAGGCTACTATTACAACTGGTCCCCCATGTATATTATACTGAGTGCAAAACTAAACAAGAGTAGCATGTTATTGGTACATGTAAGTCTCATTGTATTCTAATCGGGATGGAGGATTGTATGGATGATTTTACTACACAACAATACCTTGATGGTCCAAGAGATGAGATCTCGTAGACTGTCATGTGATATGTTGTGATTGCTAGCTGCCGATTCCAACAACGTCTGGACAGTCCTGCCATCTGAAGTTGTAAAGAACAATTACAAGATTAGTTTGTACTTTTTCATTTTAGCTTCTGAGAATTCTAAGAATGCTCAGGGCTTATATGAACTGCAGTTGAGAGCTGTTTTTTTCAGAGGCAATTTGGTCGAGCAATGGTCAAGCCTGCGACCTCTTTATCCACTATCCTACTGACCTGCTGACATTTAAATGTCAAGATGAATGAAACACAGAATCATTTAACGAAAGATATAATTGTGACATTTCTTCATAATATTTAAAGTACATGTTTATATCAGAGAATACTAATACATTTATAAAACAATCTACACATGAACTAGGTGCACCTATCAACTTATTTTATTGGGATATACTCAATTTTAAGCAATAAGAGTGAAATGAAGTACCAGATGCTTGTCTAAATATTTTTTTTTAAACTGCGTTTTAAACACGATTTTCAACACATTTCAGGTTATATGAGACATATCCAGTTTTAATGGTGCAGCGAACCTCAGAATAAATCTAAGTAGAGCCGCCAACATTTCACAAGAAATCTTGCAATTTTCTCACAAAGTTTTTGGAACAAGTGGCACTCAAAGCTATTGAGAGGTTGATAGTCTTATAAATTGATTAGTTGTAAGTGCTGAATCAATGTTACATAATTGTCACAATGAATAGAACTGAATTATCAATCAAAATCAAATAGATACTGTAAACAAGAAATATCACTGGTAAGTGTCGCATGCCCCCAAAATGGTCTGTGAAAATAATAATATATGTTATAATAGGTAGCGATGTATCCATGAATATCAAGAGTAATGGACTGACATTTCAGACTATACATGCAATTTCATGTTTTTTTTACATTATAGCATGACCGTGACCTTTGTGTAACCTTAACCTTGACATCTGATGTAATGGTTTAGGTGTTCCAATATGGTAAATGCAGGTGACACATCATCATGACATGTTGATCACTTGTGTCAAGCTATTTTAAAATCCCTCCATGTAAGACAAAATTACAGATCAGACATGAAATATCAAACAAACTGAAAGTGTGACCTTGAACTAAGGTTAGGGGTCTTAACGTGACACGTTATCATGTCATCTTGATCATTTGATAAATTGATAAATTGAGCCAAGTGTTTTTGAAATCCATCCATGTATGATAAAGTTACAGATGGACTTGAAATCTCAAACAGGCTCAGAGTGTTGTCAAACAAACTCAAAGTGTAACCTTGACCTTTGAGGTACGGGTCTAGGTCTTACTTGTGGTACATCATCATGTCATCTTGATCAATTGAGCCAAGTTAAAGACAAAGATACAGACATGCAATATCAAACAAATTGAAAGTGAGACCTTGACCTTTTAGGATAGGTTCTTGGTATTACATGCAACACTTAATTATGTCATGTTGATCAACTGAGCCAAGTGTTTTTAAACTGTAGCCATAGGTGACAAAGTTACAGACTGGGCACTAAATCCCAAACGGACCTTGACCTTTGAAGTGGGAGTCTGGGTTTAGGTGCCATACGTCATCATGTTATGTTGATCATTTGTAGCAAATATTTATAAAATTCATCTGTGCATGACAAAGTAACAAGCCGGACACCAAATCTCACACAGACTCAAAGTATAATCAAAGAAACTCAAAGTGTGACTTGACTTTTGAGGTATGCATGTAGGTCTTACGCGTGACACTTCATCATACCGTGCTGATGAATTGAATCAAGAGTATTTGAAATTAATCTATAGGTGACAAAGTTGTCAAACAAACTCAAAGTGTGACCATGACCATTGAGTTATGAGTATTGGTCTTACTCCCAACACAATGTCATGTTATGTTGATAATTTGTAGCAAATATTTATAAAATCAATTTATGCATGACAAAGTTACAGGTCAGACACGAAATCTCACCAAGACTAAAAAAATGTTGTCAAACAAGCTCAAAGTGTGACCGTGACCTTTGAGGTACAGGTATGGATCTTACCTGTGACACGTCGTCATGTTATGTTGATCATTTATAGCAAGTATTTTCAAAATCCATTTATGCATGACAAAGTTACAGGTCAGACATGAAATCTCAAACCAACTCAAAGTGTTGTCAAACCAACTCAAATTGTGACCTTGACCTTTGAGGTATGGGTGTGGATCTTACTCGCGACACGTTGTCATGTTATGTTGATCATTTGTAGCAAGTATTAACAAAATCCATCTATGCATGACAAAGTTACAGGCCGGACATGAAATACCGGATGGATGGACGCTGCGACTACTATATGCCACCCCAAAAAAAAAATATTTTGGGGGGGGGGGGCGGGCATAAAAAAAAGAGACATACCTTTCCTAGGCTTGACCTGTCCACATGTACGTGACATAAAGTCAAACTCATGGTTACCCTGCTCTATTTCACGTTTTTGTTCATGTAATGCTATTCCAATTAAATGCAGAATCTAGGAGATAAAACAAATATGAATGTATTGGTAACAGAAGAAATTTTAATCAATGACATGCTGAATTTCTACAATAGACTTTTCTTTATGGAACATCCCATTTTCTCTTGTAAGTGATGTTAATACAAATATATTGACTGAGGACCAAACAGTGTAGACACCATTTGTCTGTGAGTGACCTGGAGATTCACTGTTTGCAAGTGGCATCATTAATATGTCCAGCAAACCAAGTGCTAGTTAAGTTTTGTTTGTTTGGGTATTAGTGTCCTGTTTATGCCATCGAGGTTCAGAGACTATCTCACTTGAATCAGTGATGACAATGAGATGCAATCATCACGGACACTGCAACCAGGTAGTGATTCAAAATCACATCCCCTGGTTTGATAGTCAGACATGCCATTGACTGAGCTAATTGGGTCCAGCTTGGTAAGACTTACAAAGCCATATGTCATTTATAATTGGGACAAATTTATTGGATATGTGAAAATAGATTTTATTTCTTTCATCCATTCACACTGGTTACAAATACATGCACATATTTAATTCAGATCCATCTTTTATCAGTATTACATGTATGTGATCAATATCTTTTTTAAAGTTTTAGACAGCATTTTAATGTGTCTTTCTATTTCGACCACAAATCTTTCTCAGTATTAATAATAATTTAAACGAACATACCCTCTCTAGCTGCGTTTCTGACCACGACCTTGACCTTGTGGCGGCCGTCCTACTAAGAATCAACTCTATCAGATGGAACATGACATCACATTGCAGGAGATTCAAAATGGGGTAAAACTGGGGCTTGAACCTGGGTGGTATAGGAGGAGGTAATGCTTGACTCTCATTGCTCTCCTTCTTCCTCTTTACTTGGGTTTCTTCAGACTGGAAGTGGAAAAGATGCCATTGATAATTCTTGCGCAATAATGGTCCAACCCAGATAAATAGTGTGTTTTTTTTAAATATTAGTTTCCACAAAAATTTCCAAAATGGAATATTTTCATATAGCAATATACAATTACAACAGATGTGAATACAAGTTTACCAAAAAAAAACAATTTTACAAGGAAGAATATACTTGTAGATATATATTAATTTTGTCACTAGAAGACCTAATCTGACATAACATTTAAGGCAATAACTTAATTATTCATTGTTTTAGCAGAGTGATATGAAAGTAACAACGATCTTACAGAATCTGAAACTTTTATGGAACATTTTTGAATTAACATTATCTCCCATAGGGGTAATAAGAATCTTATCAGGATTTCTTCAGCTAATCTCCTTTACTGTATAAGTAAAGAGGTAACCAGAAAAAGCAGTCTGATTTGCATTTGATTCATCTCCTTAGTCTGGCAGCAAAAGGATGATAACTGAAGATTACATGTAGTTTCCTTATTTAATTTATCTCCCTTTCCCCCCTACTACATGTATAATGGTGAAATTCAAATATGGATTATAACTAGAGAACCATTCTGACTGACTTATCTCCCTTACTATAGTGGTGAAATATGGTTTATAACTTAAGACCATTCGGGCTCACCTTAGACTTATATCCCTTACTATAGTGGTGAAATATAGATTATAACTGAAGAACTATTCTGACTCACCTTTGACTTATCTCCCTTACTATAGTGATAAAAGTATGGATTATAACTTGAATAGCATTCAGGCTTCAGTTCATACTTCCCTTTTCCACCCATAGTTGTTACCTTCCTGTGAAATAACAATCAATAGATTTTACATTATTGTACTTGGTATGCAGATTTATAAATGTTTTTATAAACATGATTAAAACAATGATTTAAATGTTTACAACATGATAATTAAAGGTTAAAAATTCAAACTAAAAAAATATTTACACTGGTTTCATGCCATAATGAATTTAATTATAAAACACGTTGCTGCATGTCAAATTAGGATTTTTAAATATTTGCATCCTTTCTTAAACAGTCGATAGCAAAGAAAAGTGCCTTCTTTTTTTTTAATGTTCGATCCCTTTATTTTGATAGATCACAAATCACATAGCTCAGCCGCATATTATGAGCATAGCTGGTAAGTAATGGATACCGACTTTGTCAAAACATTGTCTCACGGAACGCATAGCTGTCAATCAGTCTTTTGAAGCAGTTTTCAAAGACCACGGCATAAATTACACAGACATCTAAATTATTTCAGCTCATATGAATTGGCCAACTACATGTCAGAATCGATAAAGACAAACAGCTCTACTATTGTCAGTGACATGCACCATCTACATTTTCCTCTTGATATCAGCATTTGATTCTCAAGCAAGTATTGACAATCTCTATATACATGTACAATTACATGTCTGCTAAACTTTTATTGTTGTTTAAGTTAATATGACAGAACACTGAACATAAACACTGAACACTAACTTAAAATTGGCCACATCCGTAACAACATCCTCCAGGCCAGTCTCATGGTTGGTCTGAAATAAAATAAACAAGTTCAAATTTCATATCAGGTTCTCGTTGTATAGCAATACTCTGTAAATTCTGTAAATGTTTTATATTAATACCAATTTTTTTTAAAAACTTTAAAAGCATTTTAGACACATAACAATAAGGTTTTATGAATTTCAAACCAATTATTATTTTACATGCGTTCGATCTCAAAATATCATGATTTTTAAATCCCATTGAACAAATCTTAAAGCTTACATGCACATCTCTACAACTGGGCACTGGAAAGAATTCAGCAACAATTTTGTGAGTAAAATTTGATTCTGAGTAATGTCTGGAATATGTTCTAATCTTACTGATCCCACATGTGAAAAAGTTTCTAAGAAGAAAAAAAGATATTTAGTTTACCTCAATTGTGAAACAAGTTTTTACAACTTAGACAACTCCTGCTGAAGTCTTCCCAGGTAGAACCAGAACCACATGGGGATAAAGTGCCTGGCTCAATGACACAACACATAGCCCTGCTATAGGATCGAGACCCACAACTCCAGTAATCCTGGTTTCAACGCTCTACCACTGGGCCCACACGATATACATACCGTAAGTTTGGCGACTTTGATACAACTCAAACAATCACAGTTAGCTGGATTATCTCAAGATAATACAACTGTGCTGACATTTGCAGCGATCTTAAGTTACAGTGGTGAAATATAATATTCATAATGTTCCTTTATAAAGTTTATAAATTAACTACTTACATCTTCTGGTAGATTCTTTGCCAACTCACTGTGTGCCAAGGGAGATAAACACAGCTGGTGTATAACCTCCCTTTTAGTTATATCTGACTTGCTTACTTCCCCTATTCCTTGCATATATCTTTCACCTATGTAAAATATATTACAAAATGTTGATTTTGCTTTAAACAGTCATAAATGTATTCCTATACGAGAATTCAAACACTCTTTGTCTCCTGGTCTCTGACACTGGGGGCATCATTTTTGTTATAATTTTGTCTAAAAATAATAATCCCTGAGCCAGATTATTTCACTATTTTTTCTCTCAATTTTTCTTTTTATCTTAATTACAGGTTAATCGGTGAAAAAAATAAGCACCCACATGATTATAATAATTGTATATAAGTATTTACCTGGCCCTCATTATTCTTCGCAATAAGCTCGGGCCTCTCCATATAGCTATTCACGTATGCAATATGATTTAGTAATGTATTGATATCCGTTATCACTATTTACGTGCAAACACCAAATATTTAATTAAGCACATACACGGAATATTCAGTACTTGGTAAATACTTATGCACAATGAGGGCAGATTGGTCATACTTGCATAATTTTTTTTTTATCAAATCAAATCTTTAGAAATCTTTCTCAACCAAAGAGCAACCTAATAGATGAAGTTAACCAGCACAAGACAAGCGGAACCAATCATCACAGACTAAGACTCAAACCAGGATTGAACCCATAACCCCTCGATTAACAAGCCTGGCCCGATTAGTTCAGTCAGTTGAGCATCTGATTATCAATCAAGGTGTATCGACTTGGGATCTCTGCATGGATACAGTTTCCATGACGATTGATATACATCAATGCATCTCATTGTCATTTGTCTCTCACCAGTAATTCAAGATTTAAAAGTTAACAGTTACTTGAGAAGATGGGTGTGCTGGTGTATACTGGTTAACCTTCCCGGATCCCAGGATAGAGTGGTTAGGTTAACAAAATGTCTATTAACCTTCAATGGGATAAAATTGATGCTAAATATTCAAACAAACACAAATAAACTGGATTAACAAAAGGCAGACACATTACCAACTGAAATAGGCATGCTAAAACTAAAACCCGATACAAATTCAAGAAATATCTTCAAAATAAAACGTCACTTACTGACGACAATGATGAGGAGTTCAAGGAATTCCTCGGCCAGTGCCACCGTTTGTCTCAGTGAGTCTTCCTGGCCACTTGGAACGTCGTACTCCTCTCTGAATAAAAAAATTAATAATGTTACAAGTTTTCAGGTTGTGGATCATAATTTAACACATATTTAAGTAAGTAAGTAAACCCTTGCAATAGCAAATTATAACATTGTAAAGATCATGAACATGTATGTCACAAAAGTTTACCTTGCTCAAAGAAGGAATATATATGCAAAAGAACTTTATAAGTTTATATCTTCCATTCTAATCCATAATTATAATTTAAATGATTTGTATGTATGTAAATTTGAATAAATAAACATGATTAAACAAAAGACAGAATAATTTTTGAATATCATAAACAAAGTGTACGCGTAAATAAAGGAGAATCTTTAACCTTTAGAAAAATATATCAAAATGATTTAAAAACACTTTAGAAAAACATTAGAAAATGTGTTAAAAGACATAAAAATTCTATAAAATGTCTATTAAAGTTTGACCATATAACTAATTGAATAATTAAAAGATGATTTGGAAAATACTCACTTCACCCACGCCATGAGTCCAAACTTGTTGAGCAAGTGTATCAAGTAGTCATTAGGGTTCATCATGGATGCACCAATCTGTTGTTAAGAACATGTGCATGTATGTAGTTTTTTACTGCACTTTACATATCAAGTAAGGGTTTCAAACTTTAAAGGCATATCTTACAAAACAGATATCAAAGAAAAACAGCAGTACTATTTCAATCTTTTTATGATAGTTCAGACGTAACAAAGCTCCACCCACTCTTCAATTATTAGCCAATGGGAACCAGGCCATCAGTCAAAATATTGTGTAAATAACTGGCTTAAAAAGTTCTAGCTGTCAATCTGTCATCTGAAGCAGATTCCATCATATTATATGTAGGCACTTGAATATTATTTTTGTATGATCTAAAGACAGTTGTTGAATAGAACGACAACATGAATGGTGCATAGGAATACAGTAAATTATGTTTTGGGAAAGTATAAAAATTAAACAGCAAAAAGTGTAATTATTAGTTGCTGTTCTAATATATATGGTAATCTGAATAAAAAATCATTTAAAATTTTTGGTAAAACAAACTGCTCTACTGTTATCAGTCATGCACAGGATGTACACATTTCTCTTGATATCACCTTTGCTTTTTCTAATTTAAAGTTGAGATTCTCTACTGTGCCTGGTATAATAAACGATTAATTTATATAAGACTTCTGCTTCACCGACACTTTACTTAAATACTAAATAGAAACTTAATTGAATTTTAAATGGTTATGTATCTACTGTATAATAAATACCAACGAAACCATATAGAGTTTTACTGAAATCAGTCTAAAATCATGATCACTTGACCGTTTTTCTTAGATGTAAATTTTTAATTATTTAAGTATATTTTGGTAAAACAGCAGCAAGAAGTGTGACCTTGAAGGAGAATGAGATGGTGGGTGCTAATACACATCAAACCAGCCACAGCGTCTAACTGATATCATGATGAGAATAAATATAAGCTAATCAATAAGCAGTAGGGTGGCGGACAATAAAATGTAGATCTAAAATCAAATATTTTTTCAGCAGCTACTGTAATTGATAAGAAATACAGCCATTATTTGTCTGATCAAGGGCACTGTCACAAGACCATTTAATTCATTCTCTCACAGCCTAAGCCCAGTTCGGTAAAATATTCAGTGAGAAAATTGTCAGATTCATATTATTATACAAGGTAAGTCTCCACCAATAAAACTGGATTCAGTAGGTCTTGAAAGTGTTAAACCCCATAAAAAATACAAAAAAAACATATAAAGAAATGAAACCTTCACAATATATAATAAATATGATACTGGTTACCTGTAGCATGACAATGTCCCTGTCGTACATCTCCGTGCGACACTTCACATTTTGGTAAAAGAATATCTGAAATGTGAAATGGCAACATAAACATCAGTTAAAGAGTTTGTATATACAGAGAGAGAGAGAAACTAACATACTGGTGAGCATTTTGCATATTTTATTTTATTAAGTTCTAAAATATGAAAAGGCATCACATGAACTGTGCAATATGCCAACAAAACATAAAACTTTCATCTTCATAGACATGCATTATTACAATGCCCATTTTTCAAGTCAGGACAGTTGACAACTGTCAGTCAATTTTACATATTCAAAATATGACAAAAAGAAACAATTGAATTTAATAGTGTGTCATTAATAAAAAAAATAATTTAAAATCATTTTAATATGTTATAAAATTTTACGAGACCTGATTCACAAGCGCGTATCCATTCCGCCTCCACATATTTGCCTGAGACTGAGCGACCATCACCTTAACCCGTAGTGGCAGCTCCATTAACTCAACTGGATCTGGTCTCTGAACACAAACATACATATCAATGATTAACAGACAATATATGTACCATAGACCCCCGAATAATGCTGGGCCTGAGATATCAACATTTAAATTATGTATGAGGTGTGCATAAAATGCTGTTAAACACATTGCCAGAAAAGAGGTATTTATTTATCTTTAAAATGTTTAAACCAGATTTGAATTAAAGACCAACTTCCAAAGTGTAAGTCGTTTTATTCTCTTCCATAAACAGGTTGAAAATGGAATGAGGAACAAATGATAGTTTCAAAGTAACTCATAAAATCATATGTATTTAAACAACATAAAAAGCACAGATATACATGTATGCCACATCTAGTTACTTCAGTTGATAGATCGCCTGACTGTCATTCCATGGGTCATGAGTTTGAATCCCCACACAGACACAGTCTCTGTTGGTTGATATACAACATTGCATATATAAATTTGCCATTTGTATCTTGCCACTGTTTCAAGTGGGAAGCTATCAGTTACTTACAGAGGGTGTGCTCAAGTACTGGTTAACCTTTCAGGATCCCAGTGAAGGGTGGTAAGGTCACTGATCAGCTATAAGCCCTCAATGGCATAAAAACAAGAGGCCCAAGAGGACCTGAATCGTTCTACTGGCAACAGATGCTAAACGTAAAATATCTCAGGTGTAGGCCTTACATGTATAGAAAATGTCTTTTGAAACTAACTTAAAATATGCTTATAAGCCCTGTGGCAGGGGAATTTGTAGATGAATCAGGCTGGTTCAAAAACTCGTTCGAGATCTTGTGGTTATATAACTGCTGTGCAAGTTGAGTTAAGATTCAATGAAAAATGAAGGTGCTATCACGTCTACAAGAAAAAGGTTAAAAGAAGGACGGACAATTTACCACAACATAAGCCTTGCTGGCCTTTGGCCAGTAGAGCTAAAAATTAAAAATAAGAACAAAGCACTGGTATGCATTCAGTACCAGCAAATTAGTTCATCTAGAATATAAAGTAATCTAACAGAGACAGAATGGAATGATACACAGGTTAATCTTGAAGAGGGAGATTTGTTATTCACAATACTATGCTGACAAAGCACAATGGCAAAATGAGATTCAACTCAGAATCACAGCTGAATATGTAGAAGGTATGGGGACTGATAAAAATATTCTTATACAGATTTTGAAAATAAATAAAACATATGTTGCTGAATGGCAACTTGACAGAACTTACCGTGAGATGACAATCTGGAGATTGAAAACTTAGACCTTGATCTCCGAGGTACACATGTAGACCTAAAAAATAGTGGCAAACAATCAGCAACAAACTATACAGGAAACATTACAAAGAACACTTAAGAACCCATAACATGATTATGAACTTTATTATCCTTTACACAATTATGAACAATTTATGCCATGTTTCAGGGTGCCAAATGAGTGATGGCAAGAAAGGACAACTAGAGCTCATATAATGAAGAGGCAGCTAACTGAGCATTGGATATAAATTAATGAATCTCTGCTGTTCTTCAGGTATCAAATCAAGGTTCTAGGTTTATATTCTGCATATTCTTTCAGGTTTTTTCAATCTGTATTAGCAATTTGTTGTTTCTGTACAATAAGAGTGAGCCAGGAATCTCCCGATCCCTGTTGGCATCATATAATAATTTTCATATAATGGTATGACGTAAAACTACAAATTCACTCAAATGCTTTGTAGTCAGAAGGTTCATGTCTCTAAAGAATTTCTGGTTTCCTTCATCAACATCAACACAGTTACACTTTCACCAGTGCCATTGACAGCGTCTTGTTAAAGAATAAACTTGCATAACCATGACTGTTGCGGTAGACTAAATATTCACTATTTACATATGAAATACAATGTAAAATATTTTATATCACAACAATTGTATTAGACATGCGGCCAAGGGGTCCAAGGCCCTGTCTCAAGTTTGTTTACCTCTCACTGCTGAAGTTGTGGATTCGATCCAAGCTTGGTCTAGAAAGTTTGCCAGTTACTTACAGCAAGATGCCGGTTTTACACCACCAATAATACATGAACATACAGCATATCAAGGGTTGTCGCAAAATTGAGTAACCGCCTTTCCTTTTTTTCTCAGTGTACTATTGTTTTGCATAAATGTGTAATCCTTACTCAATTTAAGGCAAAATTGCTCGATTTCATAAATATTATACATGTACGTCTTTTATCAATTCTACAAGCGATTGATTTATATTATAATTATGTTTGACTGGCGCAGCCCTATAAATCTTAATTTCATTTGTTCATGTCGGTAATGTGTATTTCAATTAAATAATAATGACGTATGTTTGTTGCTAAAAAAGTCAAATACAGTGATATCATGTTTTAAAATTTGAAGAAAATTCCATTATTAACAGTTGAGCAGTCTTGTTTCATGACATCAACTTCTACTAGAAGTTTGAAAATAATGATGACGTCAAACGAAAGTGCGGCACAGAGATACCTTACTGAGTTTTGTACAGAGCTTGGAATGACTCCAGAAGATATTTACTAGAAAATGCAAACCATTGAAAGACATAAGAATAAGAGCGTTGGTGTACAAATGGCATGATACAGATACATGTATCAGTAATGAAGTGATTGGTGTTCAGGGAAAATTGAAGACAGGTTGGCCGAAAACTATTGACTATGATGCTGTTAATAGCATAAGAGATTTAATTAACACGGATAGGAGACAAATATTGAGGGAATATCGCAGACATTACGGGGTTTAGTAATCGGGTGTTGTCAATGGATTTACATGTCATGAGTGTGTGCCCATTGGGTGACACAATTGTTAAAGCAGGGAGAAAAAGAACAGTGTGTGGTCTTAGGGCGCCATGGAACTGATGACAGCTTTTTGAATCAAGTGAACCGATGACACTTGACTGCACTACTTTGAACTAGAAGATAAAAGACAATTGAGCATATGGAAGACTCCAAACACACCTTCACCAAAAAAGGCGAGAATGGTCAAGTCAATGGGGAAAAACATGTTTATCATGTTTATAGACAAGTACAGAATGATCCTCCTTCATGCAGTCACAGTAGGCCAGACTGTAAATGCTGCACATTATTTAAAGGTAATTAAAAATGTCAAAATTTAGATTAATAAAGACAATATTTTCCGCTAATTGTCCGCTATTCGTTTTGTTTCAGGTTGTTTGGCGTGATTTCTTGAACGCATTTAGAAAGAAGCGATCTGTTTCCTACAGTAATGCAGTGGTTTGGAATCATTAATGAAAAGTGGGTAAAATGCTTTAGAGCATAACGGAGAATATTTTGAAAAGGAGTGACTTTTATGTTGATGTGTAAAAAACGTTAAAAACCTGCCCCGGTCACTGAAATGTTACAGTGTCTAAATTCTTGCAAAATTGTTGTTTGTACATATAAACCTTTGTAAATTTATGATAATGCACAAATATGATGCATAAAAAGTATGCGAAAATCTTATAAAATATTACTTATTACTTCACAATATATAGAACATGTCACAATGTTTTGGGACCACCCTCGTATAATCTATAATGTGTTGAAATGTAGCATACCTGCAAGTATTCTAGTCACAGGTATATGTATAGAAATGGGCTGAGAGCCAACATCATATTTTATACATTTCACAGTGTGGCCAGCAACTGAAATAAACAAAATGTTTGTTTATACATTTTTTTAAAAAAAATTTTTTGATCATTTACGGTAAGATGTGTTTAACCCTTTACTCCATAGATATGTGTTTTCCCGCACCAATCACAGAAGGCCTTTGAAAACAGTGCAGGAAGAGTTCAGTTTGCTCGTAATGAGCAATCTGAACACTTCCTGCACTGTTTTCCACTCTGTCAGTTAATATAAACATAATTCACCCATTGCTGATAGGTTGTGAATTAATGCTTTCAATATTAGAGGTGTCCAAAGGCGTCTTTATGAAGTAAACGGTTAAAGGACACAGATGTCCCACTCGTACAAAAGTTCCCATCTATTGAGAGCATACATGTATCAAATAGATATATACATGTATATAAGAGAAAATAAACACACAAAATTGGTTCTCAAAGTTGATTGCTACTGTCAGCAAATGTTTGCAGCTAACATATTGGAGTTTGAGATTTGCAGTTGAAATTTTTAAATAATGTTTATCAATCACACAATCGATTAACCATTAAAATCACAATTAATTTATAAAAGTGTTTTCTATATTTAGTAACCCCAAAAAGTTCCCAGGGTCATTTACGTAGACGTCTTTCTCAGTCATGTTGGAAAGGTGGCCAAGGTGAGTTTTAGAACAATAATTAGTATACATGTACTTCATTGATGAAAAAAAAAAAAAAATGGCTATTTGTAACAATTTTGCGGTAAACTGATTAAGCGGAACAACACTATACGTCTCTCACAACAGTTAATTCTGTACTGTTCTACATATAGAGAAATGCACTTCTAGAACACTGGGTACATTATCAATGGTTCTAAAAGTGCCTTGTTCCCATAGATAGGCCTCTGTTGGTCCAATCATGCAGAATAAAATTTGGAGTTGACCAGGTTGCTGTTTCACAAAATCGATGGTTTAATGGCACCTCTTCATTTCTGACAATTCTGCCCATTTGTTGCAGTGTATCACTATGGATCTTTAAACTGTTATAGCATCACCAAAAGTTCCCAATGTCATCCAAACTTGGAATAAATCATGAAAATGTTCCAATGTTCCCATATGCACAAAGAAATATGACATTTTATGCATTTTTAACAAAAAAATTCCCAACCGCTTTACACAGCTGTAATTTCTTGAGCGTAAGAATCTTGCTACTGTCATGTAAGGGAGGTAATTCTTAAGTGAGACCTTGAATACATGAATACAACATCATTCAGCTGACTTACATTATCACAACACAACTAACAGACTTAATATCTAAGGCTACTGGACGCTGGCTGGGATATCTGTAATGTATGTACGGGATATCTGTAATGTATTTACGGGATATCTGTAATGTATTTACAGGATATCTGTAATGTATTTATGGGATATCTGTAACCTATTTACGGGATCTCTGTAATGTGTTTACATACCTGTATGTGTTTCCTTTTTGGTTTTGTCAACCATCTTACAGGAGGTAAATACTTCTACAGCTTTATTGTACGACTCCATTAACATTTGTCTCTGAAAGGTAATTGCAGTATAATCAATGATAAATTAATATTGATTTTATGATTCATACCCACTCTCATGTGTTTAATAAAAAATAACTTCAAGCTTATTCATTTTATATAGGATAATAAACAATTTCTAACAGTTTTAGACGAATCATGCACAATGTTTTTCAGGTAGAACAAGTACTAAGTTATGTCCTTGTAGTTAAAGTGTCTTATTCAAGAACACAACACATTGTCCTGGTAAGGTACACAACCAACGACCCTCTGATCCTGGGTCCAATCCTCTTCAGACCATTCCAAACAAGATCCAAAATGTTTAATACTGTATAGAAGGTAGACTAGGATATGAGAATCTTACATAGGTTGAGATTATGTCTTGAACTAAATCAATTTCAGTTTTCCACAGAAACGGTTATCCCAATAGATGGGATTTTAAATCCAGACCACAAAAGCACTGAATGATTTTTTTCTTCACATACCAAACACACTGAATAATTATTTAATAATTATAATTTTTAACAAGGTTGCTTTGAAGACATTAACCTATGTAATTTAAATAATTATTTGTTTCATATGTTACATCATAGATGATTACAACATCATAGCTCGAGAATTTGATCTCAGCCCTAGGGTGTGATTGAAATATCTAACCCCTGTAAAAATACAGCTATCCTTGTCAGGTATGCAAGAACCACAATTCATCTCAATATATTACAGGTTGAGTTACCATCTTATATGACTCGTTGAGGATGACTTCATAATGAATCTGAGAAAAAACATCTTTGTTTAAGTAACTGCCCAAATTTCTCTGACACATAAAGTATTTGAACTGTGTTGATCCAGGGGTCATGAGTTTGAATCCCCTCCTGGCAACAGTCTCTGTCATGATTGATATACAACAATGTGTCTCATTATTATTTGTCTTTCAGTGCTGATTCAAGTGGGTAAGTTATCAGTTACTTGCGGAGATGGGGTGTGCTCAAGTACTGGTTAACCATTCAGGATCCCAGGAAACAGTGGTTAGGTTTACTGATTGTCAGTTTGCCTACAATGGCATAAAAATGACGCTAAATATTCAATTAATCAATCAATGAACTGAGTTTGATTTGACAACAACCACATCTATAGAAGGG
The DNA here is from genome assembly GCA_029582155.1 of Panopea generosa. Taxonomy (NCBI): domain Eukaryota; kingdom Metazoa; phylum Mollusca; class Bivalvia; order Adapedonta; family Hiatellidae; genus Panopea; species Panopea generosa. Next base: position 39,670,585 of record CM055897.1, read on the forward strand.
AGTGATCCCGAGGCAGCATCTCGGAACATATGGCCACTGGCTGACACAACATTGATTAGAGGACAGTGACTAGGATGTATAAATAACCTAGTGTGCTTGAGACTATGATGTTTCTCAGTGCATATGAATAATATATTGACTAAACTCGTAAAAATGATACATTTTTATTGTAGACATCAATATATTTAAAAAAAAAAAAGAGAAGAAAACTCAATAATGATGCAAAATGTCTTCAAGCCATAACTTTTCTAGTTTTATTAATGGACCCCTTATCTCATGGTCTAAATCTGCACACAACCACTGCATTTCCCTTATTCTAAAAATAAACTGGTACGTCACCTAAATATAAAGCACTTCATTACGCCTCAACTGTGTAATAAAAAAATCTGCAGTGAGTAAAGTTGTCTAATTTTCTACCAATGTAATGTTGTTATGCTCATAAAGTCACCCTCTGTTTTCTATATTTTCAGTGCCTAATCTGAGAATCTGGATAATGTGCACTTCATAATAAGTGTATTCGCTTGTGCACTCTTGAACATAGGCTGAGATTGTTGGAAAACAATCCGAGATATGTGTAAACAAATTCTTTATAAACGAGCGGGAAGCTCACTTAAGACATACACATTACGATCGATGTTATTTTTATTTTTTTTAACCCTTTACTCCATAGATACGCGTTTTCCCGCACCAATCACTGAAGGCCTTTGAAAACAGTGCAGGAAGAGTTCAGATTGCTTGTAACAAGTAATCTGAACACTTCCTGCACTGTTTTCCACTCTGTCAGTTAATATAAACATAATTCAACCAATAATTCAAAAGCCTTCTACATGTATATAAGGTGTCCAAAGGTGTCTATATTAGAGGTGTCAAATGTGAAGTAAAGGGTTTAATAACAGTCAATAAGGGGTTTATAGGTATGGTTTAAGAAATATAACAAGCACATTTATGTTATTATCAAAAATTGTGTTTTTGGGAAGGTTAATGTGACTTTAAGTAGCACTTACATCACTACCACACCATTCCAGGAATAGCATAATGTTGTGTTCCACCTTGAGCTGTAATTGGAAAGCTCCTTCCCATTCTGGTTCAAACTCCAGATGCTGTCCTGTCTGTCTCTTCACCTGATCCATACCCTGAATACATACAAATGTACCATATTATGTTTTATACTGTAACCATGCATTGTTTTCTATGTAAGCCTGAATACATACAAATGTACCATACTATGTTTTATACTGTAACCATGCATTGTTATATATGTATGTCTGAATACATACAAATGTACCATACTATGTTTTATACTGTAACCATGCATTGTTTTATATGTAAGCCTGAATACATACAAATGTACCATATTAAGTTTGAATTTGTTGCAATATTTAGCATAAGGACTAAAAGACGATCAGTTAATCAAACCACTCTTTCTTGGGATCTTGGAAGTTTAACCAGTACCTGAGCACATCAATCCCCAAAAGTAACTGTTAACTTCCCCCCTTGACTAAGTGGTGAGAGACAAATGACAATGTCTTAGCAAAGTCTCACCTTGTTGCCTTGTCTAAGACTTACCTTTAAAAACTTGGTATGAGAAAGGTATTAGCCTAGTAATCTCTTATTGAATATCTTGGTATGAGAAAGGTATTAGCCTAGTAATCTCTTATTGAATATCTTGCTTATTTGTACAACTATATTTTTGAGATATATGTACTATGATGGTGTCTACCCTACATCTTTTATGCTGTTGGATTAAGGCAATATATTGCACATCTCCAAGCAGCCATTTTTACCATTTTTATTTTGCATAACCCGACACAGCATATCGAATATCAAAATAATAAAAAAGATATCCATCTGCACCTTATTCAATCAGCCTAGCTGTTGGATGTAATTAAATAAGTAGCACATTTTATTTCTGAAACAGGACACCCCCATCTAGTCACAGTATCGACAGACTGGGTTAACCCCCTCCACACCACTCTCCCTTCTTGAGTCATACAGCTTTCTTAACGCTTAGTGTAAATGGAAAAGCTACTAGGCCATTTTCAAAGTTAGTTTTAATACACAAATCACTTGCCTACCATATGGTTGATCTTCATATGTCTGTGTTCAGAAGTAGGTTTTTGACAAAAACAGCAAAAAAAAAGGCCAAATAAATATTTGCTTTTCTATAAAATAAAGAAATGATTTTTGTAGACACAAGGTTTTGAGCATCTTATTTTTCAAATACTTTTGGCACTTGAAGCTGCATAAAAGGTTATGGTGAAATAAGACAACTGCCAATCATTTTCCCTCGCATACATTTCAGTCATACAGGTAAATTGATTAATTTGTTTCCCTCCATGATAACTGTACCTTATGAACATTTTTTTAATGGGGTTTAATGCCATTTTCAATACATTTCAGGTTATATATGGCATATCCATTTTTATTGGTGGAGGGAGCGGGACTCGACCCAACGACCTTAGTTGTGAGAGGTAAGTGATCTTGAGACTGTGCCAAAGACCACTCGGCACCGTTTTTATGGAAAGGTACTTACAACAATGATGCAGTATTTACGGTATGGCCACCCGTGGTGTTATACTAACAACAATGATGCAGTGTTTAGGGTATGGCCACCTGTGGTGTAATACATACAACAATGATGCAGTATTTAGGGTATGGTCACCCATGGTGTAATACATACCTCTACTAGTTTCAGAAGACTTAAGAAATATGAAAATCCTTCAAGTGAGCTGCGTCTTAAAGAATCGTTCCATTCCGATGGACCTGGCTTACAAATTAAGGCATATCTGAAAAACAAAGCAAAACTCTTTATTTTGGGATGGGATTAAAAGGGAGTATATCTAACAGGATTTTTCAAAATTTTATAATTGGCAAAAATCAATTATTCCAAGTGTCATGCCTAGATGTATGGTGCAGTCATATTGTGATGTTGTCTACTTGAAACAGTATTCTGCACTAGAGTATCATGCTGCAGACACATGGTATGATACTCAACCCAGTCACATTATACCGACACTGGACAAACCAGACCTAGAACTATCCTCTAAATGGTGAGCACCAAGCGAAGAAGCTTCGAGTACCATTTTTTAAGTATTTGATATGACCTGGTTGTGGATCGAACCCACTACCTAGCAAATGTGAGGTGGATGCTGTACATTTTCATTAAAGAGGATAATTGAAATCACAACAACAGTCTTTCAGATATTTTGGATCTTTTTAGATGCATGTTCACAATGTATGATATATAATTTGACCACGGTCAGTTGAGAATACAATGGAGCAGAAGGTGATGATGATACTAAATAATGAATTTGACCATGGTCAGTTGAAAAGACAATGGAGCAGAATGTGATGATATTATATGGAAAATAATTTGTCAACAACCAGATAAAAATCTACAGACCAGCCTACAGCGAGCCCGCCATTATAACAATACAAACCAAGCACAGAGTCCTATAGAATCAACCACTTGTATTAAATATATATAGTTAATTTACATGTACATGAAACAGAAAAATCTTGCATCATATATCACAACAGCACATCGCCACATGACCAGGTTAGTCAGAGTACATCAAATATTTCACATACATTGTTGTAATGCATTTGCATGCTTTGATAACTACTTACTTGAGGTCGTAAAGAGCATAACATGCCCTTTTAAAGGTTAGTGTGCCAGCACGCTCAAAACTCAGTTTTCCTTCTTCTGCAAATAAATGTATAAATAGTAATCATCTTAAAGTTTGACTAGTAATTATTAACGAACATTATTAACTAACCTATATAACTGAGCAATGGCCACTTAACACAATCAAACCATGGCAAAAAAGATATCCTTCAAATGATTTTAGAAAATTCAATTGATTTTTCATACGTGAAATAGAACAAGAACAGTCAAACCTGTGTAAGCGGTCACCAATATTAAACAGCCACCTGTCTTAAGCACCATATTTTTTATTTCTATGCTTTCAGAGTAAATTAACATATAGTAAGCAACAATCTGTCTTAAAAGGCCACTTTTGCTCCTTCCCTGGACTCGCTGCTTAAGACATGTTTGACTGTCCTTATCAATCACAAAAAATGCTTTTATCATTTCAGCACTAAACAAAATTCAGTTAAGATTTTGAGTATTTAAGTAAAACTTAAATAAAATGTTGGTGAAATAGAACCCACACGGTCCATTCTACTGTGGTTCGATGGCTGCTTTAGTCTGGTTGAACCAGAGTTTCCAAAACGATGTCATGACTGGTACATACTGACTAAACCAGAGACAGATCACCTCTGGTTTGTACAGTTGTAACCACAGTTTCTGATTGAACTCCCTTAGTTTGATGCAGGTAAGATTTATTGTTTATGTTAGGAAATGTGGTTTATTTTTATTACACACAAAAAAATTAATTGAATTTTGGTGTAACAGATCTACATCTACATATTACTCTTAGCAATCAATTTCAGACCATGCATGCACTTACTGTTCTTCTTCTCTTCACATGCCTGTAGAAATGTCTGTAATATCACAGATAGTAGGTTATATTCCGATACCAGTAGTCGAGCCTGAAAATAGGGCAATCTTTCTATAAAATGATACATGGGTTTCAACATAAAATAGTTTTAATGTACATTTGTGAAAACAGAAAATCGCATATCAGGATCCTGCTTTTATGAATGAACCTCATCATTTTCAAGATTCTAAACTTGGTGATTAATATTGTATTGAAGTTTGCTGAGTATACAATCATATAGAATTCCGAATTCATGAAAATCTAGTTTGTGAAGTATACAGTCATGTTTAATACTGAATAATGAAAATCAAGTTTGTGAAGTATACAGTCATGTTTAATACTGAAGTCATGTTTAATACCAAATTCATGATATCAAGTTTGTGAAGTATACTGTCATGTTTAATACTGAAGTCATGTTTAATACCGAATTCATGAAAATCAAATTTGTGAAGCATACAGTCATGTTTAATACTGAATTCATGAAAATCAAGTTTGTGAAGTATACAGTCATGTTTAATACTGAATTCATGAAAATCAAGTTTGTGAAGTATACAGTCATGTTTAATACTGAATTCATGAAAATCAAGTTTGTGAAGTATACAGTCATGTTTAATACTGAATTCATGAAAATCAGGTTTGTGGAGTAAACAGCCATGTATAATTTTGAATTCATGTTTAAATATTTAGCATCAAATTATGCCATTGAGGGCTAACAGGCACTCAGTTAACCTAATCATTCTTTCCTAGTATCCTGGATAGTTAACCAGTATTCAAGTAAACCCATCTTCGCAATTAACTGATACTTTTCTCACTTGAATCGGCGGTGAGAGACGAATGACAATGAGATGCAATGTCGTATATCAATCATCATGGATGGAGACTGGTCAGATGGGGATTTGAACTCCTGACCCCTGGATTGATAGGTAGATGTGCTACCGGCTGAGCTAGCCCAGTCAAGCTGGTAGTTACTGAGTAACTTAGAATTTTTCTGAATATAAGAGGACAAAATTTTACCTAAAACCAAAACAAAATTATCACACTTATCCCCTGAAATCCCTTTAAAGGCAGTGAAGAAACACGAGAACATAGCTAGTATTAAGTAAGAAATATAAGCTTGTTAAAACAGTACCAGTATTATTCTGAATAAATGCCGTAAACAAAATAGCTGAGGTTTAATTGTAAATTATTTTTAAAATATATAGCTGTGCCAAATAGAATTCAAGAAAGTAAGCGAAAAACTATGTCATCTATTTCAACAACATACCAAAGTGGGTACAGTGAAAATTTGAACAGATATTTTGGTGACCGACACAGCCCGATAATGGTCATCCTGTATAAAGTCCCTCGTTAGTGAACTATAACACTAGAAAATAAAAACAACATTTAGTTTATCATTGAGCCCACAAACGAAGAGCAGTCACATTAAAGCGATTGTGGATCTAGCAAATCATATTGAAAATTATTAATATGTCATTTACAACAGTTATTTGGGCAACTTTATGGATTGCTTCAAGGTATACTTGAGCAATTATATGTACATTGTATCATATAAATAATTATATCACAATATATCAAAACCAGATCTTAGTAAAAATGGTAAGAAAGTGATGAAATCAGATAAAGCTTGAAAACAGCAATACCACTTAAATATTGAAATAAGTTTTTGAAACATGTCGCCTAATTTGCTTCCTTAAATCTACAAACGAAGAAAAAAAAACATTAATTGCTGAGTTAGCTCCACATATTATACTCAAGCTTTAATGCGACATTACTTCCATTTGTGTGCACAATGTCTGTGTGACAAGGTGGGAGACATACCAGCGAGGTTACAGTAAATATTTGTACAGACAAGGAGGCAATGGACACGTCATGGTCATGATCATCAAGGCTGAATGCCTTCATCAGGTTGGTGTAATGCTGTGAAAAATAATCAAAACATGCATCAAAGTGATAAAGATTAGTTTACTTCAATTCATTTTAGCGCAATTGCAAAGAAAGCTCAAAGTTTATATTAACACTCTCGAGTCTGCTTCCTGGGTTAAACTAGTACTAAGTATTGTTATTTTTTAAAAGAGGTCATCGGGTCAAGCTGAGAATCAATCCTGCAACCTCTAGCATAAGCGGCCACCACTTTATCCACTGCACTAACGCCCTCCTTTAATTTGTTGTTCACTGAATTTAATGTAGTTCAAATGTTAAATTAGCTGAAAGCTTTTGTAAATCGCTTTCAAGTTTCCAGGGTAGAACCAGGGACGGGTGTTGTTGACAAGAAGTTATCAGGATCAAACCTGGGACCTCTGGTGTGTGGAAAATTAAAGAAGATTCTATTGCACCTGTGTCAAGAGCTACTAATATTACTGAGCAGTAACATACAATCAGAGAACTGTTAAAATATATTTCTTTTAATCAGCTCTACAAAATGTTTTTACAATGGACCAAACTAAAATGAAGTCTGAAAACATATTATCTTATTTGCATGCATAAAGTGGCCTTTAGAATATTAGCATTGCAACTCATTGAATATTCTGTGATTAATTCATTGCATGTTTGTTTAAATAAGACACTAAAAGAATGTAACAACATGCTAAAAACACATGGATGGCATCAAAGTTGGCAGATTGTCCATGTTTGGCATCTTCAATGTTTACCTGTCTTAAAGAAGTTAATATATCATAAAGATTATATTAATTGTTCATTGTGGAAAAAATATAATCTTCATTTAAAATTTTGAGAAAAATTCAACCAACACTTTAAACCATGCATTTATAAACTTTGGCAAACTAGCTAATGACATGTTATGTTCTCATTTACTGCTCAAAGTGAAAAGAAAATGCTATTGCACTTTCTTCTCATTTAAACAATAATATCAGATCAAATTTTCATTGCTGACAATTGACCTGATAGGAGAGCGACTATTGTTCCACCCACTGGTCATGTGGCATTGTTTGTCCAAGTAAATACAATGTTATAAAATGTAATGTTTACTGAGAGACTGTAAACTTGTCTAAGAAAAATGGCTGAAATGGAAACAATATCAGTTGCTGATTGGATAATCCATTTGTTTGATTGACAACCCACGTCAGGTCAATTGTCTGGTGACCTTACTTGCAGGTGTTTATGATATATAATATGCATACTAGTTGGTTCCAGATGAAGGTCAGTCAAAAAAAGATTGGATGGGTGTGTCATCAAGGGCTGATTGTACTTATATCAATAATAATTCCATAAAAATTTGATGGAAAATTTCTTAGTAATGTTATGTTGAAAACAAAAACAAAAACAAATTTGGCAAATCCACAAAGTGTGATAAAAAACACACAACAGTGCAAATGTCATGTAAATCACTTTAAAGAACAACTCTTAATGGCATGCCATTATCAACAAACCACATTATATATATATAATATATGTCTATTATTTTATTGGTGGAAGAATAAAATAAAAATCAGAATATAATCACCATCCTTGGCAAACTGGCAAACTTTCTCCAATATTTTTGACTGACCTGGGTTTGAACCCACGACCCCAGCAGTTATGGGTCAATGATCTTGTGATCGTAACGCAGACCCCTTCAGACACAGGACCCATTCAAGAACTTTAATACCAGCATGATCAGTCTGATTACTCCCAGTAATAAACATAAACACAGATAGTAGTCCCTGTTTTGGAATCTCTACCATGTATACAATGTATGTATACTGCTAAATACCTTTGTAAAAATGATAGAGAATCTCTTCTTGCATTCTTGATCCATCAGCACACTGCAAGTGAAAAATGTTTAACTTAAAATCACATATAGGTTTTATATAACATGTATTACCTTTTCTTTTCTATGTCCCTGAATACCTCAGTGATAATATTACCACATACACTTGAATGTCGAAATATAAATAGTTAAGTACTGATCATTTTTGCCAAAGAATTACTGATTTTCAGAGGCAAAATAGAAAAATACAAAGTCTGAATAGTTGGATGTTACGAAATACTTTTTAATTTCAATTTTCATCAATTCAATGACAATTAACTCTACGAGAATCTATGGTGATTTGACCATACCTAGTGGGACTTGTTACACTATGGTGATGAATATTTGTACTTATTTTCATTAAACCATTACAATGTAAATATTCACCCATCCAAGGGCAATAACTCTTACTATGGCCATTCTAACCATACTTGGTGTGATGCATCACATTAAGGGAATAAAGATTTATACAAATTGTCATTAAGCTCTAACCAACGATTACAAAACAATTGTCCTGGACAGACAAAAAAAGAGTATATTGTAATAAAATCCATCTACCTATCGGAGTTATTACAAAAATTCGAATCTTCTTGGGATACATTGTACCAATTGTCAATACAATTCGACTGACCATTAAAAAGTCATTGCCCCAGATGGACAAAAGATCATTTTTCATCAATTCAAGAGCAATAAAGTACATATTAGACTTAAAAGATAAACTTGTGTACCAATATTTATTGAATATGACCAACCATCGAAAACACTAAGACATAAGATGCGAAATCTATCTTCCTCCACCTTTGACAGTGAATAGTAATGGTCAACTCATAGATTGTGTCAAGTTAGACTTACCCTGCCATCATCAACTGGTGACTCTGTATGCGTGCAGCTAAAAAAACAAGAACAAATAGACATTACGTTTATTTTTTAAAATAGCATAGAACAAAAAAACACAAGAATATTACTGCTGCTAGCTGTTTTTTAGCATTATAGTCATTAAATAATTCTTTTTGTTGTTCTATGGTGTATACATGTAGCAGCATTTTCAACAATTTTTCAGTTGTATCGTGACTGTCTACTTGAGACAGTATTCCGAGAGCTGCCACACTGGAGCATCATGCTGCAGACACATGGCATGATACCCCACTCAGTCACATTACACTGACACACTGCAGCATCATGCTGCAGACACATGGCATGGTACCCCACTCAGTCACATTACACTGACACACTGCAGCATCATGCCGCAGACACATGGCATGATACCCCACTCAGTCACATTACACTGACACATTGCAGCATCATGCCGCAGACACATGGCATGGTACTCCACTCAGTCACATTACAATGACACATTGCAGCATCATGCCGCAGACACATGGCATGATACCCCACTCAGTCACATTACACTGACACATTGCAGCATCATGCCGCAGACACATGGCATGATACCCCACTCAGTCACATTACACTGACACACTGCAGCATCATGCTGCAGACACATGGCATGATACCCCACTCAGTCACATTACACTGACACATTGCAGCATCATGCCGCAGACACATGGCATGATACTCCACTCAGTCACATTACACTGACACATTGCAGCATCATGCCGCAGACACATGGCATGATACCCGACCCAGTCACATTACACTGACACATTGCAGCATCATGCCGCAGACACATGGCATGATACCCGACCCAGTCACATTACACTGACACATTGCAGCATCATGCCGCAGACACATGGCATGATACCCCACTCAGTCACATTACACTGACACATTGCAGCATCATGCCGCAGACACATGGCATGATACCCGACCCAGTCACATTACACTGACACATTGCAGCATCATGCCGCAGACACATGGCATGATACCCCACTCAGTCACATTACACTGACACATTGCAGCATCATGCCGCAGACACATGGCATGATACCCCACTCAGTCACATTACACTGACACATTGCAGCATCATGCCACAGACACCCCACTCAGTCACATTACACTGACACACTGCAGCATCATGCCGCAGACACATGGCATGATACCCCACTCAGTCACATTACACTGACACACTGCAGCATCATGCCGCAGACACATGGCATGATACCCCACCCAGTCACATTACACTGACACACTGCAGCATCATGCCGCAGACACATGGCATGATACCCCACTCAGTCACATTACACTGACACACTGCAGCATCATGCCGCAGACACATGGCATGATACCCCACTCAGTCACATTACACTGACACATTGCAGCATCATGCCGCAGACACATGGCATGATACCCCACTCAGTCACATTACACTGACACACTGCAGAATCATGCCACAGACACATGGCATGATACCCCACTCATTCACATTACACTGACACACTGCAGCATCATGCCACAGACACATGGCATGATACCCCACTCAGTCACATTACACTGACACATTGCAGCATCATGCCGCAGACACATGGCATGATACCCCACCCAGTCACATTACACTGACACACTGCAGCATCATGCCGCAGACACATGGCATGATACCCCACCCAGTCACATTACACTGACACCAGGCTGAACAAACCTGGAACTACATGTATCCTCTAAATGATAAGCACCAAGCCAGGAAGCTTCAAGTAGCATTTTTCAAGTATTTGTTATGATCAACTGACGACTGAACCAATAACCTTCTGCATGAGAGACAGATGCTTTACTTCTGAATGACCACTTCGATATTGGAAGTCATGAACACTTTAATAATATCTGATATACATTTTTACGAGTTGCATATAAAAGTTATAAAAAAAAAAAATATAGTGAACAAGTAGTTTATGATTAATTTACATAATTTCTGACCCAGTGAGGATATCAAAATGAAATTTTCAAATATATATACATGTATGTATGTAACAGATTAGGGTGCTTGAAAAATCAACTTAAAAAATTGTTAACTTTCTGATTTCTGTAACAGACTCCCTTTCCTTGTTTATTTTAACATTCCATTGCCTAGTCTACCTAGAGTGCCTGCACCGTAGCTGGCAAATAATATTAACATGAAAAGCTAAGACAAAAGCTAAAACTTTACATCAGTTCATGGAACCATCAACCCGACCTCAAAATCAAAATAAAGAAGCATACTTTTCCAGAGCTGCGTATCCGCCAGTAGCAGAACCTCCATCAGGGATTGGCTGTCTTCTTGCTGCTGCATACTGAGGAGACAGAACAGTCGACGCAATCCATCTGTAGCAGAAAAGTATCTGGTGAGATTGTGTATATGTTTTATTCTCATTTCTCTCTTTTTTATGAAAAAGCGTTATCACCATTTTCAATACATTAGAGGTAATATTTGACAACCAGTTTTATTGGTAAGAAGGCCTCGATAAGTAATTAATGAGAATGGGTCATGCAATATCAATTTGTTAACATATTCATTTTTTTGTTTGTTACGGTCAGTGGTGCCTTTTATAGAGTAGATACAAGCTAGTCTATCCCAGAACCCGATATCTCCTGAATTGGGTCTATTAACCCCCATGAAAAAGCTGGGAATTCTATGTCTGTCCCACAATTCATAGCAATTTAACTTTCAGTTGAAGCAACTGACCAATAAACATGCTAAAATGGGGCTTTCCGACAGGAGAGCTGGGTCCATACTACAGACTTGATACAAGCTGTCAACAAGCAAGCAAGCGATTTTGGACTTCCATTGACCACTTGCTTTAGTCAGATTTGACGGAGTACAGGATCATTTTAATTGTTAAATATGTCTTTAATAGAGTTAACTACGTTTTCATCACATTACAGGTTATATGGCATTCAATTTTATTGGTCTACCAAGCTGAACGGAAACCCGCAATCTCAGCAGAGAGAGATTAGTGATCTTGAGGCGGCATCTTACACCAACGAACCATTTAATTTACTTCAGTTTTAAAACAAGTTATTACAAGTTATACAAATCAGGCCTCAAGTCTTCCTGGGTAGAACCCATGACCATGGGTTCGGTATTCTACCACTGGACCTTACGCTCCACATTTTTTTTAATCTATCTGAACATGTTAGTTTACTGGCGGTACCTGACTTTGCGATGATGCTTTGAAGCCACTGGACAGTGCGAAGTGCAAATTGCTGGTGAGCCACCACTGCTGTGTGCATGACTTGTACTTTCAGAGCCTTGGCCCCATGACGTGAACTTGATTGCTGCAGTGAAGGAAAACAAACATTTGAAAGTTACTTAACATTTCAGTCAAACCTGTATAAGTGGTCACCCATATCAAGCAGCCACTTGGCTTAAAGTAGCAACAATTGTTATTTACCACTTATATGCTTTCTGAGCAAAGTAACCTGCATTAAACAACAACCTGTCTTAAAAGGTCACTTTTTCTCCTTTCCTTGGCTGGCTGCTTAAGACAGATTGACTGTATATCTTAGGATATGTTAGAAACATAAATTGCACACTCTGATAAAAGATGACTTGAAAATAAATGATTTATATGATTTAAATATTCCATGTCATAAGCTACCGTAATGATACGATAAAATGATTGTAATGAGAACAAAGTTTAAATAACAACAGCATCTGTTGAAAAATATTAACGAGTATACAACAGGAAGTAAACGACAGTGACTTTGACAGATAATGGCATCAATAAATGTCTTGTCAATCATTAAAGCCATAACAGCTAGTCCATTGAATATTATTTTAAGATTAAGGAAGTCACTTTATCTGAACTACTGAATGTCATTACACATATGTTTATATGTTAAGATACAGCCTGCTTTCATAGTAATATCGGCACATGTTATTTCTAAGCTGTGTATGCATTATTGTAAGCATAATGATTCTCTATTTACAGTAATCTAGAACATTCAGAACAGAACTCTAGGACAGTATTAACAAGGAAAAGAACTTTTAACTCAATGCCATGCAGTGTAATGAGTAGAGAAGTTAAATGATTTTTAAAAAAATGATTGCCTAATCAATGCAAACACAGACAATACAAGTGACCCAAATTGGCCTGAGGACGCTCTACTAGCTTACAGTGGTTATATTTTTTTTTTGAAAGTTTGCAATACAAACCCTTTAGGGGTGGGGCGAGGTCTTAACACCCTACGAAAAATATCCTTGTTGAGAGCCCTTTATGCAAAGTATATCCTCGTTATTGAACCAAATCTAATTTGCTATTTGCTATAGCTAGACTCTACTTTTAATTTTAAGATTGAAAATTGTTTTTTCACAAATGGATGAGAATTTTCCACTTGCCCCATAACATTCCTATGTATAACTCAAAATATCCTTACAGGGCTCCTATAAATGATTTCATCAACTCATTACAATAAATGATGCCAAAAATGAACAAATTTAATATGACTTTTCTGTTCTTGAGAAAATTCTCAAATTTTACCCATTTGCGGCCCCTCCTGCTCCTTTAGACAATGGAACCGAGTTATTTTAACAAATCTGAATGTCCTTGACCTAACAATGCTTCTGTAGAAAATTTGGCAAAACCAGTTCCATTTTAAAAAAAAAATGTGTTATTAATTTCTGTTATTATCAAATGCATCCACTAATTGATCCCTAAGGCTGGGGTTAACTTTAACAAAAGGTCACAATTTGTGCAGTTTTTTAAAGGGCCATGCTTTATTTTGTTTATCCGATTTCCATTTTTTCAATGGGTCATTCTTTAGAGAAAACATGGTTAACAAAAGATGAAAGAAGACTAAGGACAGACAAAGCACAATCACAGAAGCCTTCCTGGCCTTTGGCCAGTTGAGCTAAAAATGCATGTTCACAAAATGGAACAAGAACCAAGAGATGTTCTTCTGTGGCTAGCATATAAATTAACACTAACAACATCCATATGGTATATACCTAAAAAAATATGTAACCATTATTAAAAACTGCCTTATACTTGCACACTGCATCTGTGGTCTAGTGATAGAGTGCCTGCCTCTCATTTGAAAGGTCATGGGTTTGTTCCCTAACCTGGTCATACCAAAGTCTTGAAATACGGTACTAGAAGCTTCCTGGTTTTGGGCATAGCATTGAGAGGATACATGCAGTTCTAGATCTGGTCAGCTCAGTGTCAGTACAATGTGACTGGGTAAGTTATGCCATGTGTCTAATCATATTCCAATGAGACAGCACTTGCAATTGTTCAAAGTGATGCTTACAATACCAGTAATGTTTCCCATGCATGGTCATAATGGCGGTGCAATAGTAGAGGATGCAAAGGGAAACCATGAAAAAAACTTTAAGGCTCACTTCATTATCATTCTAACATAAAAATAAGGTTTCATTCTTTCATGTATATTTTCCACCATTACTCAAATCAAACTTCTTGCTCATATGGTGGCCATCTTGAAAATCTAATGATGACTAGAAAAACACAAATCTGAAAGGGTGTAACTGATTTTATTTATTGTTGCCACTGACCGCCCACATGGGTTATGTATACACCAGAAGAAGTGTCAGATTTTCAGAGAATTTTCTTTATCATGATCAGTGTAAAGCAATGATACATGCAACCTTGGAAAAATTGGGGATTAAACTCACAACCCCTGGATCACAAGTGCAGTGGGGAGAACTGGAAAACTTTCCATGCTCTCTGAAAGGGTGCATTTAAAGGATTAATGTTACCAATTTTAGTTACATTAAAAAAAGGAAAAAAAAAGTTCTTCAAAGAAATTGTGAAAAATAACAGAAGAACCCTTTCTACAGAAAAAGCTCAACTGAGTTTTTTGCTTAAAAGGCATAAGAAACATAAACCAAAGAAGCATAAAAAGCCTCAAATTCTTACCATCTTGAGTGTCTATTAAACAGAAAATTAAGCAAATGCTCATGAAATAGACTATATTTGCCTACACTCAATCAAACAAGAAATAGACTATAAATGTATCTTAACACTTATACAAGTGTAATTACATGACATCAACACCGAAAGTTCAAGATAGGTCATTGCTATTATTTGAAAATGAATATACAAACAGTTCAAAGAATGTAAAGTACAATCACAAAGTAGTATTTTAGTCACATTTAATATGATTATTATAAAAGGATCATATGAAACATCTCAAATGAGAATCATATATTTTTAGACATGCATAAAATCTCATATGACTGATTGTTTTATGATTTTCAGTAACACAACGAGAGGCTACAAATTTATGATTCTTGTATAATTTTTGAAATCAAACTTAGTTTCAAGGGATGTTGTGACTCTTATATGACTTTTAGGATCATGTGATATGTATGTTTCACCTGACTTGTTCATATGATTCCAGGGTCTACTCTGGTGGAAAAATCTTGTAGCCAATACATTCAACAATTGAGAAAATTTGAGCCAAATTAAGACATTGGAGCCAACTTGGTTTCAATATTAATTGCTCTGTGTAACTTTTGGTGTTTTTTTGTCTTTATCGGTAGTTCCATTCTTTAGTTAAAAAAATACTGAATTCTAGAGAAGAATGTTATCTTAAAATAAATATAAATATATTTTTTGCTTGAATTCTTAAAGTAATGTTATTATAGAAAATTAACTTTATTTCTCAAATTTTAGTCAATAATACTTTTTGTCTTTGGTGTCCTTAATAATAATTATCCATTTATAAACAAGAAATGTCACTGATAAGTGTAAGTGTCGCATGCCCCCCCCCAAATGGTCTGTGAAAATAACGATATATTTTATAACAGGTAGCAATGTATCTATAAATATCAAGAGTCATGGACTGACATTTCAAGCTAGACAAGCAATTTCATGGGTTTTTTTGCATTAAAGTGTCACTTTGTGCAACCCTGATATTGACATCTAATGTAACTGTCTGGGTATTTCTACACATCATCATGACATGTTGATCACTTGTGTCAAGCATTTTTAAAACAAAGTTATAGACCAGACATGAAATATCAAGCAAACTATAAGTGTAACCTTGAAGTTTCTGGGTCTTAACAAGACACTTCACCATGTCCTGTTGATCAAGTGTTTTTGAAATCCATCAATGTATGATAAAGTTACAGACTGGACTTGAAATCTCATACAGACTCAAAGTGTTGTCAAATTGAAAGTGTGACTATGACATTTGAGGAAAGATTCTGGGTCTTACGCATGACACTTCATCATGTCATGTTGATCATTTGTAGCAAGTATTTATAAAAACTATCTATGCATGACAAAGTTACAGGCTGGACATGAAATCTCAAACAGACTCAAAGTGTTGTCAAACAAACTCAAAATGAGACTTTGACCTTTAAGGTATAGGTGAAGGTCTTATGTGTGACACATTGTCATGTCATGATGATGAATTGAGCCAAGTGTTTTTGAAATTATCCATAACTGACAAAGTTACAGACCGGACATGAAATCTCAAGCAGACTCAAAGTGTCAAAGTTGAACTGTGATCTTGACCTTTGAAGTGAGAGTATAGGTATTACGCACGACACGTTGTCATGTTATGTTGATCATTTATAGCAGGTATTTATAAAATCCATCTTTGCATGACAAAGTTACAGGCCAGACATGATATCTCACACAGACTCAAAAGTGTCGTCAAACAAACTCAAAGTGTGACCTTGACCTTTGAGGTGTGGGTCTTACTTGCGATACGTCGTCAAGTAATGTTAATCATTTGTAGTGGGACGGACAGATGGACGCTGTGATTACTATATGCCACCCCAAAATATGCCAATGTTTACATGTCCGAGGAGTTTATAAAAGTAGCTCTTCATTGTCCTTAACTTTTGTCAGATCATATAGTGTGTCTATAGTGTGTAATTACTGTTGCTAAACTGCAAACAACATGTACCTTTGGCGACCAGCAGCGTAACCACTGGATATCATTTATGTCTATATAAACATCGTCATGTAATGTTGATCATTTGTAACAGAATTAACAAAATCCATGCATGACAAAGTTACAGGCTGGACACAAAATCTCACACAGACTCAAAGTGTTGTCAAACAAACTCAAAGTGTGACCTTGACCTTTGAGGTACGGTTGTGGGTCTTACTCGCGACACATCGTCATGTTATGTTGATCATTTGTAGCAAGTATTTATATAAACTATGTATGCATGACAAAGTGACAGACCGGACACGAAATCTCACATAAACTCAAAGTGTTGTCAAACAAACTCAAAGTGTGACCTTGACCTTTGAGGTACTGGTGTGGGTTTTATTCGCGACACATCGTCATGTTACGTTGATCATTCGTAGCAAGTAATACAGTTCTACTATCTAAGTTATTCTTAGAGTTAAGAGTATGCAAATAATACCTCCACGTTATCACATTGCAAAATATGGCCTGTTAAAAAACACATTATGTAGAATAAACCAGTAGCGAACTTTTTACAAAACACAAGATCACACAATATCATTTTCAGGAGCTTGTGATAGGCATACAAATATCAATACATTACCTCGATCACATTTCTGGCAGTTTCACAATCCGCAAACAGCCCGCTTTTTACATTGCTCCTCCCCTATAAGTAGATATTGTTTAACTAAGATTCGTATTTCTGCTCATTATTTGAATTTGCCATGTATTTGTATATTATGTAATTTGTATTTGTACCTGATGAGAAACTATCTGTCTACAGTTTAAGTCAATAAAATCATGTTCTGCTCTGTTCTATAAAACATACAGAATCGTTATAATTTTTTTTAAAGATACAAGTGATATTTAATATTCAATTACTTTTGATTGCTTGTTTGAATATTTGAATAGTTAGTGACATTTTCATGCCATCAAAGGCTAACAGTCCCTTAGATCACTTGGTCATGGAGGACCCTCCTTCATCCACCCATCTGCAGTGAGAGGCAAGTGGTCTTAATTCAAACAATCCCTTGGCCATGGAGGATACCTCTTAGCAGTGAGAGGTAAGTGATCTTAATTCAGACAATCCCTTGGCCACGGAGGATACCTCTCAGCAGTGAGAGGTAAGTGGTCTTAATTCAAACAATCCCTTGGCCATGGAGGATACCTCTCAGCAGTGAGAGGTAAGTGATCTTAATTCAGACAACCCCTTTACCATGGAGGATCCCTCTCACTGCTGAGAGGTAAGTGATCTTAATTCAGACAATCCCTTGGCCACGGAGGATACCTCTCAGCAGTGAGAGGTTAGTGATCTTAATTCAGATAATCCCTTGGCCACGGAGGATACCTCTCAGCAGTGAGAGGTAAGTGATCTTAATTCAAACAATCCCTTGGCCACGGAGGATAACTCTCAGCAGTGAGAGGTAAGTGATCTTAATTCAGACAATCCCTTGGCCACGGAGGATCCCTCTCAGCAGTGAGAGGTAAGTGATCTTAATTCAAACAATCCCTTGGCCACGTAGGATCCCTCTCAGCAGTGAGAGGTAAGTGATCCACAGAGATTCCCTCTCAGCAGTGAGAGGTAAGTGATCTTAATTCAGACAATCCCTTGGCCACGGAGGATACCTCTCAGCAGTGAGAGGTAAGTGATCTTAATTCAGATAATCCCTTGGCCATGGAGGATACCTCTCAGCAGTGAGAGGTAAGTGATCTTAATTCAAACAATCCCTTGGCCACAGAGGATCCCTCTCAGCAGTGAGAGGTAAGTGATCTTAATTCAGATAATCCCTTGGCCACGGAGGATACCTCTCAGCAGTGAGAGGTAAGTGATCTTAATTCAAACAATCCCTTGGCCACAGAGATTCCCTCTCAGTAGTGAGAGGTAAGTGATCTTAATTCAGACAATCCCTTGGCCACGTAGGATCCCTCTCAGCAGTGAGAGGTAAGTGATCTTAATTCAGACAATCCCTTGGCCACGGAGGATCCCTCTCAGCAGTGAGAGGTAAGTGATCTTAATTCAGATAATCCCTTGGCCACGTAGGATCCCTCTCAGCAGTGAGAGATAAGTGATCTTAATTCAGACAATCCTATGGCCACGTGGGGATCCCTCTCAGCAGTGAGAGGTAAGTGATCTTAATTCAGACAATCCTATGGTCACGGGGGATCCCTCTCAGCAGTGAGAGGTAAGTGATCTTCTTAATTCAGTCAGTCCCTTAGACCACTAGGCCACAGAGAACATGTCTCCTTGGTGAGAGGTGAGGGATCTTAATTCAGTCAGTCCCTTACACTATCTGGCCACAGAGGACCCCCTCCACCTCAGCAATGAGTGACCATAATTCAGACAGGCCATAAGACCACAGAAGACTGCTCCACCCACCCATGTTGCTGATGGATTTTTTTTACTTATACATAAAAGTCATACCTTCATGAATTCACTCTTGCTCTTTCTCTCTTGTGATTGCTTACAGGAAAACACAACAAAGGGGGAGATATAATTGTCAAAGTATTACTCAAATTTAGAACTCATCATGACCATAATATTTAAAAGGCGCTCATACTGTTTCACCATCAACTTAGAGCGAATAAATCTAAATTTAAAACAATACATGACTGTTGTAACAAATCTAATACATTAAGTACTTTGAAGATAAGGTTGTTAATTAGATTACAACAAATCTTACCTCCCTATCGACAGTGGTAGCAAACTCCACAGCTTCCTTCTGTGAACAGCTAACAGCTCTCTTTAAAGTGCTTATTACCTGCGAAGATGTACATTAATTATTAAAATTTCATTAATTAACTGGTATACTCCTGGAGAAAAAGAGAGTGGATGACAAACGTGATTATCTTGCATTGAATTATGGAACATAACAGAACAGGTTCATCACCATTTTCAACCCATTACAGGTTATAATATTATGTTGTATTAGGTTTTACTGCTGTTTGTATTGTATGATGTTTAGCATCACTTTCAACAATTTTTCAGTCAAATCACAGTGATGTCTGCTTGTGGAAATATTCCGCACTGAAGTATTATTACTGCAGATATATTGTAGGACACCCAACCCAGTCACATTATACTAAACCGGGCCAACCAGACCTAGAGCTATCCTATAAATGCTGAGCACCAAGAGAGGAAGTCTTTAGTACCATTTTTCAAGTATTGGGTATGACCTGACTGGGGTTAAAACCCACAACCTTCCACACTAGAGACAAATATTCTACCACTATACAACTGCTGCCGTATTCAAATGCATCCACATAAACCTGAGAAAAACCATTGTTCTTCCACATGTAACTGGCAAGCTTTCTTGAAGTGTTTGGATCAAGATGAACTGAGCGTGCATGAAATTTCTTTAGCCTATTAATTTTTTATAGATACAACCGATATTTTTATAGGTGTAACCCCACCATTGATTTTTGTTCTTTATTCTATAGTAAATAATAAAAGTTTGAAGGCTTGTCATTCATAGAGGGTCCCAAATGAAAGAAGTGAAACCTACATTTTACTGTTTGTCAACCTCTGCACTATCAAAATATGATGAGAAAAGTAGGGGTCATGTGTCATATAAGAGATTTTTTTTCTGCTCAGTGTGTACACTGGTGACAAAGTGAAAGTAGACTTCCGAAATCATGAATTCATACCCCAATTTCCAAGCATCATTTTTTTTTTCTTAATTCACAATTCAAACATGACAATGCTATCAAAATGTTCAAAATACATCAATAATGCCATTCAAATAAAAAAATGAGCATTAAAATAAGGAAAATGCATTTTTAAAGAAGAAGAATTGAGAATTATTTATAACCGCCATTATGCGACTACCCCACGGAAGCACTTCCTTTTTGCAATGGTGGCACTATGCCTATAACTTTTAATAAATTTACATGTAAAGCATAACAAAATATTATTTACAATTGTATGCTAACTCAATCAGTATCCTCTATTGTTCCTTTAGTTTCCAAACAAAGAGATTTACATTTAATTACTTCAATCACTCTACACCATAATAAATGAAGACAGATGACAATCTCCAACCTACTAACCTGGTCATAGGTATGAACCTCATCATTAAATAACATACAGACGTAGCTATCAGTGAGCTCGCCTTCCGGCTGTAGACCTGCAGGCAGACTGTCACAATGCTCCCATGTCAACATATCAACAACATAGCGAAGGGTCGCCAGGAACAGCGCTGATGCTCGGTCTGTCAGGTCGACAGATAACTCTTCCATTGGATTCTGAAATATATAAAAATATAATTGTTAAGTTTGTAAGTTAGCATTAATAACTAGTAACGTCTACCAGTTATTGGGCCTTATATATCATCAATTGTGGAAAATACTCAGATTAGAGGAAATGAATATCTTTAATAGGAATCAAAATATCATATCTATTCCAAACTTTCATTCAATTTTTAAATTCTTCCATACACCATGGAGGTATATGTATAACAGTATAAGCTGGCCATTGGTGTAGTGGATAGGGTGTTGGTCAGTCACACCTGGCTTGACCCAGTGACCTCTCATTAACAACACCCAGTACAGTTTCTACATAGGAAACATACTCAAGAGTGATTCACAAAAGCTGAGCTTGTTTTCGCAATCAAGTATAAACCAAGCATAAATAGTGAATGATAAGTGTTATGAAACTTAAAAGAATACAAATAAAGTTAAAATAGCCCTCAACTCATTGTCAATACTGAATATATCTTTCGGTCTGAGAAATTAACACATTAAAATCAATCATCGACTGATCTTCATTTAAGCTAATACTTGTATCTTGTCATGAAAAAGGAATTGAACGCCACCGATGTTTAAAACAAGAGGCCCAAGAGGGCCTGAGGACGCTATACTGACTCATAGTGGCCATATCACATTTTGAAATTCTCCTATGCAATAGAAACATCAGGGCAGGGTCATTTCTAAACCTAGGGACATCATTTGAATAAATCTAGCAAAACTATAGTTGGTCATCATTACTTCATAAACATTTTGAAAATCTGTTGGGCCATTCATGAGAAGAAGATTTTTTAAGTTTTGGACTATTTTTAGTAACGGTGGCCATCTTGAATTTCAGATCGAAAAAAAAAATCTTCTGTATAGTCTCCTATGCAACAGAAACATCCATGTGAAGTTTTAGTTTATTTGGCCTAATCGTTTCAGAATAGATGAAAGAAAAAGAGAATTTTCTGTTTTCCAATAGTATCCCTATGTAAAATTCTAAGTCCCCTTACAAGGCCCCTATAAATTTTAGCTCCTAAATTCTTATCTGCAATCAAACCCTACACATAGGGATGATTTATGCCAAATATGAACAAAGCCGACATACCAGTTCTTAAGAAAACGATTTTAGTAACTCCCAATTTTTACCCTTTTGGGGCCCATCCTGACCCCTTAAGACAGTGGAACCCAATCATTTTTACAAATCTGAACCTCCTTCATCAAACAATGGTTCTGTGAAGATATAGGCAAAATCATTTCCATTTTTAAAAAAAAAATAAAAAAATAATTTAATGACATGTGTCCCCTAATTGAACTCTCGGGGCGGGGTCATTTTTAACCCTAGGGACACCATTTGAACAAATCTAACAAAACTATAGTTGATCATCATTACTACATAAACATTTTGAAAATCTGTAGGGCTGTTAATGAGAAGATTTTTTTAAGTTTTGGACTATTTTTAGTAATGGCAGCCATCTTGAATATCAGATTGAAAAAAAAATCTTCTGTATAGTCTCCTATGCAATTGAAACATCCATGTTATTAGCCTAGTGGTTTCAGAGAAAGTGCTGCTAATAGACGACAGACGATGGACAACGCGCCATCGCATAAGCATTTCTGGCCTTTGGCCAGTAGAGCTAAAAAATAACGTTTTATCAACAAAACTAACACCTCAGAAAACTCGTTTTGTATCCTCAAAATAATGATTAAAATAACTTTTAACACAGTTTATCAAACATCATATTATATTTACCTTGTTAGCATCAGAATCTTCTGACGGAGGTTCATGGTTCTTACAAAACACGCCAGTTTTCCATGCCTCCGTGTCGCCACAATCGCAATACCCACCACCTCCTGATGTTCCCATCTGTAATAATTTATTAAACTGGTATAACAAACAGTTACTGTATGGAGCGCAAAATAAAATGACAAAGATGCTTTATATATGAAAAAAAAAAAAAAACACGTAATTTTTAGCTTGTCTTTTTGAAAAAAAGAAAGAAGAGCTATTGTCATGAGCCTGGAGTCGTCCACTGGTTAAAGTTTTATGTTTAGATCAGCTTTTTCTGTTTCTGAACAAACAACTCACGTTACAGTGACTAAACTTCATAAACACATTCATATCATGTTGTACAAAAAATGTATATAGAGCTAACTTACATAAATTTCCATACCTTTGGGCTCTAAAACCTTAGGTTAAAGTTCTTTGTTTAGCTCTGGTTTGGTTTAAGTTTTATGTTTAGTTTTTTCTCTGTTTCTGAACAAAGTTACAAGTTATTTACCTTCCAAATGTCCAGGAAAGTGGTTAGGTTAACTTATAGTCTGTAAGCCCTCCAATGCATAAAAATGATGCTTAATATTCAAATAAACTGACTGCCTGTTAGACCTCCATTGCATACAAATAGTGCTCACAATTCAAACAAACATAACATAATAGGTCTGAGGGTAAAGTTGATAAGTAACGATAATGTATTTCTTATAATAACAGTTTTTTGCTTAAAATAACTTTGTCCTTCCCTAGTCCTGAATTAAACACAGCAGATTGCATTTAGCTGTTTAGTAGCAAAGCCCAGTTTGTTCAGTTTGTAGTGCATCAATTCAGGAGTCGCAAGTTTGAATCCGAACCCAGCTTCATTCCCAGTTATGCTTGATACATACAACATTGCATCTCATTATCTTCTTTTCTCACCGCTGATTCATGTGGGAAAGTTATTAGTTACTTGAGGATATGGATATGCTTGAGCACTGGTTAACCTTCCATAACTCAAGAAAAATTAACTGATCATCTGTTTGCCAGCCCTCAATGTCATCAAAGTGATGCTTAACATTCAAACCAATACATTAATTAGCAAAAACAGTGTAAATATTTTTGGAAATCATGTGAATTCAAACCAAAGAGTAAAACTATTGTTGACCTTGTATTTGTGTTGTTTGTGCACGGACATCTGAAAACATTCCATACAGAGCACACAGGTGGGGTCTGCACCACATTCTCTGCAATAAAAGGCACATTGATTATACAAACAGTTAACTACATGATGATATGCCAAACAACCAGTAATTGTTCTCTATTTATTTCAATGAAGTTGCCGACTTAGTAATCTATACAATTTTAATCAGGGCCCTCATTTTGGTGTTCTTGGTGCCGAATTTTAGCTGATTGTACCTGCTTTTCGATTTGTGATACATGAGCATTTTTGCATAACCCAATATGCAATGAAAATTCTCCCTCAAAGGGTCCTAGCCCCATTCCCCATGGTGAAAGTAGGGTCCTTTTAATGAATAACATGTATGTGGAAATTATTCAATTATGTGTCAGATATAAATCAATCATATTAAAGTAATAAGTAAAAACAATATACAGTAGAACTTCTATCGCTTGAACTCGACAGGACTGAACAAGTTTGAGTCAGCGGTAGTATGAGTCAAGCCAGTACAACAATCATCGTACATGTACATGGTGTACATGTATGTTTGTGAGCGTGTTGTTGAATCCCATGTGTACACTTTGAACAGGTGCAATAGATGATGTAAATGATGTGTATTTCTTGTTTATTTAGAAAATACAATACCGGTATACCAGAAAAGATCATTTCCAAATATAATTAATTGTATTACACTATAATTACTTAATTTACCTTTTATCATCATAATTTTATTTACTCATGTATTAATAGCTATATTTAGCTTTCGGTGTGTGTAAGAATGTAAATGACATGATAATCACACTCTGGTTTTGCCAGGTCCTTCACCAAGTTGCTCGGCAATCATCAAAGAGGCTGACTTAGTTATTCCCCTGTTACCCGGTGTGTCACTAAGTTGCTCAGCCTTTTTCTTCTTCAGGTAAATGTGTTGTTAAATGCGACATTGTACAATAAGACTGAACTTCCCATGTCTAAGATTTATAGGGTAAAATTATATGTGACACTCTTTACTTTTCAATGTTTGCAATATAAATTGTTTTTATTTTTATTTCATCTTAAATAACAAAAAAAAAAATCAAATTAACTTGATTAATGCAATATGCGGTATACAATTAAAGCAAACGTGTAACCAATAAACACACTTGCCAAATCACCATAACAAACTTATCGCTCTTTAAGACAGTGGGAATATTATGACATGAAGAAATTACTTCACACCTTTGGAGTGCGTGAACAAACATGGCAAACTTCTCTGATTTTCTTTATCTTTGATCAGCTGTTCGACCGAAAGGTGCGAAAAACACAGGTAAGTGTGTTGAAGGGACCTAATTTCTAGTTCGACTGTTCCACCTATCAGTGTTCTAGCCACCGGTGGTAGAACAATAGAAATTAAATAGGAATTTGACAGGGACCGGGTTAGTTGTTCGAGCGATCGGTGGTGTTCCAGCCAACGGAGTTAGAGCTATCGAAGTTCTGCTGTAAAAGTGCAATAATATCTCTAGGAAAGTTTATACAAAGTGCTCTTAAAACAAGGCAAAATTAAACACTACATACCGGTATATTTTTATTTCCTTGCATTGATAGATAATATATTTTCATCAAATAAGTGACGCTCGCATTTTATTGACAATAACATGTTGTAAAAGTGTAAAATTACGGCAATATAAATTTCAACAATTGGTTAAACATTTTGTTATTTATTTTACTTGCATTGTAAAACAAGTTCTTGAAACTTAGACAAATCATGCATGAAATATTTTGTTTGTATATCATATGATGATATGAAAGATTATATATAATTTATTCATTATAGCAAATAATATATGTGGTCAGTCGAGAACTTCAGAAACACCCAGAGGTATATTATAATCATTTATGGCTTTTTCAGTTCATACAGAAAATTCTGTCCGGAAGGGTAACTATTTTGTGCAAAAAGAGTTATCCCAGGGGACAGAATGTTCTATCCAAACAGAAAAAGCCTAATAATTGATTTGTTTTCTTGCATACCAAACACATTGAATGATTATATTAACTTAATTCATCATTATATTTTTTACAACAATCGCTTTAAAGACATTTAATTATGTGATTTACGTCATCTATTTTATATGCTACGTCATAAATGGTTCCAATTTCACAGCATGAGAATTTTATCTAAGCCATAGGATGAGATAGAAATACCCAACCCCAGTAAAAATGCAGATTATGATAATTTTACATAGGTTGGAGATTTGGATAGGATATACCGTCCCAAGGCGTAACTTTTTTTGAGGGAACGAGACTCTGGCGAGTCCCATGGGACAGAATATTCTCTCCGAACCAAAAATGCAATGTAAGATTATTTTTTCCTTGCATACCAAACACATTAAATATATCTACTTATTTTAATTTAAATTATTATCAATTATGTCAAATAAGATATATTATTATGTAATCATGTTTTAATACGTTACATGTATGTCATAAATTATTCCAACGTCACAGCAGGAGCGGTAGGATGAAAATTCCGTACCCGGTAAAAATTAGCGGAAATCCTTGTCCGGTATGCAAGATATCCTTATCCGATATGCAAGAAAAGCTAATCTGAACAAGAACCTTTCCCTGAAGTTAACATAATTGTTTAACCTTTTACTCCATAGATATGCGTTTTCCTGCACCAATCACAGAAGGCCTTTGAAAACAGTGCAGGAAGAATATTCAGAACGAGCAATCTGAACACATCCTACTCTGTTTGCCACTCTGTCAGTTAATATAAACATAATTCACCCAATAATTCAAAAGCCTTCTATATTAGGTGTCCAAAGGTGTTTATATTAGAGGTGTTCAAAGCTGTCTATGTGAACTAGAGGGTTAACCAAAACATAACCATCAGTCTAATATTACATTACATGCCTCCAAAATTGTGATGGCTGACCATTTCCCTTTATTGCCTTAAACTAAATGCATCTGAGGTTGCCATTTCCATATGGAAAGCAGTGGTGTCTGGTACTTTTAACTTCCAAACATTTTTATTTCTATTTACCTGCAATGGTATGTTGGTTCACCATTCTTAAACACGTGCCCACATAATTGTGATGGCTGATCATTTTCTTTCAGTGCCTTGAACAATGCATCTGGGTCACCATTACACAGGAAATACTCCAATGGCCTGAACAAAAACTTCTCGGCAAGCCTCTCTTCTTTTGCTGCATCATCTGAATGCTGAAACACCACCAGAACATAATCCTGCCAGTGCTTCTTTAACACGCTGACGAAGTTGCCAGATCGATACTGGACTAGCCATTGCTGAAAAAGAGGAAGTATTGTAAATAGATCATAAAATATTCTTTTATTTTAGTTTGTTTTATTATAATGTGCTTGTGATTAAATAGAAAACTAACCTCGACTGACAATGCATTATAACGTCAACATTTTATTTCTTAATTTGTTTCTAATCCTAAATAACCATCTTCTTCCATATTTGTTAAAAACTTTTCATGTTATAAGACTTGTTAATTTTAGAGTTAAATCTCATCTAAATCTAGTATTTTTGTGAAGTTAGACCGTCCTTAAAAAAATGTTTGCTTGCTGTGCTCTGACCCAGTATTTTGAATGTGGGTAGGTAGGTAGCTAAATTTTTTTGCTATATTTTGATTTAACATAGTTATTTTAAAGAAATTGAATGGTTTGCAATTTTGAGTGAGTAGGTAGGAGCATGGCAAACAAGTTTCTTTTTAAGGACAGCCTTGTTGTAGTTGTATGGTGTTTAGCGTCGCTTTCAACAATTTTTCAGTCATATCACGACGGTGTCTACTTGAGACAGTATTCTAAGTGCTGTCACACTGGAGTATCATGCCGCAGACACATGGTATGATACCCCACCCAGTCACATTATACTGACACCGGGCCGACCTGACCTAGAACTCTCCTCTAAATGCTGAGCCGTAAGCGAGGAAGCTTCTAGTACCATTTTTAAAGTCTTTGGTATGACCCAGCCGGGGATTGAACCCACGACCTTCTGCATATGAGGCGGACGCTCTACCACTAGACCACGCCGCGGTCAAGGATAGCCTTGTGTGGGGACCCTTGTGTTCCCCACACATTGCAAAATGTCAATTTCAAAAATGAACACGCATTGCAAAATGTCAATTTCAATGATGAAAACACTCACATTTTTCTAAAAAAAATATCCAGGCATACCAGACAAAAAATTGAAAGCAAATATGTTACCATCTAAATTATCAAGGCAAAGGATAATTGGCCGGATATGAAATTGAAAACAAATACATTTTCCTCCCAATTATCGTTGCATACTAAAGAAAAATGAATTGTGCCTGTTAGAATATTAACCCTTTACTCCATAGATACACGTTTTCTCCCACCAATCACAGAAGGCCTTTGAAAACAGTGCAGGAAGAGTTCAGATTGCTCGTAATGAGCAATTTGAACACTTCCTGCACTGTTTTCCACTCTGTCAGTTAATATCAACATAATTCACCCAATAATTCAAAAGCCTTCTATATTAATTGTACAAAGGCGTCTATATTAGAGGTGTCCAAAGGCGTCTATATGAAGTAAAGGGTTAAAGCATCATACTTATGCAATTGAGGACTAACAAATGATCAGTTAACCACTCTTTCCTAGGATCCACACCCATCTTAGCAAGTACCGTATTTACCCTATGTATTGGGACACCCTATGTACTGGGACACCCTTATTTTTCAGGAAAATAATTATTTTTTTGATAATAAGAATCAGGACACATTACAATTTTTAAAAAAATCGGATAATTTTTTGCTCTTAAGATTTGGGACATGTAAAAAAAAAATTATTTTGTACATTGTTATTTTCTATCTCCAATAATTTTGCATACATATATTTTATGTTTTAATCCCAAAATATCCGTGAAAAACATTGTCGACATCGTAATTTTCTATTTCTGATAATTTCCTTGTATATTTTAAAAGATTAGGTAAAATAATGATTGTTCTCTTTGTTATTTAAAGTCTATAAATTGCCATACCAGTAACTTTAATTTATAAGTTTTAATCCTGAATTATCCATGAAAGACATTACCTAGGGCCTCATTCCTTTGCTTGTAAATGTACGATAAAACAATCAGGTGACGCATGGACTGCTTACACAACTCGCAAATTAACTGATCATAATCTATTCTAAACACCTATTTTAAGTCGGTGTACTGTTATATGATTGACTATTAAAAATGTGTTCATGCTATTTTTAGAAAATCATGTTCGTTACATCGATACTTTTCCACTTAGTGAAATAGAACGCTACGTCAATTGACGCAAGAAACTGTCAGAGTGACGACATCGCACATTGGTACAAAGTCAAAAATAAATTGTGTCGGCGTTATAGACATATTCAATCGCGGAATAAAAAAAACACGGACTGGTTCACATTTATTTGTTATATACTTTCTTGATACCTTAATGTTAACTTTAGTGTAAACCAGTTTAGCTTTGAGCGGACATTTCATGATTACGTGACCGTAACATGTTTATCTGATGGAATTGACATGATGCGCAGCAATTGTGTTTTCGCAAATTGATCGATCTTTTAGTATGGAATACATACCGGTAAATAATTTATTGATTTTCTAACGAAAACATGTTAGTGATGACGAAGCATGATGGAGTGAACATCAAAGAGACGACTGTTCTTTGGTTGAAAAACAAACATTTTTAGACGACACCCAGTTTCAAACAAAAAATTACTTTAAACTATTATCTTTCTTCTCATTTGTTTTGAGTTGAATCCAGTTTACTATAGCATCCCTTTATTTAATTCTCAAACAATGATAACTCTGACGTAATCACTTTCGCGTCGGCGTATATAAAAAATGTACCCGGCGTACTTCAAAGCAAGCTACATCGGGGCTTATTGTTTACCCTATGTATTGGGACAGTAAAAAATTAATTATTTTTTAAAATAATATGTATTGGGACAGCAAATTTTTTAATTATTTGTTGCTGTCCCAATACATAGAGTAAATAAGGTACTTGATAACTTTCTCACTTGAATCAGCATTGAGAGACAAATGACAATGAGACACAATGTTGTATAGATATAATCATGGAGACTGTGGCCAGATGCAGATTTAAACTCTCAATCCCTGGATTGATAGTCGGCCAGATATGGCATGAAATGTACATCAGAACAGTAACATCAGGGCCTCAACTGCCGGTCATCAAAGTGCCCACAATTTGTTCATTATGATGGATATCATTGGTGCCTAATTTATGGGCAGCTATATATCTGCTAATGGTAAGGTTAGACTGGTTCCATGACGGGCCACTGATCACTAGTAGGTCAAGTAAAATATCATAAGCATCAAGCAGGTTGGGAAATCTGTATGAACAATGTGTTCTTTTTATGTTTATATAGATATTCTTTTGACAATACCTGGTCTGTGAGTAGGCATAAAATATTGGGGAACAAAATGTTTTAGCCAATTTTAAAATATCCTGTAAGGTAGCTCACATTGTTCCTACCAGATTTTTTGACATCCGGTGTAAATCTTAAAAAATCGGAACCATTTAAAACCTATGAAATATCAGCTTTCGTTTTATTTTTTAA
Organism: Panopea generosa; assembly: GCA_029582155.1. Lineage (NCBI taxonomy): Eukaryota > Metazoa > Mollusca > Bivalvia > Adapedonta > Hiatellidae > Panopea > Panopea generosa. The sequence goes on from CM055897.1 coordinate 39,701,376, forward strand.
AATAGTCCCACCGAATCTTGTTAACCTAGTGGTACATATTTTTCATTGTTATTTTCCATATAAAATGGTCACTATCAATTGAAAATTATTTTTAATAATATTCTAAAATTTGGGGAGCTTGAAAACTGGATAAACAAAAACAAAGCAGAAAACATGAAGAAGAAAAAACGCTTTTAAAACTAAAATAGGTCACACTTTTTATTCAAATCTATATCAGGTTTAAACTATACTACCAGCAAGCTGGAGTTTAATAGAATAATAAGCATTGCAAATTAAACTCTGCCATGCTGTAATTAGATATGGGCGGGATATTGTATTAAAATGTTTTTGAACAACAGCTGTCAATTTGGCTCTTAATTTATTTTCTCATTTGGTGTCGGATCAGTTGAGGCCTTATAAGTTCAACTCATCAACTATTCTCTTGAGCTATACCAGTTGATTTTTAGAGAGTGTTGTGTTGTGAAAGAAAGAAATGCTGGTATTTTTTTTACAAAATAGTTTTATTCATATTGTGTAAATTGGTTAGAAAAAGGCAAGTTATATTCAAATTAATTGAAAACAAACATATCTCAACATTTCATTAAAAATCAACAAATGTTGTGCCATAAACAATATCTTTCCTTTAATCAAGGAATTACATAGAGAAGGAAAGGCAACTGACTGATATTTAGAGAAAGCTCATGTATTCACACAAAACCTTGCAATATCTCGTTTTCAATTATCTTAAATTCCATTCATCTCAGGAATACAAATCAAAATTCTTACATTGCAGAATGAAATTCTCATCAAAACAATACCATTTTACCATTTCTAAATTCACTGTACGCATCATACATGCTTTAACTCTCCTTATATATGTTTCTTGCACAATTCCTGGAAGTTTATTCAGTTAATTCAATATAGGAAGACAGAAGTTCTTGGTTGACATTTATTAATTTTTTTTACACATTTGCCATGAATAGGCATAAATTTGGTACAAAGCAAACATATGGCCCTGGCATTATTTGTTGTAGATGTGGTTGTTGTATTTTGAAATTTATCGTATATGCAACCGTCACAGGAAAGTCGTTTTGCTAAAAGTGAGAAGCCTGCAGGGTGTCATGAAACCAAAAAACGAGAACTCGCAGAAAACTATGATGAAGTTATGCGACTTGGAAAATATGCCATTTTATTTTGTTTTTGAAAACAAATCGGAAGAAAATATTTCAACCATAATGTGGATATTCCGATAATTACCTTTACGAGATTCGTTTCGCTTAATTCTTGTACGTGTTCTGTGTTTTTTGAAGCCATATTTGCGACATTTCATTCTCCGCAATCCTGCGAATAATCAGGTTCCATTACCAAAAGTTATATTCTTAACATTATATTCGTATTTATTGATATACTTCTATATAAAAGTGATAAACAATATGTTCAAGGCTAAAATTATTATTTCGGTTATAGAAGCTGTATATTGTTTGATTTATAAAATGAACCGATCTTCTGAAATACGAATTTAAATGTGTGTAATTTACAACACATAATAATCACATTTACTCAAACGTGAAAATCGCTACACGTAAAACTCGCATTTCTCGCATGACTTATGCATTATAAATAAAGCATTTTCAATTAGTATGGGCGAACCCCATTAAACATTTAACAATTCCGTTCCTGCAGAGACATATACACACTGGTTCCTGGTCCATGGTTTTTAAAATTAAGGTATTTAACTTTAAAATAAAAAAATGTATAAATTTACGATACTAAAATGTAAGCAGATTAGTAAGATTCGTACAATTACTTGTGGAACAAAATATAAAAATGTATAATCATAAATAGTTCATATGTTACTGAGAAATTTTAAACCAGTGACCTAATGTGGATATATCACTATTTGAACGATAACGACTTCTACTTAATATCACTAATCAAACTAAAACAGTAGGCCTACGATCGGAAGACAATGTTATACTATTTATTATCTAGCCGTACCAGGTTAGCTCAGTCAGTGGTGCGACTGACTACCAATCCAGGGGTCATGAGTTTGAATCCCCGCCCGGCCACAGTCTCCGTGATAATTGATATACTACATTACGTCGCATTCACGGTCATTTGTCTCTTATCGCTAATACAAGTGGAAAGGTTAGTACTGGTTCTACCCAGGAAGACTTTGAGCGTGATTTGTCTGAGTTGTAAGAACTTGTTTCACAGTCGAAGTAAAATAAATAAGTTTAAACTAAGTGGAAAAGTTATCCGATACTTGTTGATATGGATCTGCCCAAGTACTGGTTACCCCACGCTGGCCAACAAGTCTCGATGTCTTTATTGTCTTATAGGTAAATTACCGCAGTGAATGATATATTCGGAAGAAATTAGCACATAACCCTTTCAGCTTTCAGTTTTTATGCATATTTTGAGTTTTTATGTTTTCACACTTTGCTGATGAATTGTACGCATGCTCAGTAAACCGTGGCACCGATACACGGGACGGATCTAGGATTTCAGGTTAGGGGCGACGGACTTACGGTGCGCAACACAAAATCTGAAAAGCACACATGTTTTTTTTTTCACTGATCAGGATTATATAGGGGATTTTTGATAAAATATGGGAGTTTAAGGGGAGGATGACGTACGTCATGTTTTTAAAAGTCTACTTCTACTTCTACTTCGATACTACCCAGGGCTGACGCATCGCGGGCAAGTGACGACATCAAAAAGGTTAAAAGCACTAGGCATATTTACATTTAAAAACGATAAAAAACCTCTGTATGTCTAGGCTGTGTATTTCTTTCATCTGCAGTAGTGGACAGAACCTGGTTCGGGGGATGGCGCGATGCAGGGAACTAATCTTGTACTGTCCGTAGTTTGCCCTGAGTTCGATGGTATCATGGTGGATTAAAGTGATAACGTAGTCAGGGATGTTGACAGGAGATTCATTGTTAATTGCTTCGTACAATGATAATAGTCTCTTGTTCGTTCGTCTGTGTTGCAATGGTGGCCGATTCAGATTGTCAAGCATGGTTTTTACACTTTCTCGATATGAATAATTGCCTGTAACAAAGCGTGCTCCACGGCGCTGAACTTTTTCTAGTGCTGAGATGTCCTGTTTCTAGTAGGGGTCCCAGACATATGATGAATATTCGAGATGTGGTCGGACTAGAGATGTAAATGTTTTTTTCTTAACTTCTTGATTACAGTTATATAGATGTCTCCTCAGAAGGTTAAGGATCTTGTTAGCTCTGCTATTGATATTACTTATGTGTTGTTTCCAAGTTAAATCTGAAGTGAGTTCTAATCCGAGGTAAGGATGATGCTGTACTCGCAGTAGTGCATTATTTACTATGTAATATGGAGTATTGATAAAAGTTCGTTTTCTGTTTTTTTGAGTAGGTGGCATTTAGTTGTGTTAAATTTCATCATCCATGAATGTGACCATTCTATAAGAGTATCAATGTCCCGCTGAAGTTGTAATTGGTCGGCGACGTTGTCGATTGTACGGTAAAGGAGGCAGTCGTCGGCAAACAGCTTAACCCTGGTCAAGGGCGATACCTTGTCTGCTATGTCATTGACGTAGAGCAGAAACACCAAAGGCCCCAACACTGTGCCTTAAGGAACACCGGAGATGACTGGAGAGTTGGAGGAAGTGCAGCCATCAATTACAACCCTCTGCTGACGATGACATAGTCACGACTCAATCCACTTGTGTTTCGTCCAGCGATTCCGTAGTGCTGTATCTTATGAAGTACTCTTCTGTGGGGCACGGATTAGAGTAGATCTGCCATTGCTATATAAAGGTCAATATTGTAATTATAGCCTGAGTAACATACATTTTAATTACCCGCACGCACGCACGCACTTTAAGTATGATCAACATCGTCCCATATTACAATGTTTGTAATTGGTGTAATGGGTTTAATTTGGAAAACATGTAAACTATGTTCTGGAAACAAATACAGCCCGCCTGCGTAATATGTAAGTTTACACATACATTCACTAAAGCGAGCGGTGTATTTGATATACAAGAAACTTTACTTTATTTGTGTCGGATGTACAGATATATATAACGTTTGCTATATTCCGATCTGAGAAAAGTATATAGAAATAAATATTATTGGGAAAGACCCAACATGCCTAAGTTCATCAATTTGTTAAATTCAGTAAACAACAGTTCACTAAAAAAACAAACAAACTTAGTACTTTTATACTAAAATCTTTTCAAATAAGACATATAGCCATATATGCATGATTCAATTGTATTTTCAATAACAATATTTATGGTGGTAGGTAAAATCATGTTGCATTATATTTGCTTTCTGACATGACTTTATTACTGTTATGCATACCACCTTCTCCATTATAAACCAATGTCCGTCATATATTTTGGTATACATCATGTACCAGATGGGCCTGCGTGCCTATTGAATAGTGGAAATAAAAACTATCATATCATATAACACTAGCTGTAGAACTATTTTCTGCACACTGCATTCTACACAATAACGTATTAGTTAGCATAAATGACATTGAATGTCAAACAGATATATCAAGAGGGACATTAGGGAAGTTTGCGTACAGCAATTCAGTACATATTGACAGGGAAATAGACAAGTACATGTACTGATAAACTTCATTTATTTCAAAGAATTTTATTCCAATATATATAATCCATTGCGTTAAGATTAAAAATATTTAAATAATTTCTTGTTTAGCATTGTACATCATATGTGTATACTGTATTACACACAACATGCATAATGCACACTCTAACGTACTGCATGTAAATCATTGAATTACCAGAGCGGCAAACACATAATTGCCAGAGGGGCATTAAACAAGTTTACGTCAAAGTAAGTCAGTATATATTGAAACGGAAAAAGACAAGTTCGCGTTTAACATTGTACATCATACATTATATGCTTTATATGGTTCATGATAACACACTATTGATACCTGGAACCTAATATATCAGTCATTAACTCTTAATGTAAATCCGTGTTCATATATTATTCTTCATACATTGTTACTTTTTCTCTTTTCATTCCATGCACTTCGTCTACTGCTGGTATCTACGTCCTTCTTACTGTTAGATACATGCCTAAAATGTTTCTGATATCGCTAAAGTGATAAACTTTTCGTCGCTGTTTTTATCATAAACTTGCTAAGCTTTCTGTATGACCCCTTCCATGCGGACATTTGTTATGTGGTAAACAAAACGCCTGTATGCAAAGCGGGAGATAATTTCTCCATTGCATACATATGTGCACAATGGCGTTTGCGGATTTATTTAGTCTGAAGTATTTTGAGTTAGCGTACGTAATCACTCTGTGTTTTGTTGTGTATTCCATTGCTGTGGGTTCCACATACACTTATGTTGCCTGTGTGGCGATTCTATACATATGCTTGAAGATAATACGTCAGAAATCAACAGGAAGAATTGAGGTGAAAGGTCAAGGTATCTTTATTACAGGTTGTGATACAGGTACGAACTTAGTTTATGTCAACATACTTGTCCATTATTTATACCATTGTTTAATGTCAAGGCACATAGATACACGCTGCAGATGACCTTACTACAGATAAACCTAACACTATAATCTGTGTATTGTTTTTAATTAGTATGCTATTGATTTAACACAACATTGCAACAGCGGTATGCATCTAAACGTTATATACAAATCGTGCCTATGTATACTTGGATTAAAGTACTATTTAAACATGCGAAAGTATTGCATCATATGGATCATACGCGCCCAGGGTAGAGTAAAATAGATTTCACGCTTAAATTGCAACGTAGCAAAAGAGTCACGTGATTTTATTTCTATTTTAAATCGATCCGTCGTATTGATTAGAAAGAATTCGAATATATCGAGGTGAAGGTCATCGGGCAGTATCTGCATGCTTTTCATTACACGGTTATGCTTTTTTGTTTACCACGGTAACATAGCTATATAGCAAGTCTCTCTACAGACATCCAGACATTACAACATGATTCTTGCGCTTAAAAAAGTCCTATATAATTTGGTTTTGAAATATTTTCAAAATTGCTCATAGTAGTTGTGAATTCTTGCTGCAGAGGCGTACAACAAAAGGTGACATAGCATATACTGCAATAAGACATCACTGGTGTTAAAAAAGTGACTTTTATAGGATTTCAACATATGCATGTATTTATGAGCATTTGTGGACTTCTTTTTTTTTTTAAATCTCAGGGTGTCACTTCACCATCTTTAAAAAAACAAGCTGGTCAATCTACCAGTTATTGTGCATTTGTATGTAGGGATACATTACTGCTATAAAAAATACTTAAAAAATGTATGTGGAAGTGGTTTTACCGCGGATATCCTAGACCTTATTTTATATAGAACAAAGAATAAATCTTACTGTATAGTGAGACATTAACTTCTACATCAGGCGATAAAACCCTTCGGATCTATATAACGATTGCATGCTATGGAACAAACATTTACAATCTCTCTCCAGAAATAAAGTTTCATCACATATCTGTCTATTAGCGAAGGTAAAATATCGTCTTTTTATCAGCTACAGATCGTTATTTTACATGTTATATTAGGACGCTTATCTTAACCTGCAGATACAAATGAATGAATGGTGTTTTACGACACGTCGACACATAAATAGGTCATTTTGTACACGCAAATATTAATGAATGTGATGATGGCAAAATATATATTAAGTTAATTTGGTTAACAATGTATTAAAACTTTTGACAAATAAATAAATGCAAAACAATTAAGTGAATAATATCAATGATATAATAATTGGTACTCAAAACCATTTAACTCGTCTACCGGTTTCATACTAAAATTTACTAAAAAGCTTAATCTCTTTTAGATTCAGAGACAAGCATGCTACTATAGGAAATGAAAATTAAAGTATATTTAAATATTTCATTAGAGAGACTGAATATTTTGTCGATTGAACTGTTTTATTCAAAAGGTAAACACTCGGGAATAAACTAGCAAATGGTATAGCTCCACCATATTTGTGTGAACTTTTAAACTTCGGGGAGGTAATTGATAATACATCCGACGTGTTGCGTTCAAGCTCAAATAAAATGACCTAGAATAGAAATGTTTAAAGATAGTGTATCCTATTCGGTTGCAAGTATATGACGTAGTATTCCGCTTAGTATAAGAAACACATGCTCGTAAATTAAATGTTTTTGCAAGTAATTGTTTCATTTGTATAAAAGGAAATTAGAAGCACCTCCAGCAACCCCCTTAAAATCCAAGTTTGCATGAACAATTGCACATGTATGCGAGTTTAAATGCGTTCTTTGTACGATTAGTAAATCATGAGTTTGTATGTACATGTATGTCCATAGTTTATACTAATTTATTATAGCTCATCTGCGTTGAAAGCTCAGAGCTTATATGAACCGCTCTCGAGTCCTGGATAAAACCAGTACTAAGTGTTGTTTTTTATAACAGACATCGGGTCGAGCTGGGGATCGAACCTGCAACCTCTGGCGTGAGCGGCCAACACACTATCCGTTACACTACTTGTCCCCGCTATACGGGCGAGTTGTTGTCATGTATATGTTGTTTGAATTTTGATAATGTATAATATTTGAATAACAATGTTTATATTCAACTCTTGTTTTCAAATTTACATCTAGAAAAAAGCAACATTTATATACACTAAGTAGCACCATTTTGTAAAGTCCATCCATTTTTAGAAATAAATAACTCATAATGATTCATAATAATGTAGAAGAACGTTTTTTTTTCTTTCTGACAATGTGTATGCACTTGTTTTGTTTATATGAGGGCCTCAAACAATAATGGTATTAACAATTTGTGTTACCTTCTTTAAATAGAGTATTTCCATTCTTACTTATTACTGTATATTGAAAGAGTATAAGTAAACGAATGAGTGCAGACACAACAAGCAAAATGCAACGGTACATAAGTGGCACACACACACACGCACGCACGCACACACACACACACACACACACACACACACACACACATGGCATATTAAACTAGTTAAATAATAGGTACAGCTAATAGGCAACAATTCAGACGAGTCACAGGAAATCTTAAAGAAAGAATAACATTACATCCTTTTGTTTCTAAAGATGGTTGATAATTCTATTAAAACTATTTACATTACATAAATTGTTGACAACAGAAATGATAATAAATTATGAATCCAAGTTAAGAGCACGTTTGGACAAGATCCGTAGTTCCATTGTTTTGAAGAATAAGTGTGGCATGCCACGGATATATGTTTCCGCTTCACAAGAGGTTCGGTTTTACGCACGCAGCCTGTATTCCTATGATAGCAAATAATGTGCATTTAATTGTAGGTAACAAGGCAAGCAAACCAGCATATTTCATGTATTAAGAGTATATAAACAAACACTATGATTAACAAAACGTGTATATATTCAAAGTAAAAAAAAGGCAAACACTGAAAGAGACTTAGATAGAATGGTTGCTAATCAAGTTTTTTTGTAAACTATGATTATTTCAAATATCTTACGTAAAGAAATGAATTTTGTTATATGTATAACCAAATAAATTATATATTGAGTATATATCACGTGCTAGATGTGATAATAAAGCGCACAACTCGTACAATGCAAAAGGAGTTTTGTTGTAATTTGATGGAAATTTAGGTTGAGACAATGTTTTGACTGCCCATGGACGTATCCAACGTTTTAAAGTAGCTGTGTGGTCTCGTATGAATTAATCTCATCACATAATGTTTTGTTTCTCTGATTTTCTGATATTTACTTCCAATGGTTCGTCATTTATGACTGTTAATTCGAATCCGTTCACATTGATGCTCATTTAATTTCAAACAAATACACGCATTACATTGACAAGTTGTGTTTCTAACCATTTCTGGCATTATGTTATGTTATTTGTGCCGTGCTGAAAGGATGAAGACTGACTGAATCAACACTTTTTGCACACGTTCCTTTGGCTGGCTAGTGTGTTTGTCCAGTTAGTGTCCGATGTCATGGTTGGTGATGTTTCTGTTGACCTGGACAATTTTGTTCTTCCTTGCGGCATCGACTGATCATTCTTGCTGGCGTACTGTTACTTTGATTTGAAGCTGATTTTAATATCAACATAATCATTGTTATTGACAAAATCGTCAATTAAATAGCTTCATATACACATTCTAAAACTGTAAATATTGTTTTTAATAGTTTGATATTGTGGCCTTTAATTCACCTGGAATTTCGTTATCCTTACAGTATATTAAACACAATTTTCTGTTGAAGGATTCGGCCATGACCTAGCCCGGCGTTTGGATGAGCTTGGCTTTACAGTGTTTGCCGGGTGTTTACATCCTGAAGGAAAGGGAGCGACGAAACTCGAGTCATCTTCATCTGAAAACGTCCATATCGTTCCACTGGATGTGAGCAAAGATGAAAGTCTTCAATCTGCCCATGATTATGTTGTTAAAAATATGCCTGAAACTGGTGGGTATCATTCACTAAATCCGTAAACTGAATGCATATTATGTTTTTAGATAAAAGGGTGATGGTTGCAGCATCAAAACCAGAATGACATGACTTAAAATGAAGATTGCTCTTTATCAAAACGGTAATCATCCGTTCGATTTTATTTTTATTTTTACTCACTGCGTTAGCAACCTCTTTTTTGTTTATGAATCTTGTAAGATTTGTTCGGTCATATGATTATACTACTTATGCGTTTTTTGTGTATCAGCCAATTTGCCAACTTATATTTGCTCACATATACCAATATTACTAATAATGATCTTAATGTTCAGGATTCTGGGGTATTGTTAATAATGCTGGATTCAACGTTATGGGAGATGTGGAACTTTGTACACCCAATCTCTACCACAAGGCGATGAATGTCAACTACTACGGAGCCATCCGGACCATCAGGCAGTTTCTGTATCTCGTCCGGGAGTCCAAAGGTTAATATTCTTTGTTCTTTATATTAAACCATTAGGGGCAAGAAGGTCACTATACGGTGTAACAGAAAAATAATGAAGTGTAGGTATATTTGAAAGCCCGTTAAATTTTAGATGATCATCGATTACTATTATTGGCGACAAAATATTTAAAACATGATGGTTGTGCAGTGGATAGAGTAATGGCTGCTCACGCCAAATGTCGTGGGATCGACGACACACTCTAACCGCTTGTATCTTAAAATTAACAATTAGTACTGGTTCTGCTTAGAAAACGGACTCTAGAGCAAGCGATTCATATTATCAATTCTGAGCTTTCTTCGAAATAGAGCTAAAATAAATGACTATATATTAGTATTATATAGTATAAATTATAGACATACATATAAAATCAAGATTTGTATGAAGTATGAATTTTTTAAATGGTCTATTTTCAGCTGCGTGCAACCAATATTTTGATAATATAACGCATTTTCTTACTTCATGAAATGTGAACAAAACACGACCTTACTCATTCTCTGTTGAAATAAAAATAAATAGGATACTTAATTTTACACACATGATTATGCTGTTTTTGCTTTAACAATTTTTCATTTCATATAACATATGTGCTAGTTTTGAAATCATGGGGCTCATTCAATTTGGCTCGAAAATAAGATACTGCGGAAAGCGTTACATTTAACATTACCTTTACTGAATAAACACAAACCCATATTAAGCAGCCACTTAAGGGAAAGAGCAAAAATGACCACTAAAGACAGGTAAATTCTTTATACAGGTTGATTTAAACTAAAATTATACATATTGTAAATGAAAATGTGGCTGTTTAAGGCAAGTGGTTGCATAATAAAGGTATTATGTAATGTACTTATTTAAACTGAATCTACTATTTTCTTTTATTGTTTTCCAAATGATCACTCAATCTAATATTACTTGTTCATTCAAACAATTGAAAAAGTATCTATGGTACATTACAAAGTGAAATTAGAGCTGAATAGTAACAATTTGATGTGTTTCACAATAGGAATTGTTAATAAGCCAGTTTAAAGTACACAATAACCATCGAAGAAAAATAGGAATGCCAAGGTTTCAAGATAAACTTTCATTTCAAACAAAAATGTTTATTTCTAAAATCTTGAGGTACATTTAATGATTTCGACTAAAGTTATTTTCTCGAAACACAGAAAGCAACTAAAAATTAAAAATAGCAGCCTCGGTTTTAATACCTTATTTAGGAAATGGGATTGATTTGAGAGGTGATGTTAAAAGAATTCTCCTCGCCACTCTCTAACCGGCTCAGGCATTATTCTGCTTTCGAGCCACATTGGATAAGCTCCGACAGGTTGGAAACCATTTTAGTAACAGTGACTTTGACCTTACCCACAGTGGCCCTATGTACAATCCCAACTTTCCTCTTCCCTCAGTTTACACATGTACTTACCAAGATTCATGGCTAACTCTTTAACAAAAGTTATCAGTAGAAAACCATTTTTCTTTTTTTAGCAACGATGATATTGACCGTGACCCCAATTTCAACATTTCTTTCGATCTACCTACACACCATGTTTAATGGCCATATTTCATTCCTAATAAAAGTTGAAACGCATTGGGACTGGACAAGACTAGACATGACGGAGCAAAGAAAATCCTATATAGCACCTGCAACACGGAGTCAAATTGAGTTGTGATGATGAAAAGACGGACGGGCAAATAAAATTGCGGATTCTGCATTATTAATGAATGACATATATTAACTCGTATATTTTACATAAGTGCAGATTCACTAACACAACATTATTTAAACTCATATTTCATTAACTATTTGAAAATGAGAGAAAGCCTACACAATTATAACTCATGAATACCAATACAACTAACTTATGGAGGTTTAAATTGTTTGAAGACTAAAATATATCTATTTTCATAGGTAGAGTAGTTGTCATGTCAAGTGTTAAAGGTCGTTCATCCTGGCCTGCTAATTCGGCTTACCACGTGACAAAACATGGCCTAGAAACAATGTCTGATTCACTTCGATTAGAAATGGTGAAATTCGGCGTTCAAGTTTCAATTATAGAACCAGGTGCATTTGATGCTGCCACGGAATGTCAGAGCGAGGAAGTTGTAAGTTTGCAGTTTGAATACTTATCGTAATATAACGTTTTCAACTGTTTTATTTCTCATTGTACATACATGTAAACAGCAACACATGGTTCATAACACAATTATAAAGATTAGTAGTATGTCAGGATGTACCTTTTTATATTAACAAGTGTGTTTGTTTGAGATACATACAACTTAGAAGTTTGTACATATTTAACTCCAGTTAAGATATAATTATAACCTATCACCACTGAGGTTGTGGATTCGAGTTATGCTCGGTCTTGTAAGACTTTTACAAGGGGAAGTTTGACAATTACTTGCGGAAGGACGGTATTTTACCAGAACCCTTTTTAGGTCTTCCTTCATAATTGAAACTGGAAGTTCTATATATAACCCAAGTGTTTTTGTGATGCGAAATAGAACGTGCTAGTTTTGCATCAGATTCCTTGATCAGGTCACAGTTAATGTTTAACCAATGGATATTCCACACGGACAACCGCTGATATTGTCTCTTTGTGTGCATGATGTTGTTCATGTTGTAATTATTATATCCGTTACCTGTGCTGGTATGATCCGGTGAATAATAATGATGTCGAATATATACAGTGAAAGGAAAAGAAAGTATACACTGTATATAAAAATATTGATAGTTCAAAGTGCATATCGATATCGAGAACATTCTGACTGAGTTGGGACGGTGAATATACGTGAAAGAAAACTTTGTCCCGTTAAATGAGAGCAACATTGATTCATGCCTGGAATGATATACCAAGAGCAAAAATAACCGCTGTTAGTAATAGCGTGTATTACAGCTCAGGGATGGGGGTCACACAAAGTATTGACATTTCTGTAATTTTGTTTACACCTGTGATGGTTTTCACATTGTTTTGCTATGAAATTAATTGAATTTTATTTTTGTGATTCAACAATATTATGATATACAAATGTACACAATTTCTATGTAATAAATTTATTGTACTTGGAACTATCAACGTTTATATACAGTGTATACTTTCGTTTTCCTTTCACTGTAGTTTCATTTTTTTTGTTACATATTTTACATATCAATACAGTAGAAACACTTGAAATTCATACACTTTCGTTAGTATGATAACACATACTTTAGAAAAAATCAGTGAAAATCTTCAAGAGCGCCATATATGTTCAGATATTCAAGGGTAATCATTCACTCAGTGAATGGGTCGCTAGATAGTCATGTCTGTTCTCTAGATTGATCATATTCATTAATACCATGCAATTATATAATATACTACTTTTACACAATTATGTGTGTAGTTCAAACGTTACGAAGAAGAAGCCGATGAGATGTGGGAAAACGCCTCAGAAGACGTCAGAAACACATACGGAAAGGAGTATGTCACCGGAACTGTTAAAAACCAAAAGGAGAAGATAAAGAATTTGACAAGGTTAACAGTACTATATTCATGGATATTCCATATTTCGTTTTTGTTGCAGCCTCTTCAAAAAGTAAACAAGTGTCATTAAGGAGTTGTTTGAGAGAATGTTCTAGAATAATCTAGCTAGTATGTACTCCGTACAGTCACTGGTCTGTTAATGCGGTGATAAAATCAATTGCAGTTGTTTCCTAGGTGACGTCATTAACCTAGATGACGTCACTAGCTCTGATTGATGTTGTTGGCAAGAAAAAAGTGTTGTTGCGCGGAGTGGTTGAAATTCATCGACTATTTAAATAGAAAGAAGCTCATTTATTGTATCTATCATATTTCCTTGCAGTTAAATGTTAAAAAACATCACGCAAACACTTAAATAAATATATATATTTCTAAATGTAATATAGCTTTAAAATTGTAATATATATATGTAAACTTCGCTTTCAACCAATATCGTATCGTTATGGCAGGTATTTTACAAGTGACGACAGTATCTCTTGGATTCATTTAACCGCTTAAAGCAGAACAAACTGATGCATAAGAACCAGTGCCCATCCTCAAGTAATTAACTTTTGTTTCACATGAAAACAGAAGAGTTGTAAGTGATCTTAAGATAGCGCTATAGTTCATAACGTGTTTGGCACATGTTTTTAGGATAACACTAGTCGTTTAGTGACCACCTATTGCACCTACAATTGAGAGGAATTATTCACCAAATTTATCATATCTCCAATAATAATGATAACATAAGATTTATTATACATGTTGATCTGAAGACTATACATATAACCCGTATTTTTTCCCCTTATCAGTGCCAACACGACTAAGCCTGTAATTGACGCTATGGAAGATGCACTGACAAGTAAACGACCTCACACAAGATACATGATAGACGGTGGGTCTGGCTGGATAGATCCTCAAACGGTATGTTTACAAAATACAAGGGGGTTACACTTGTCAAACTATGTTTCAAATCAAATGTTTCTGTCCAAAAATAAAAATGCAAATGAACTGGAAATGTCTTTGCTTTACTGTAGTATATTGTATGCAATTAACAAATACATCTTCGGCTATTTTGCATAACCTGAATTTTTAGACAACAATAGAGTTTTCACGCATCTTTTTACAACTACAAATTATTTCAATAGTTAACCATATTCAAAATAATTACTATTTTACATTGACAACTTCCGCACTTTGGATAAACATATCTATAATATTTCATATTTCGTTCTGATCCATTCTTATTGTTTTACAAATATGTGCTGTATTGTAAAATATAAACTAACGTGTGAAACATAATATTTATCCATGGGGTTGCATTTCAATGCATTGCGCATTTAATATTGTATTACATCCATCCAGTGGTTTCATGTACCTTATTCTATTTATTCTATTTATTAATTAATCAATTTAGATACGCATCAACTGATTATGTTCTTTTTTTTATTTGTATCTAGACCATTGCCCGGTATTATGACCTGATGCCAACTTGGTTATCGGATTGGATTGTTGTAAAATTAACCAAGTGTGATAAGTTTCCTGACGACGCCAAGAAGAAACACGACTAACTTTTTGTTGTTATAAAAGAATTTTACAAGACTTTGTTTTCACGATAACTATAAGCTATTGATTTTTTTTAATTAATTGAAAGTTAACTAATACATATATTTTAATATATAATTAAAATATGAACTCGATTATATTACAATGTATATAAAGTTAAAATAAACAATATAATGAACAATGTTGTTTTCAGTACTGTATGAATAACTGATACATGTATGCATATTCATTACATAATGTTTAAACTAAACTAATATAACTGAAAAAAGAGAAATGTGTTGATTGTTTGAAATAAACATGGATTAAGAATTAATGTTTATTGCTTACCAATATGACATACAACATGCATAGAGCTCACTGTGTCTCGTTACATTGTCATGTATTTGTCGTGGTTAATAACAATGAGAGAGAGAAAGAGAGAGAGAGGGAGAGAGAGAGAGAGAGAGAGAGAGAGAGAGAGAGAGGGAGAGAGAGAGAGAGATATCTTATAGCCATGCCATGCAATCTTTATCAATTATTAAACAATATACATGTAGCTTTTCTGTGACATTTTAAAATGTTTACAGCTTATAGCAGATTGGAAAAACATTGGCACATACAATTGGTGGTGGGAGATGTGAGGCATAGGATTTCCTCCAAACCCACTTAGCAATTGGGAAAATACAAACACAAAAACTGACACTTGTGGTGATTACAAGATGAAAAAGACCACAGAAAAGAACAACACAACATGTGCTACACTGGATTGATCAGTCATTTATTGCAATACCAACACGAATCAGTGTCTTCCGTGGCCGGGTAGTTCGAATAGTTATCACATGTAACTTTCACCGCCGAGGTCGTGAGTTTAAGTTGAGCTCCGTCTAAGTTACTTGCGTCTCTACTCAGATTCATTTTGAGATCTTCCTCCTACAATTAAACTGAATATGCCACAAACATGTATAACTTGTCATGTGCTGAAATTTGCGTTAAAACCTGTTCAAACCCCTATCCCCAAAAACTTCAACAGGAACAAAAAGTAAAGTATATGAAGCTTAAATTGTACTACCAATCACAGTAACAGGTCACAGGTTTAAACGTGATTAAGAATGTCCACAGTAGTAATTTAAATGTAAGCAAATATATTTGAATCATCTCTACAAATGATATATACCAAAGGTACACTGACCAAAAATGAAAACTTGAAAACACTTTATATGTTTGAATATATCTGTTGTTAACAAACATGTTCGGAAACGTGTTATACTTGGCTATCAGGATTTAATTGTGGATAACCATTATGCAATTTCCCCCCAAATTTCCGAAGTATTCATTCGTCCGAACACGAAAAACGTTTTCCTTACTTTGTACGTGCGCAACATCAGGTTTTTCACTTACAGGTTTTACACCGACAAGTCATTTGTTGTTTAGCACAGATAAAACAAATCAATTTGTTTTTTTAGAAAAAACAACACTTTTATATAGCGATGCCACGTCCTTCTGAAACTGAGAAAAAATCGGGCTATTGGAATACTCATGGCCGGGTCATTGGTAAATACCGTTGCACGTCATTTTGGCTGTTCTAAATAGACTATTAATATTCTTGTAAACTGGTACAATACTGCTGATATGTCAGAGATCGTGTCAGAGCCGGTCGTGTACGTGCAGCAACGCCACGTACTCATCACGCTATTACGTTGACTCACCTACGTAATCGTTTGTTACCTGCAACAAGTACTCCTTACGGTGTTCATGTACTGACGATCATAAACCGTTTGATACAAAAACGTGTTCCAATTCGTGCTCGTCGGCCGTACACTAGCCAGATTCCGACAGCGCGCCACACATACTGTTATGGGCACGACGTCATTTGCATTACACATGAAACCAGCGGCAATGCTTGTGTATCCCCGAGTCTGAACCGCATAGAACATAGGTTGGACGGTCAGGTCCAATCATCAAATTGATACCATAAACGACCTCCGAAGTGCACTACTTTTGGAATGGCAACGTATTCAAAACACACTCATTCAACGTTACGTAAGTTCTTAGAGATGACTTATCCAGGACTGAAATCGTAAAAAAACGGAGGCCACACTGGTTATTGACGTTTTAAAAAACAACAACAGTCATTGCACTGTCAGCACTTTTTCAAATGTTACGTGATCATTTTCATTTATGTGGAATTCTCATTTTGACCCTTCTTCACTTAATTGTTTAGAAATAAAACATACGATATTTATTTTTTCCAGTAAATTACACAGACACATTAATATAGCCATAAAGCTTCGATGATAACTCTGAATATACATTTATCAGCAAAAGAGATACTTTTGAAGCCGGTGCAAAGTTTTCATTTTGGGTCAGTGTACATGTAGTATATATCAAAATAGTTCCTTTTTGCACTAATGGGATAATCAGTGGGATAGACAGCGTGCTATATAATTATAGAACCAAGGAAATTGATTGTTCTTGATAATATAACTCAATCCCATTGGTAAAACAATTCTAGTGATATTGATCAATTAAGAAATCCTTGTATTCTTCTAATGAACATTGCAGATCTAGACAAAGTTGAGTTCAGCACATCGGCAACTTTAGCAATGTTAATATATTTAGGTGGACTACTTTTTATTTCTTAGTCTTCCATCTATAAACCCTCCTTCCCTATCTACTGTTGTTGTTGTATGGTATTTAACGTCGCTTTCAAAAATTTTTCAGTCATATCGCGACAGTGTCTACTTGAGACAGTATTCTGAGCGCTGTCACACTGGAATATCATGCCGCAGACACATGGTATGATACCCCACCCAACGCTGAGCGTCAAGCGAGGAAGCTTCTAGTACCATTTTAAAAGTCTTTGGTATGACCCGGCCGGGGATCGAATCCATGAACTTCCGCATGCAAGGCGGACGCTCTACCACTAGACCACGCCGCGGTCCCTATTTACTGATATATGATTATACACCTTTGCAAAAAGAAGAATACATTATGTTTTGCAACACATGGTAATGGAAATGAAATGATTTTGACCGGATTGATCCTGTTTTAAATGTCATATTTGATTTATTACCTAGTGTACATACCTTTCGCTAGAGTTCAAAGATGGCATAGTAGTTCACTTTCGGTAGGAGAAAATGCCCGAATATTTGAGCATTTTCATTAGATATCGAACATCTAGTAATTTCCGTGTTGATTTTGGTTATTTTTATGCGAATGCAATAGGACGGAAATTGAGCCTTTTCCTCAAGAACAAAAATAGACACAGAACAAAATAATGCATGACCACGTGTACAATGAATTGTTACATTAATTTTAGCATCAGGTCAAACTTTGTGAATGACCCTCTTTTATAGATACGTGTCCGTGATGTTTTTGCTTTCTGTGTCAAATTAGCGATAAGGCGAACACAACGTTGCACATTATGGCGTTAGCAGATTTATTCAGTTTGAAACATTTTGAATTCTTGTACGTTATAACGTTATGTTTTGTTGTATATTCCATCGCTGTGAGTTCTATATACATATATGTGACATGTGTGGCGATTTTGTACATGTGTTTGAAGGTTATACGTCAGAAATCAACAGGACACATTGAGGTGAAAGGTCAAGGCATATTTATTACGGGATGCGATACAGGTAACACACATATGCATATTTACTGACCTCGTTTCATAAATTTCTTTATATATATAATATGATGCAATTATTTATTGGATAGACACACCTACTGTGTTTACCAATAATAAGGAGCGTATCGCGACAACTTTGCAAGTTACTCAGGGTACGGTGTGCGAAGGCGGTTCTACTTCTGCTGGTGGAAGTCCAGGCCCCGGTTTCACAAAGATACTTAAGTCTCTTATGTTACTTAAACTCGATAGTATGCTCAATTTTATACTTAAATTGAGCACACTATTTGAGTTTAAGTAAAATAGCAGACTTAAGTATTTTCGAGAATCCGGGCCCAGGCCCCCCACCCGCCCTGCAGAAATTTTTGAAAAAAAAAGAGTAGATATGGTGACTTCTGGTGACGTTTGAGATGTTATACTTCACTGGGCTAGAACACATTACTTAAAAATATATTTATCTTCATCTGGAAATGTCGGCCCGAACTGTCCATTCTAAATTAGGTCGATAGTTTACATCAAAGATACAGTGAACACAGAACAGTTAAATCAAAAACTTTTATGTATCTATTTGTAACCCCCTCCTGTTACCTTTGTATTGCTTCTATCGACTTTCCTGTCTTCAATATTTTAGTTTCCAATATTACTCAGCAGAGTATCTGAGTATGCCACGCTACGCTCCTAATAATAACATATGTCACTTTTATCTGATCGAGTAATATATACCGTGCTGTAACATACTTGCAACTACTTTCGGTTAATATATTGGCAGTTAGTTTTCTTAAAAATACAAACAAAATAGATTTTTTAGTTCCTCAAACGCAACACCAGCTACTCCATGTAAAGCCATACACTATCTTGCATATATTTTAGGGTTTGGCCATGACCTAGCTCGACGTTTAGATACACTCGGGTTTACGGTGTTTGCCGGATGTTTGCACCCTGAAGGCAAGGGAGCAATGAAACTTAAATCCGAGTCTTCAAAAAGCGTCCATATAGTTCCACTGGATGTTGGCACAGATGACAGTCTTCAAGAAGCTCATGAATATGTTGTGAAACATATGCCGAAATCTGGTATGTCGTAACATTTTCACATACATATATATATAATGATGGTTGTTGGTTAACTTGAAGAAAATAATTCTGACGTGCATTTTCAAAAAAAGATTTTGTAGAAATAAATCAGAAATTAAAACACAGAAACAAAAATAACTCCACCATCATTGACTTAAAAAAGTAATTCTGTCCCTTTTTAGCTCCACTATTTGTATAAAAATTAAGTGTGGGCCATTTTACTCACCCCGGCGTCGGCGATGGTTTTTCAGGTTAAATATTTTTATTAGATAAGATATCTCTGCAATGGAACACACAGACATAAGAACCATAACTCTGGGTTGCATTTTGGCAGAGTTATGGCCCTTATTGGACTTGGTTTTTCAGGTTAAAGTTTTTTTATCAGGTAAGATATGCAACCACCCATTGGATATGAATGAAACTTCACGTGTGTTCAGCATCCTCTAGGAAACTCATAGTGACAAGAAACTCTTGATTGCATTTCGGCAGAATTATTTCCGTTTTAGACTTAGAATTTTTTATTTTTAGCAGGTTAATGTTTGTAGTACAAGGCGTTGAACTTAGCTGTTTGACACATAGGGTCAGTTTGTGGTCCTTTTTGAAGTTTGTTCAAAACCATGACCGTGGGAGTAAAATTGGCCTGTCTTTAAGGTAAAATTTTTCCCTTTTTTTTCATTTTATTAATTTTTTTTATTTCAGCAAGAAAACAAATACAGAAAAAATTAAACTTTAAAAACGTTAGGGCGGCTAACGTTTTTAAAGTTTAAATTTTTCTGTATTTGTTTTCTTCATTTTCATGAAAGGGTATCCATCTATGATAAACTGTGCATGCTGGTACAATATTATTACAACTTTAGATCCATTTTCATGAACTGGTACTGATGTATTGCCCTATGGTGTGAAGTTAGTGCATATGCCTATAAGGTATATATGTATAAAACTAAACACACTTAGAATGTAGAAGGAAATTTATCAGTGATAAACTGTATGTGTCGGTACAAGACTATATATCCATTAACAAGAACTGGTATATTACCATATGATTTGAAGGTAGCGCAAATGTAAAACATTGATAAACTAATCTTGAAACAGAAGATCATCTCAACTATATCTTACATTATATTGTAAATTCTTGCTGGAATTATTTCAGGTAACGTTTAATTAGTATTTCTTGATATGCTTGACCAATTTATATTATTCTAGGCATGCAAGTGAAGTGTTTAGGGTTATCATATGTACATGTTATGCTTTAAGTTATGTATTGAATCACCTATTGGGGTTATTTGTCAGCAATGTTTAATGAGTGTATAAAGCAATTTTAAAGTTTCAAAGATAAATGTAACAAATGACAAATGTGGAATTAAATACTGTTAAGGCAAAAAACACTATAACTGTTGATAATGAAAATAAATAGTATTGGTGACTTATTGGTGGCTAATTAATTTTTAACAGACAAGAAATAATTATAGCTTAATTTTACCACCTCTGAGTTTTAATTGTCTTCCATGTGGTACTTATTTCCTGAAAAAAAAACAAAAAAAAAACCACTGTTGTTTTAGAACCGCATCGAAATAGTCGAGCGCGCTGTCCCTCCGGCAGCTCTTGTAAAACATTGGAATAGTGTAGAATGTGAATGGATACTCAGCTGTGATAAACTGTGCATGCTGGTACAAGATTGTTTCAACTATAGATCCATTTTCACGAAGTGGTACCGGTATATTGCTCTATATTGTGCATGTATATGTAAAACATTGGAATAGTGTAGAATGTGAATGGATACCCAGCTATGATAAACTGTGTATGCTGGTACAAGATTGTTTCAACTATAGATCCATTTTCATGAACTGGTACTGCACATATTTTATATGCAAAAAGCTGAACAACTTAGTATGTAGAAGGACATCCAGCATTGATACTAGTAAACTGCATGTGTTGGTATACGACTATAGATTCATATGCAATATTTGGTATATTACCATATAACTTGAAGGTAGTGTATATGTCGCACATGCAACACATTTATAAACTACTATTGAACCAGACGATCATCTCAACTATAGCTTACACAATATTTCAAATTCCTGTAGGAATTATTTCAGATAACGTTTAATAAGTATATGTTGATATGTTTGACCAACTTATATTGTTCTAATCATGTATTGTAACATTTAGGGTTATTATACGTACATGATTTGTCTTAAGTTAGGTACTGGCATACCTATCGGTCTATTTGTCAGCAATGATTGATGAATTTATAAAGCAATTTTAAATTTGAACGACAAATTAAGAAATATTTAGGCAATATAAGCAAACCATTCACTTTCTTGTTTTCCTAAAAAAATAATATTAATATTGGATATAAATATTGTTGTTGTATTATTTTGCTAATATATTTTTAACAAACACGCAATAATTATAGCTTCATTTACACCCCCCCCCCCCCGCCTTGAGTTGTTATATTATTTGCTTTTCAACTGGTACTTATTTCTTAAAATAGCCGATGCTTTAGAACAACATCGAAATAGTCGAGCGCGCTGTCACTCCGACAGCTCTTGTTGTAAATGAACTTGCACACATGTTATATCAAGGATATACTCACAAAACATATCGTATACTGAAAGGATAAAGAAACATCGAGTGAATTTCAGAAAATGCTTAAAAGTATTGATATATTACCAATATAATTTAATAACAAATCATTTGCACATCTCACAGTAATCTGTATTTCTAATTACTCAAGTACTATTTCAACAAGTGGCCGGTCTATCACACAAATAAAATTTGTTTTCATACATCATGCAGGTTTCTGGGGCATTGTGAGTAATGCTGGGTTCAACGTTATGGGAGATGTTGAACTTTGTACACTCAATCTCTACCACAAGGCGATGAATGTCAACTACTACGGGGCCATCCGGACCATCAGACAGTTTCTGTATCTCGTCCGGAAGTCTAAAGGTTTACAATTAATGACAAAACGGTTGACATGTTTTTAAATATTGTTTAAGTTAGACAAGCTTATTTTCTACTATTTCCAGAAGGTCCACGAGGAATTTACCGACTAAATTATATCTAATAAACTTAATATAACATAATTATATGCGATATTATAAAACACTTATTCTATGATATTATAAAAAAATATGCATACATATATATATATTATTTTTTATTTTATTACGGTAATAAAACATTTATATTATAAGAATTAACATACATGCAGTATGAGTTCGTAGATAGTAAAGATATCAACTAATGGAAATGTCCTACATACATATGTACATTTAATAAACATTAATATTTAGATTACATTAATAAGCTCCGATTCCCATGTAGCTGATACTGTCACTGATGCAACAAGGTGCACATACTGGCAAAAAGAGTCTCTTGTAAAACTACTATTTATATGAGTGTTTCCATTAAGACTCACGTATGAAGCCTCAATATTGCAGGTAAGTGACAAATTGTCAAGAGGAAAATGCACGTGTAAAAATGCAAGTTGTATTTGATATCTAAAAAGGGCAATTTCTTATATAGAACTTAAGTTACATAATTATTATTTGTATATATAATTGCTGACCTCATGAGTGGCAATCATGTTCCAAGTGTGTTTACTGAAATCGGAATTTTATATTTGTTCTCTCTAATATAGGTAGGGTCGTAGTCGTGTCAAGCGTCAAAGGTCGTTCATCCTGGCCCGCCGATTCAGCTTACCACGTGACAAAGCATGGCCTAGAAACAATGTCTGATTCACTTCGATTGGAAATGGTGAAATTCGGCGTTAAAGTTTCAATTGTAGAACCAGGTGCATTCGCAAACGCTACCGAATGCCAAAATGAAGAAGTTGTAAGTTGAGTATAATATAATATTTATGTGATTATTGTTATGTTACATATAAATTGGAAGCTATAAAAGCTTTAGTTGTTTTGGACCGAACTTAATAATGATAAAGAAATCATAGATGGCTTCGAGAACATCAAACTATTTAGTATTATTATTTATCACATAATTTACGGTGCAGGAGAGTAGTAAACACATAACATAATTATGATATTAACTTAGTGTAATATCACTTCCGATTCACCGCTCAGTGTTTTCCGTGTAAATAGTCTCTCTAACTTAAATTGATTGCCGAACAGAAGTACTCTCTTCTGACTTGCCCGAGTATTTAAATGACGTCGTTTGCCATGGTTAAATGGCGTTATTTTGAGACGTTACGTCATACAATGACTCACGAGAACAAATATGCCCGATTTTTTCTCCTTCCTTATAGAGAACATCTGTTACATGAATGGCAAATGTAAACTTTTCCCAGTTATGTGATATCTTACATTCGTACTCATTTATTATTGAATTTATAAAACTCGTTGTGAAAATCATATACTGCTCGACAGTCTCGCATCATATATGTTTTCCAACCCTTTTAATAAATCCAGTAATAGATAAGAACTTATGTAAGATTCTCTATATAACTACGATTTTATGTAACATATTAATCAACTCTTATTTAAATAAAATGCGCATATATGACGTATGTATGAAACATTGGAGAGACCGGACAATCTACCGTTATCCAAAAGCACGAATAGACTCGGTAAAACCGAGTTTATTGTTCTTCGCATTTTTCTCTCGGTAGCGTTCTGTCTTTTATACGATGTTATTCAATGTCACAACATCATTCTTATATGCGGTGAATTCTTTCGATACATTTAATCAGTGTTTTTATTATTTCTAATTATTTCGAATCAAGAAGCGTTGTCAATATTGCTTCAAAACGAGAATAAACTGCCCTTTTAACCGACGTCATGAGAGTGTGTATGTGGGGTGGGTAGGGACGAGGTGTGATACAAGTTTCAATACCACTCGTGAACAAACGCATTAAGACTGAGTATGATGCCATGTTGACTTCAGATGTTTGTGTTTTTTTTCTCCACTGTATCAGGATCTGTCCATTTTTTTATTTGTTTAGTTTAAGTGATATCATAAAGCAGAGGAAATGTTTGAGAACAGTTTCAATGACGTCAGGTCTCTGTTGTATTTGCTCACCTTTATCACATTTGTTTACTTATTTGGCGTTATTGTAAAGAGGCATAAGATATTGTCCTTCTTTCTCAGCCAATGAAATCGCAACGTTTTTTTTTCTATTTTGAATCAACTTCTGAAGCTGCAAAGACAAAGCAACAATTTTACTACGTTGGCGAATCTACGCGACCGTATGCTAAAAGTCGAAGTAAAAGTGCCTGTTTCTGGTAACATTTTTTGCAGATTACTTTCTTAATATTAACATTTCATGAAGATCACAAAACAATGGCGGATGCCGTCTCTGTTAAAAGATGAACATTTGGTGCTATCAACGGGTCATGAAAAACTCATATTTGTTTTTGCAAAATGTGCAACGGCGTTTATTGTTTTTTTGTAAATTTAACCACCCCATCTTTTCAACAGAGCAAAATACGACGTTGCACTTTTTGCAATTAATACGACTTTTCCGTGGCAACTTAGTCAGTATCAAGAAGTGATTAGCAGAAATGTTACCTGTAAATGATCGAAATCCCTCAACTTCACACCCAGCTTCAATGATAAACAAGCTCCCTAAATCCATTTAATCCAATGACAACTTACGATGAGCGCGCGAAAGATTTATTATGAAACATGCGCTCGTGTTTGTGTCTGTCAATCAATGTATATGTCTTCCATGGGCTTAATTCTATAAATAAAAAATATGCAACAAGACCATGACTGGTACCAAGGAACAAGAACGTAGAACAACATCTAAGCCGGTAAGAAAATAATAGACTTTTCTACTAGCGTATAACTTCAAACCTATACGAGGAAATGTTTGAGAACACTTCCAATGACGTCATGTCACTGTGTTGTATTTATCTCATCTTTATCACATCTATTTATTTATTTAGCGTTATTGCGAAGAGACAGAGAAAATAAAATGCTCCGGTGACGTCAGATCTGTGTTTGTTGTGTTGTTCTCAGATTCATCAGACCATTTCTATACATTATATTAACTTGTTTTAGTTTAAGCGTTATCGTGAAGAGGCAGAAGAAATGTGGGAGAACGCTTCTGATGACGTCAGATCTACTTATGGAAAGGAATACCTTACTGGAACGATTGACGATCAAGTGAAGAACCTCAAAGATATGCCAAGGTAAAGAACAATATGACATTTTGATAAGTTGTCTTAGTTTTTAGCTCGACTGTTCGAAGAATAAGGATGTTAAGTTTTTAGCTCGACTAGTCGAGGAATAAGGAGACTATTCTACTCACACGGGCGTCGGCATCACACCTTCGTTAAAGTTTTGTTTGCAATGTTATATCTCAGTAACATTTGCCTGTATTGCATATGAATTTCACACAGTATTATCCAGTTATCACACCTACTACAATAACTAAGTTAGATAACTTTTGCTTGAATATAATGCAAAGTATGGTCCTTGTTTGAAATTAACAATTCACTCAATATACAGTAGAACTTCGTTGACTCGAACACGAATGGCTGAAACACCTCATATAGCTCGAATCACTTATCTGGTCCCGGCCGAATTTCTTGTTCGATGTATATACATTATATGGTATGATGTTGAACAATACTTGACTCGAACAACACTTAAATCGAACTATTTTGTCCAATCCCGTCGGGTTCGAGCTATCGAAGTTTTACTGTATTTGATTGAAATTTAAATACTGTACGGTTCATATTTCACTTACCACTCAATGTACTTGATGGAAACGTCACACAAGACTTCCCAGTCACCAAGCCTACTACAATAACTAAGTTTGATAACTCTTGCTGGAACAAAATACTGATTATGGTCCTTGTTTGACTTACAAATTCTGATTTGAACATAAATGTATTTGATTGAAACTTTGCACACGTCACCCCAGTCATAAAACCTACTACAATAATTAAGTTAGATAACTTTTGCTCGAATATCATGCAAATTCTGACCATTGTTTGACTGCGAAAATTCTGGTTAAAGTGGCGTGCAAGTTCATATATCACTTTTGCCAGAATTCTGTTGCAAATTATGGCCCTTGTTTGAAATTCTGGTTAAAGTTGATATATCTCAGCAGCCTTTTTGAAACTAGGTACAAGGTTTTGCATTTATAAGGCCGGAAGAGCATGAGGAACATTGGACATCTTAGTATCTCATAGCTGTATATATTTTGGAGATATTGTTTCTTTTAATACATATGGCGATAATTACACTTTCTTTATTTAGTTTAAACAATAGTTCACAATAGTTTACTTATACTATACCTTGTTAATAAACATGTTACTAATGGTTTAACGCTATTTCAACACATAGCAAGTTATATATGGCATATCCAGTTTGATGGTGGAGAATAGTTTCAGAATGAGTATGATGAGAATCACTGTCTTTTCGCAAGTGACTGGCTTTCTTATATACTTTAGCATACATACATGCATTTAACAATATATATTAAATAACAAGTCGACAGAATTTAGAAGAAAGCTATAATGACACATACTATCTATCCAATTGAAATCACCAATCACGACGATCTACATGTGCTGCCCGATTAGGTGAAGTTAGCTACCTCGTGTAATATAGTCTAGTGTTTAAGCATTTCGATGAAAATTTATAACAAAGTTTTGAGTTTTCATAGAACGATGAAAACAAAAGGCTTGGTTTATGTTAGTAAAGCCTAACACACTTCTCGGTAGCATTAAACTAGACTTACACTTTTCATCATTCGATGGAAACTCAACACTGTACTTTTAATACTTATATCAACATTCTATTTCTTACCTTTTTGGATGAAATACTTACGTATTTTTCCCATTTTTGATATTTAAAAAGCGGATTATTCACATTAAATCGCATAGCCAATGCCATCATTGGAACAGTGACAATATCAAAACACTGAATAAGTGCACGCATTTTTATATCGCAACTTTCGGTTAACGTCATGTGAAACTCCTGATAACGTGACGTTGCATCAGCAAAACAAGATCGTGCACAAATGAAATGCAAACTGGTCCTTTTTAGCTCCACCCACGTGCAAATGTTATTTGTTTTAAAAATATGATGATCTATATATAAACCCAATACGCTATTTTGAAACTACGTCATTCTATTTTTAGGCGGAACCTACTGTTTAAGGGATGACAGCACATTTATCTGTTATTATACAATTCAATATATTCAACATTAATGTGTTACCTGTATTGGACGAGTCCAATTCTAAATAGAATCACGTAGTTCACAAAAGCGTATTCGGTTCATAGTTTATTTTGACAGGTTTCAGAAGAAATGTAATTATTGTTGATATTATTATTATAACACGTTCAAATGGTTTAATATATTATTTCTATTATTCCAGTGACATGTACTTTAATTCTTTAGCTAGTTTCCAATCACAGTTTCACATTTACTGTGACCAAGTTTTTTTGCCCAGTTTCATTCAATATATAATCGAACTCTTCACCAGATAAATATACGATTACTTTGAAAACACAAATGATAATATTTTTGTTTATAATAATTTTGCACTGCACATACTACATATTGGTTAATTATACTACGTATGCTATCTAACATTTTAATAAAATTATGTCAAAACAAAGGTTAAGCATACATATGTTAGAACAGGGTAATTTCTTTCTATAAACATTGATTTAATTAAGGAAGAGGAATTGATTTGATAAGCGTAAACATACTCTACTCCCGCTGTTATCTTTAACAGCAATGCCTATGATGTTTTTTGTCTGGCATTGTTAAATGTTGTTGATCAAAATAAAATCACATACGAGATATTCACTGCTTTTATATTTTAGAACGGCAAAACAGCCAAACAAATAAATATGTTTGAAACCTTTTTTGATTTAATTGTGCTTTGCATCTTAACTATCAATCGATCTGTCTTCGTTTCTTACAGTGCCAAAACTACGAAACCTGTTATTGATGCTTTGGAAGACGCCTTAACAAGTGAACGACCTCACACTAGATATTTGGTAGATGGTGGAACAGGTTTCTTAGATATACACACGGTATGTTTACAATTATGATGACAAATTCGACTTGTAAAATAATACTATTGTCTTAAGCATCATGATAGCAAAACATACTAGGGTCGGGATCTATTTTTAAATTTATCAATGTTTAGATTAAAAAGTGGAATCGAACTCGGTCTCAATATAACTATAAGAATATGAAATTCCAGTAACATCAACCAAAAAAGCATGTTACTGCACTTACTAGCAGAAAAAAACGACTTTTTATCATCATTTTATGTTGACACATTATCTATAGGCAAAAATAAGAACAACTTGTTCATTTTATAACCTGAAATAAATATCAATGAAATGAAATTGTAACAAAAGGAAGTTGCTCTTCATCTAAACGTATCAGCAACTAAACGTTCATCTAAACGTATCTGCAACTAAACGTTCACCTACACGTATCGGCAACTAAACGTTCACCTCAACGTATCGGCAACTAAACGTTCACCTAAATGTATCGGCAACTCAACGTTCACCTAAACGTATCTGCAACTAAACGTTCATCTAAACGTATCGGCAACTAAACGTTCACCTAAACGTATCTGCAACTAAACGTTCACCTAAACGTATCTGCAACTAAACGTTCATCTAAACGTATCTGCAACTAAACGTTCACCTAAACGTATCTGCAACTAAACGTTCATCTTAACGTATCGGTAATTAAACGTTTACCTAAACGTATCTGCAACTAAACGTTCACCTAAACGTATCAGCAACTAAACGTTCACCTAAACGTATCTGCAACTAAACGTTCACCTAAACGTATCTGCAACTAAACGTTCACCTAAACGTATCGGTAACTAAACGTTCACCTTAACTTATGTGCAACTAAACGTTTATCAAAACGGATCGGCAACTTAACGTCCATCTGAACGTATCGGCTACTTAACGTTCATCTAAACGTACCGGCAACTAAACGTTCACCTAAACGTATCTGCAACTAAACGTTCACCTAAACGTATCTGCAACTAAACGTTCACCTAAACGTATCAGCAACTAAACTATCATCTAACCGTATCTGCAACTAAACGTTCACCTAAACGTATCTGCTAAACGTTCACCTAAACGTATCGGCAACTAAACGATCATCTAAATGTATCTGCAACTAAACGTTCACCTAAACGTATGTGCAACTAAACGTTCATCTAAACGTTTCTGCAACTAAACGATCATCCAGAAGTATCTGCAACTAAACGTTCATCTAAACGTATCGGTAACTAAACGTTCACCTTAACTTATGTGCAACTAAACGTTTATCAAAACGGATCGGCAACTTAACGTCCATCTGAACGTATCGGCTACTTAACGTTCATCTAAACGTACCGGCAACTAAACGTTCATCTAAACGTATCGGTTACTAAACGTTCACCTTGACGTTTGTGCAACTAAACGTTTATCAAAACGTATCGGCAACTTAACGTCCATCTAAACGTATCTGCTACTTAACGTTCATCTAAACGTACCGGCAACTAAACGTTCATCTAAACATATCTGCAACTAAACGTTCATCTAAGCATATCTGCAACTAAATGTTCATCGAAACGTATCTGAAACTTAACGTTCATGTAAACGTATCGGCAACTAAACATTCACCTAAACGTATGTGCAACTAAACGTTCATCAAAACATATCTTCAACTAAACGTTCATCGAAGAATATCTGCAACTTAATGTTCATCGAAACGTATCTGCAACTAAATGTTCATCTAAACGTATCTGCAACTAAACGATCATCTAAACATATCTGCAACTAAATGTTCATCTAAACGTTTCTGCAACTAAACATTCATCTTAACTTATCTGCAACTAACCATTTGTCTAAACGTATCGGCAACTTAACGTTCACCTTAACGTATCGGCAACTTAACGTTCATTTAAATGTATCTGCAACTAATCGTTCATCTAAACGTATCGGCAACTAAACATTCACCTAAACGTATTGGTAACTAAACGTTCACCTAAACGTATGTGCAACTAAACGTTCATCAAAACGAATCTGCAACTAAATGTTAACCTAAACGTTTTTGCAACTAAACGTTCATCAAAACTAATCTACAACTAAACGTTCATCAAAACGTATCGGCAACTTAACGTTCACCTAAAAGTATCTGCAGCTAAACGTTCATCTAAACGTATCAGCAACTTAACGTTAACTAAACGTATCTGCAGCTAAACGTTCATCTAAACGTATTCGCAACTAAACATTCATCTAAATGTTTCTGCAACTAAACGTTCATCTAAACGTATCTGCAACTAAACATTCATCTAACATATCTGCAACTAAACGATCATCTAAACGTATCGGCAACTAAACGTTCATCTAAACATATCGGCAACTAAACGTTCACCTTAACGTATCTGCAACTAAACGTTCATCTAAACATATCAGCAACTAAACGTTCACCTTAAAGTATCGGCAACGGAACGTTCATCTAAACATTTCGGTTACTAAACGTTCACCTAAACGAATCTGCAACTACACGTTCACCTAAACATATCAGCAACTAAACGTTCACCTTAACGTATCGGCAACTGAACGTTCATCTAAACGTTTCGGTAACTAAACGTTCACCTTAACGTATGCGCAACTAAGCGTTTATCAAAACGTATCGGCAACTTAACGTCCATCTAACGTATCTGCTACTTAACGTTCATCTAAACGTACCGGCAACTAAACGTTCATCTAAACGTATCTGCAACTAAACGTTCATCTAAGCATATCTGCAACTAAATGTTCATCGAAACATATCTGAAACTTAACGTTCATGTAAACGTATCGGCAACTAAACATTCACCTAAACGTATGTGCAACTAAACGTTCATCAAAACATATCTTCAACTAAACGTTCATCGAAGAATATCTGCAACTTAATGTTCATCGAAACGTATCTGCAACTAAACGTTCATCTAAACGTATCTGCAACTAAACGATCATCTAAACATATCTGCAACTAAATGTTCATCTAAACGTTTCTGCAACTAAACGTTCATCTTAACTTATCTGCAACTAACCATTTGTCTAAACGTATCGGCAACTTAACGTTCACCTTAACGTATCGGCAACTTAACGTTCATTTAAATGTATCTGCAACTAATCGTTCATCTAAACGTATTGGCAACTAAACATTCACCTAAACGTTTCGGTAACTTAACGTTCACCTAAACGTATGTGCAACTAAACGTTCATCAAAACGAATCTGCAACTAAATGTTAACCTAAACGTTTTTGCAACTAAACGTTCATCAAAACTAATCTACAACTAAACGTTCATCAAAACGTATCGGCAACTTAACGTTCACCTAAAAGTATCTGCAGCTAAACGTTCATCTAAACGTATCAGCAACTTAACGTTTACCTAAACGTATCTGCAGCTAAACGTTCATCTAAACGAATCCGCAACTAAACATTTATCTAAATGTATCTCCAACTAAACGTTCATCTAAACGTATCTGCAAC
The DNA here is from genome assembly GCA_029582155.1 of Panopea generosa. Taxonomy (NCBI): domain Eukaryota; kingdom Metazoa; phylum Mollusca; class Bivalvia; order Adapedonta; family Hiatellidae; genus Panopea; species Panopea generosa. Next base: position 39,733,537 of record CM055897.1, read on the forward strand.
TAAACATTCATTTAACGTATATGCAACTAAACGTTCATCTAAACGTATCGGCAACTAAACGTTCATCTAAACATATCGGCAACTAAACGTTCACCTTAACGTATCTGCAACTAAACGTTCATCTAAACATATCAGCAACTAAACGTTCACCTTAACGTATCGGCAACTGAACGTTCATCTAAACGTTTCGGTGAATAAACGTTCACCTAAACGAATCTGCAACTACACGTTCACGTAAAACGTACCAGCAACTAAACGTATCTGCAACTGAAAGTTCACTTAGACGTTTCTGCAGCTAAACGTTCACCTAAACGTATCTGCAACTACACGTTCATCTAAACAGATCTGCAACTACACGTTCACCTAAAACGTTTCTGCAACTAAACGTTCATCTAAACGTATCTGCAACTAAAAGTTTACCTAAACGTATCTGCAACTAAACGTCCATCTAAACGTATCTGCAACTAACCATTTGTCTAAACGTATCGGCAACTTAACGTTCACCTTAACGTATCGGCAACTTAACGTTCATTTAAATGTATCTGCAACTAATCGTTCATCTAAACGTATCGGCAACTAAACATTCACCTAAACGTTTCGGTAACTAAACGTTCACCTAAACGTATGTGCAACTAAACGTTCATCAAAACGAATCTGCAACTAAATGTTAACCTAAACGTTTTTGCAACTAAACGTTCATCAACACGAATCTACAACTAAACGTTCATCAAAACGTATCGGCAACTTAACGTTCACCTAAAAGTATCTTCAGCTAAATGTTCATCTAAACGTATCAGCAACTTAACGTTTACCTAAACGTATCTGCAGCTAAACGTTCATCTAAACGTATCCGCAACTAAACATTCATCTAAATGTATCTCCAACTAAACGTTTATCTAAACGTATCTGCAACTAAACATTCATCTAACGTATCTGCAACTAAACGTTCATCTAAACGTATCGGCAACTAAACGTTCATCTAAACATATCGGCAACTAAACGTTCACCTTAACGTATCTGCAACTAAACGTTCATCTAAACATATCAGCAACTAAACGTTCACCTTAACGTATCGGCAACTGAACGTTCATCTAAACGTTTCGGTGAATAAACGTTCACCTAAACGAATCTGCAACTTCACGTTCACGTAAAACGTACCAGCAACTAAACGTTCACCTAAACGTATCTGCAACTACACGTTCATCTAAACATATCTGCAACTACACGTTCACCTAAAACGTATCTGCAACTAAACGTTCATCTAAACGTATCTGCAACTAAAAGTTCACCTAAACGTATCTGCAACTAAACGTCCATCTAAACGTATCTGCTACTTAACATTCACCTAAACGTATCGGCAACTTAACGTTCACCTTAATGTATCTGCAACTAAATGTTCATCTATACGTGTCTGCAACTACATGTTCACCTAAACGAATCTGCAACTAACGTTCACCTAAAACGTATCTGCAACTAAACATTCATCTAAACGTATCTGCAACTTAAAGTTCACCTAAACGTATCTGCAACTAAACGTCCATCTAAACGTATCTGCAACTTAACGTTCACCTAAACGTATCGGCAACTTAATGTTCACCTTAACGTATCTGCAACTAAATGTTCATCTATTCGTGTCTGCAACTACACGTTCACCTAAACGAATCTGCAACTACACGTTCACCTAAACGTATCTGCAACTAAACGTTCACGTAAACGTATTTGCAACTAAACGTTCACCTATTCGTATTAAGAACTGTTTATTCAACTTCACAACAAGAGTGTATGTGTTGGCATGGCTTTAACATTGAATACAAATTACATAAGGAGAAGAGCGAGGTCACATGCACCATTTGCACTTGTGTTTTGGCGCCTTTATTAAAATAATTAAATGCATTGACTCTATTTCTGCTGTTGTGATGTCCGAACCGTTTTATGCTACATAGTTTAGATTATGTATTTGCTTTTATTCCTACAAGTTTCGTGAAAAAAAATGACTATAATCGATTTCTTATTTTAAACTAGATGCATTGCAGTTTAACCAAACTGTATGAGTATTAGATGCTACAGGTGATGTTATCAAAAACAATCAACTGTGAAAGCTGTAAATTTCGCCCGATACTTTGACTCAGTGTTTATAATATTTCTGGTTCCTTGCAATCACATAATCCCTTGTATCACCGCAGCGGTGGTCTATGGGTAGAGTGCCCACCTAGCATGTGAAGGTCTTGGGCTTGATCCATGGCCGTATCATATAAAAAACTTAAAAATGGTACTAGAAGCTTGCTCGCTTGGCGCTCAGCATTTAGATAATAGTTCTGAGCCTGGTCGGCTCGGTGTCAGTAGGGTATCTATCATACGGCGTGATATTCCTGTGTGGCATCGCTTAGAATGCTTTCTCAAGTAGACACAGTCGCGATATAACTGACATATATTTGAAAGTAACGCTAACCACAATACAACAACAACAACTTATTCAATGTTTCGTAAACTAGAATACTGCTATGTGGCATTACATATTCCATTAATATTCATAAACACTCAATAAAAACGAATCTGTTTTTTTCATGTTGCGTTTTGTGTTTCCAAGGTAACCTTTTATCAGACAGTTTTTAATATCATACATGTAATTTACTGGTCGCGTTTCTAGTTTGTCTTAAAGTATAGCTATACGGTTATTCAACACTAAGTGGATGTCTTCATATATCATTTTTAATCTTATTTATATTGCGTACATGTCTTGCTAGCATTCATCCTCAATGCTGTTACATTATTTTCTCTAATTAACAGACTATTGCCCGTTATTACGACGTGATGCCTACCTGGCTGTCAGACTGGATTATCGTTAAATTAACCAAGTGCGACAGGTTTCCGGACTACACAAAGGCAATGAAAAAACAAGACTGAATTGTTTTGGCTGGAATTCAATATTTGCTTTATCTTAACTAGTCAATACATGTTAGATAAACTAACTTAACAATAGTTTTATTCATTATATAATCTAATGTAAAGAAAATGCTACTGGTTTATAAAGGCGAGTTCAGCTCCCGATACTATAGAATGTTCACTGCCTTGTTTTCTTTGAATATCACTTACTATATTTAGAACTATTCACAACTTTAATAAACGTTAGTCCTTTCCAATTCCTTATATCTCCCCATTTCTTGTTTTCCCTATCAATATCTCCCCATTCATGTGTGTTATACCCAAACAAGCAACTTTGAATTTCTTACTTTCCCAAATTCCTAATATCTTCCCTATTCATGCCTGTTATACACAAACAAACAACTTGGAATTTCTTACTTTCCCAAATTCCTCATATCTTCCTATTCATGTCTGTTATACACAAACACACAACTTTGAATTCCTTTTCTGTAGGAGGTATGTTATCTAATTATAAACAGACTTTTTCAATTTCACTGATACTGAAAATAATAATATAATTAATGATTTGACGTAACTGCTCTGTTCTTCTATCTTCAATATACTTATCAGAGACGTGACTGCCTTAAAGCAACACATCCACGTTTAAACCTTTTTAAAAAGTTTTTCAATTGAGTTGTGAGCACATTTTCCATACATAAATATATGGTCAGTGAGCTGTATATGTGCCAACAAACACTATCCAGAACGCTTTAGAATTATAAAAAAGATGTCCAAATTATAAAGCGTGACAAACGCTTTATAAATTATTTTTAAATTGCTGAAGATTCCAACTTGGCTTCAAATTGAATTATGCGAGTCGTATTAAAAAACTTCACGTTTTAGTGCGTAGTGTACTTTACCTGCCTTGAAAGTCATTTTGACAATTATTTTTGACTCGGGTGAGTTACACGCTTGTTTTATAAAGTGTTAGTCACGCATTATAATTTGGGCATCATTCTGTACGGGATTGTGTTTATATGCTCATATACAGCTAATTGATCATATGTTTGTATAGGAAATGTGCTCATAACTCAATTAAAACTTTTTTTTAAAAGTTCAAACGTGGATGTGTTGCTTTAAAACGTATTATAGTTAGTATATACTGCATCATTTCTAATAAGACATTGGTTTCATAGTTCCGTAAATTGATAGAAATTTCTTTTTTAACGGTGAATAAAATATGAATTAAATTTTTATTTTGCCTTGTATACCCGTCCTGTTTTGTTTATATATAATATATACATATTATAAAAGTATTTTGAAAATTATGTCGTGTTGATATCACGTCATATGTATAGAACATTTGTTAATTATAGATAACAATGACATGCTTAAAACATTTCTGGCAAAGTCGTTATTCTGGAAGACAAAACAAGTCGTATATACTACGCAAAAAAGTAAGTAAAACAAGGCAAGGTGTGCAAGACACAAGACAAATAACATAAACAAGTATATTACACAAGGTAAGCGGAATCGTAACAGACAAGTTAGTTATACAAAACAAGACAAATGACATAAACTAATACATTATACAAGGTAAACGGAATCATAACAGACAAGTAAGTTATACAAAACAAGACAAATTACATAAACTAGTATATTATACAAGGTAAGCGGAATCGTAGCACGTGTCCCCTTCATATTTTTCTTCTGGTTTTGTTCTCATAAGATACCCACACTCAACATTGCACAATTGTCCTGAAGGGTTACTGAAAGAAAATACACACACATAAATTGTCATTGCTTTCATCGCACGCGCGCGTGCGAGAGAGCGTGCATGTTTATAGGGTGGGGTCTTGGTAAACGTTTTCACTGTTTTTACTGGAATAGGAACTGTTTTCAATATTTGGAAGATATCAGCGTTCGGGGCGGAGTCGGAATCCCTTTCCTGCCCTTACTTTCATCATGATATAATTACTTGTATTAGAGGAATACAAATAATATAAGAAATAATATACATATTTTGATAGTTAATACACATCCCAAGTCTGTATAAACAAATATACCTAATATTTGTTACTGGTGTATATGATTGAAACAGCAAAGAAGTCTACAACAGGCGGTGCTATATATTTTGCGAGACGGTGTCAGAATAGCATGACTTTTTGTGGTGTCCTGCCTTGTGTGTAGGACCACTTTTGAATAGAATTCCAAGCACTTTGAAATAAATCAAATATCTATATCGTCATGTAATATCAATGGCAGAATGTTGAAAACGACGCCTCACATTTTATGGAATACAAAGCGATACCAAGAAAAATATATTCACGGTGTTTCAATCAATACATTTGTACATGTATATGTATAAAAATTATCGAATTTATAAAAACGTTGTTTAACTCAACTCACTTAAATTAAAACGTGAGTAATGTTTTGAGATATCAAAGTGTTAATCTAAAGCAAACATAGAATTCAATAAATTCAAATCGGAATATATTGCTTAGATATTTAATTGTTTACCTTGCTTAGATATTTAATTGTTTACCTAAAGCCAATATGGGATTTTAGCATGAAGACCTTACCTGATATGGACGCCGTATATGCCCAATTCGGTCACAACATTCCGTAGGGAAAGGTCAACTCCAGTTCGGATGAGACGATTTCTGTGTGGAAAAGCTGCTATTCTGTCCATCAAAACCCAGGAGGAACGTTCAGGAGAGGTCTTCACAGTCGTTAAATATGCCCGTAATGATTCGCCATATTTATTATTACCTGTAACATAAAGGATAATACAACAATCTTACTTCGATAATTAAACAATACCTCATGATACGTAATAATTTGATTATCCAAGATTAACTTTATAAATACATATTCAAAGAGGAATACATATTATGCATAAAAGTCAAATACAATTTTAGGCAAAAGGGTCAGGCCTTTTTTCAAAATATTAAATACGGTTGGTATTAGTCTATCCCAGAATCTGATATATCCCGAATCAGGTCTATTAACCACAAATGAAAAAGCATGGAATTCTATGCCTGTCCAACAATTCACAGCAATTGAAATCTTACCAAACTGACGTCATGCAAACTTTCGGTTGAAGCAACTGACCAAACAACGTGCTCAAATGCGTCTTTCCCAACATCGCTATTTAACGGATCCATTCGGGATAGCTGGGTCTGTACTACCGGCTAGGTAGTTATTGTGATTGTAATGTTCTTTAAATGGTACGTCTTCTGTTGTGTATGTGTTTATTTTCTTGTTTCTAATTATACACTATTACGAAGAGATGTTTAACTTACATAATTTACCAAAACTGACTAACAACAGCTTACCTCCACCTTCCCGCTGCGGTTTGAGATAATAACGGTCTGGGTTTTTGAGAGCCTTCGTAACTGTGATATCCGCTTCAGCACCCTAAAATAATCAAATGATCGAGCTATTCACCCGGAATAGTTTCTATATATATAACTTTTCTCGCATTATTACTATTAGTCCAATAAATGTTATTAAATCATTTAGGTAACAAATTTATACATGGTTTAATACTGTTTTTGAAAAAGAATATTTGTGTTTTAAATATCTATTATAAATGTGTAATACAATGAAAAAGGATCACATACCAAAAAGTGAGAGTATGAAATAAAAAGTTTCATTTTTAAAAAATTCGTAAGGTGAAAACGATAACAGAACTTTGCATACTATGTACTTGGCAATTTGCTTAATAAAGTCTGTGCTAAACGCGCTATCCTGTAAGAATATTTGTAATCATTATAATATTGCTAGTCTTGAATTAACTGTACCATGTCAATGTCATACTGTCTGACATGAGTAGACCTGAGAGCTCGTACAACATCTATGTCAGTTATAAATTGCTCTAGCATCCCCGGCACCGATAAGCATTGCTGTATCTTCTTACATCCGGCCAGTTGAAAGGCAACAGTAGGACATTTTATAGCATTTGACCTTTCAATCTGCAGTCTCATATTATATTCCTGTAATAATAGAATATAAGAACAAAGCTATTACTATCATACTTTAAATATTTACCAGTAACTTTGTACAATATATTCCATACTCAAATTATTATATTTTACCTATACGTTTATTGTGGTTTGCAACTGACTACTGTACAGAACAGAACAGAACATTTTCTTTATTGAAGCAAACACAGATTACAGAATATAAAGTACATGTGCCTATTTTGCAATAACAAGTGTACAAATAAACAGTTGATAAGAATGACATGGGTGTTGACAATGTCGACATTATTACTATTTGAGGGGAGGGTGGTTGTGCCATACAAATTTTTATACATATTTTCATAGACGTTAAGTTATTTAAGACTTGTGTTAAAAATATAAAATACAATTGTTATTTTATGATGTTGACTTTTAGGATTTATATACCTATGTAAAAGATAGAACTATTTAGTAGATTTGGTCAGTCGCTATGGAAAATATTAACATAGGTATGTTGCATCTCAAGTAGAGCAACATAAAAGCACGTGGGCGGGCGTGGGAATTACTACTCCGTTTGAGTAAGACCAATCCAACCACCAACATAAAATGATATTACAAAATCTAAAATATATATACTCAATACTTAATAATAACAATGAGGAATCCACATCAAAGTTAAAATTGCAACAGATCTACGCCATAGATAAAGAAACATGGGACAAACTATTTGTGTCACCTTTTAATAACAATCTTAGCGCACAACAACAATCGTTTCAAATCAGAATAAATCATAGGATTCTATCATGTAAACATATATGCATACATTAAAAATAACTGACATTCCCCCATGTTCATCCTGCAATCAGGAAGAGGCCCTCGTCCACATGTTTTGGACATGTCCAGCAACACAAACATTTCTTGATGAACTCATGATGAGCACAACACTTTTGATTTGAGGTAGATGGGATATATATACACAGTTTGCAGAAGGCCACTATCCCCGCGTGTCCCTACGCAGACACGGGTTGCACGTAGGTAGCAGGTTCATCGGTCTTATTGACTCAAAGACGGTGATTGAGCGCTGGATCTGTGGGTGTAGGTCCAGAAGATATCCAGTTTTTGTACCGGTTAACGACTTGGCGCTTCCGTTTTTGTGGGTGGTTAAAAGCTGGCGAACAGCGGTGCCCTCGCACGTCGTGAGAGGCGGACCTGTAGCCGGTGTGATGTGACCATTCTCGTTATCCTCGTCGTTGACATCGGAGCTGGTTTCTTCACTAGATGTATTTGTTTCCAATGTGCGTGTTTCTGTAGGTTTTGGTTATCTGAAACTGTTTAGCGTCAATTGTCAGGCGTTTATTTTTTAAAGATTCTGGACGGTTGAGTAACAGTCGTCCCCTTCCAGCAGTTCAGGATGACCAGTGAAAAGAATGTTGTTTCTTAGCATTCGAGGTTCATTATCAATGCTTTTGTACTCGAGTAATCGCAGCCGGGTCTCATTGATATCTGCACCGACGTGTAATATACGGATCTCGCTATGTAGTCTATTGTTTATTTACTGGCCCAAACTGTAACGTAATGTTCAATTTGTTATTCAATTCCATGCCAACAAACTGTTCTTTTGTAGAAACTTCATTATTAAAGTTAAATGTTTCCGTAGTATGCCTGGTGACGTGGCACTCGACGAGCTTGACACGCGCTGTTAGTGGTGACATTTCTTTGGGTTAATAAAACTCTCGCTTAAAATGTCATAATTGCCTCCGTGATGTTGAGAATGCATTTATCCAGTTTAGCAGTTTTAATTGTAGAAAAAATTGTTAAAAAGCACATTAAATTTTATTGGCTGGCCCCAATCCGTTAAAAAAAATGCGTCCGCCATTATCATTACCCATAATTCAACGATAATCAACTTGATATACACAAAATAGTATATAATAAAATATCATACTTTCTTTAGACTATCACAAGTCTATTTTCATATTGAATGTGTGTTTTACTAGTAATAACTGTTACCACTTTTTCTATGAACAAAATGTCATTTGAAAACATTATTTGTACATTTAAAGGTACTTAAACGAATATCGCATTTTTGATGAAGCGATTGCATGGGATACATTAAACTAATCTTTAAAGTTAGGATTAAACAATTGGCTTATTTTTATTGATGTTTACTTGCCATTGGTGTTGGATAGTGGTCAGGAATGTATCCATGCCTGTAGTATACAACTGCAATTTCTTTGCCATCTCTGGATAAGAAATTGTTTTTTCTATAAATAATAACACATTGCAATGGGCGGAAAATAATACTAGCCAAAGACGTTATTGGTCATTGTGCAAAACTATTGTTATTAGATATTAAAGATCACATATTAACTGATTCCTTTGCAGTCAAAGTAACGGGTTTACGTCTTCATACATAGTAACGTAAAGAAAGCTGGCTAAAAACGCAAGTCTACGGACTTCTCACTGCCCAGTTAATGGTGGTTTTAGAATGATAATAAAATATTCAAATATATTGTTATATATTACAGTGTTTGCTGACAGAAAAATGTAAACATTAAGAGTTAATGAATGAAAATAAAATTAATATTAAATAGCAGCAAAACTAAATGTTTTCCGAGTTTAATTTTAGGCATGATTTTTTCTCAACAAATGTAATAAAAATATGGACTTGGTTTACTTCCAAGTCTGTATTGAACGTCTTTTAAAATACTGGCCCTCTGGATAAAGCTATCCGATCAATAACTTAGAAGGTGTGCCACTACAAACCTAGAAACACATTAGGTCCATATAATGACCTCTAATTATGTGAATTGAATTATATGAATTAATATAAATGTATGTTATTAATATATTTGAGTACATTCTTAATATTTCATATACATTTCATATCTTATTGTACTTATGGGACGATAATTAATGTACTTATATTAGAGACACATTATGTCCATATAATAACCCATAATTACAATCTCAAACGCAAAAGAAAGTGTGCACTTTTTTATTTTTTGATTATTTTAATTCTACAAAGAATAAAATTTGAAACATAAGAATATCGGTCGTTACGTTTATAGCCACAACGAAAAATCAATCAAACTATGACTAGTTATTAGGTAATAGCCCGAATTGAGATTTTGCATGATTTCCACGTGTAACATGTATACATAAGTACAAGTGGCCAAACTTGTTTTCCCTACATTCTTTCATACATGTACAATGCGAATATCACTGTATACTTTGAAAATTTATAACAGCGAATATGCCACGACTATCAGAACTTCAGCTTATTGTCGCCTTAATGATTACGTGCATTCCATGCAGTGACGTATTTTAGAAGTTATTAGACAGAATGGCGGTCATAACAGATATCAATGCATCATTTACATAATTTTGCAACAAATTACAGCGAATCTAAGCAAGAAAACACCCTTTGGCTATTAGTGTATTTTTTTATTTTGACCCCTAATCCACGTAGACGCATCGTACCTTTTATCCAAATTCAAAATAATAAAATAAACATATTGGTTAGAAAGGTAATTGAATAAGCTAAAAATTGATACCACGCATGAAATTTTCCATCATTGAATTTTCAGAAAATGAAAAATATAAATGTGCACACTTTCTTTTGCGTTTGAGTATATTAATTGAATTGAACAACTATTGGAAAAATATTACTATTTGCGGAGCCTGTAGCCAAAAATTAAAAATTTCAATTAGGACACAAATTATTTGAAATGGACATTTACCCATTTATTTATATTGGCATACGTTAGAGCAATCATGACTATGTAGCTGTAAATGCAAATTATATACAATTTGAGAGTATCGATCATGGCATCTTTTAAAATTAGACTTTAAAATCCATGCTAAATACTTTGGCTGTGAAAATTAAAGACTTATATATATACACACACCACGCAATGGTGTTACATCATTCCAGCATCTACACCATATTAGCAACATCTTAGATGCAGTACTACTCACACAATAAGTTCCTTATCCTCTCCTAGAATATACTGTTTGTTGATCTGATCGAATGTTCTGAACATTATTTTAATGTGTCTGTTCTGTTTAAAGACTTCTCTCTCCACCCACATTTGGTCGGGCGTATGTGGTTCGAATTTACCAACAAGGAACAGAATGTGTGCGCTGCAATAAAGAAATACACAAATAATCTCTTTATGAGTATGTTATCAATTTATATTCATCCCAGTGTTAATTTGTTACTCTGCAACAATCACATATTTTGTACTATGCGTATTTGATCTATTTTAATAATCTAAGCGAAATGTATTGATGTTTACATTTTAACTATATAATCTAATTTGTTTATTAAACTGTACGAAAAGCTTTTAAAGACGTAAGTTTGAGTATTGCGTTAAATCTAGATATGACATGAACGTTAAACCATGACATAACATTCTTACCTTGTTTTTCAATTTTATGTCAACACTTTTATAACTTAAAATCAAAAATTGAATAAATTAATTGATTTGATGAAATATGTGAACCGAAAATAATGATATCAGATATTGAATAAAAATATATCCAATATGAAAACAATTGTGTTTTTAAACACTTTAAATATAATACTAGTAGTGCAAATATCGAGAAAAAAATTGTAGTTGAATTTATTGTTCAACATAAGATTTACATGTGTATCGCGACAACGTATTGTGTATCAGTCAAATTAAAGGGTAATGGAAATTGTTCACTAATCTTTTAAGTAGATATTGTGAAAAACTAAACAAATGATTCTTTGCGCAGATGTACTTGGTGACATGACGAACAACCACCAAGCGAATAATCATGGCAACAACACGACTAATATAAGGACAAACATCCAGCTGCTTCATTCGTTTAAGGCTTTAGAAAAAGGTCCTCCTAATTAAAGAAGAAAACGTGATGGCTAATTGGAACAGGGATGAGCAGCCAACATGTCCAATTTTGTAGAATCAAAGGAAAATAGCCTCCTCGGATATACTTCTCAATATATTTAGCATAAATATTTAAAGCGACATTGACTCAGAATACCACGAAACCAGATGACACCGCCATACAATGCAAGTAAATACAAACGGTGCCAATTTTTCAATGTCGTTTCACAATTTACCGTGCATACCTTTTAATAGTGTAACCAATATACTGGTAACCAACGTCCGTGCAAAATAGAATTAACAATAGTAATGAATATTCACCTTTCCTTTTGATACATGGACCATGCTATAACGAGTCCTTTTGCAATACCCTTGATAGGCTTGTTGTACGGAAGCTAAAATAGTTTACAAAATTAATAGTATACTTAACATAAAATAAAGTAAGGACCTAACATTCAATTACAATACAAATTGCATTAAACAATTAGGTTATACTAATTTATATTAGATTAATTCGACTTAAATAATAATATTAATTAATATTAATTCGACTTAAATAATATAATTTTTTGGTGGAGTTCACTTTACGTGTGTTAAAGAACTGAATCGTGTATGTTAATTAAACAACACTAGTAAAAGTGATACATTATGTTTGCTTGGATTTCAAACAATGTGTTGTTTTTAATTTAACAACCTTTTCGTTTTATTTAAATAAATGACCTGGAGCGAGAGCAACTATCGCCTCACCAACTGCTCACGTGACCTTGTTTATCCAAGTAAATACAATGCAATAAAGTGTAGTATTTACCTAGATACCGTTCGCTAGTCTCATGACAATGGCGGCCTTGGTATCAATATCGATCGCTGATCGGATTATTGATTGTTTGATTGACAGTTCGCGTCAGGCCAATTGCTATTATTATTGTAAAATATTTATATGGTACTCCATCTCTGCGTTACCTGATCCTCTTTATACTGTATATCCGCCAACGACATACTGTATCTGTATAATTTCAAAATATTATAAAGGTATAACATCTTTACAAATTAAATGATTTCTTTATTTAACTCTATTTGCCTTTAAATATTGCCAAATATATGTTTCAATATTATTTTTTAAAAGAAAAACACAGAATGATATTTATTTCATTATATTGTAAACCAAAAGAACCATTTTTTCTCAGAAATCTTAAGCTTATAGATTTTTGTTAAGTGTTGTCACAGTTTTGATAATTGTTTAACTAAAACAGAAAACAAACAGAACATTAAGATTGGGTATGATATTCAAAAGACGTAGTTTCTAAGGGCAAAGCCGCAGAAAACCATCAATAAATAGAAAAAAAGGTTACTAGATACAACGTATAAATAATATTTTTAAACGCATTCCCATAGTGGCTTAACCGGGCAAAGTTCAGAATGCAATCCTTCGGAGGGGATTTTAAGCACTTTGCCCGTCTACAGGGATAGGCATACTCAGTGCACGTAAACTATCTCACTGAACCTCTCTGTAAATCAGTAATGGAAATGACTTCGATCTTCCCTCAAATTCACATCATTAAACGATTAAATGTAAATAGAAGTAGTTCCGTCAGATTATTCTCTTACAAAACACCCAAGTAAATATATATAAAATGAAAAAAATTAGGCTATACGCAGATGCACTGATGACTTTGAAGCCAACGAAACGGTTATATTTGTCCATTTATCGTTACATTAAACATCAAACATTAAATGTGCGTAATAAAGATATAAATATCAGAAGGATGTGGAGCACATTTCACTAACTTTCGTAAGCCTTAAGATCATTGACGCAGTATTTTGTACATTTTAAAAGGAATATCATTTACAAGGCTAACGTAAACATAAGAACGTTAGTAAAACGACCCAAGGTTCGGTGCTTCCCCATTCTTTTACAGTTATATAACGTATCAAAGTATCATACCTATGTATTTCTTTCATGGCGGAAGACACACCACCTCGTGCTGCTGCAATTGTATTTATTTCAACTTGTTTCAGTTGAAGATGATCTCTGGTGTCTTGAGACTGTTCCATCATGAAATCATTTCGTACAATGACAATAGAAATGCTCTGAAACGTTAGGAAGTATCATTAAATGTAACGTTAATATTTCCCATAGACATTTACAGCTGATTTCTGTTTAACAAACAACCAGTAGTATGACCATTAATACATTGTATGTAAATTGCTATTATATATATGACATTAACCCCCCCCCCCCCCCCCCCACCCCAAACATTTTTCCAATTAATATTAAACAAATATTTTAATATCTTATGCTAAGTTCAAATTGTAACACCCAATTGTACAAGTCTATGGTTCTTGTTTAAGGGTACTGTTTAGTTTCCTTATTAAGGACACAAAGGCCAGCCAGATAAGCCGATGTTTCATACAAATTATCATTTAAGAAAGTCTGTTTGAAAAAATCTACTCCACCATGAATAATCGGTAAGCTAATGTAACAATTAACCATTTCATGTTTACCTGTGCGACACCTTCACTCCTTACATTTTCGTATATGTCCCACAGTTTCCGGGTAAATTCGTCTACAGCTATAACACTGGAGGCAATAAAATTAATGTTTCAATGTAAACGCTAAACTATGTATTTGATTTCGTATGTTCCTCTCTTACAGCATAACCTGGATTTCTTACTTTACATGTTTATTGCTTTCGATGTGTTCTGGACAAAACAACAATAAAACTATTGTTACTATTCTCTTTAGAAGGTGTTAAATACTAAAACGATTTTGAATACAATACATTTGAAGTAGAACAGTTTCATGATATAATGAATTCAGTTAAATTAAAAATTATTTCATGAACTTTAGTTACAATGTCATGTAAAATACAATTCCTGCATTGAATGCATTTTAAGACGATTCTCTTTGTGTTATGTTTTCTCTAGTGTATATTGCAAATGTTTAAATGAAATAAAACATTTCTTCTGTCGGCAAAATGACTCGCAATTGGATATCAACGGAATAGGGAGCAATTGTGTGATTTTCTTTGATATGTCCTTTTTTCTGTATTTTATGAAAGCAAATTTTTGTCTACTTTAATTGTACTCATCAGTAACTCACACAAAGATGTAGCCTAGCTGTGAAAGACATTCCATATTTTAGATAGGCACAGTCCACCTACAATAACACGAGAAAACTCAAAGCACAAGAAAACAGAAGAAAACGATCGCATTTGGCATATGCTCGTTCTCGGACAGCAAATGTTATCTTATCTTTGTTCTAAAGGAAATAAAGGGATTTCACATATATAATTTCGTGCCATTACTAGATCTACAGTTGATCAAAGCCTAAAAATACACGTAATAACACAATTGCTGGTGTGCAAAAGTCATGAATACACACTCCTCTTATTCATCTTATACAATACACTTACTTTTTCAAACATGCATGCATGAAGTCATGGTCGTTTGCTACCCTGTATAAGAGCGTTTGAAATTGTGGCTGTAATGTCTTTGCAGTTAGTAGCACCTGCTTGGGCATGACACTTGGGAACAACGTAAATTGCAATTGTTCCACCATTTCGGGCAAACCTGTTTCGGATACTTTTCTTTGCATTCCTACAATCAGAGAAAGAAATACAAGAAATGTTTGCTAAACAATGTTTATACATTGTTGAATGGTGTTTAGCGTCGCTTTCAACAATATTTTAGTCATATCGCGACAGTTTCTCCCACTGGAGAAGTATTATGAATACTGCGATACATTTCACTGGCTTATCGAGAGAAGTTATCCCCCTTGAAATCGGCGGGTTTTATTACCGTGATATTTGGTTTACTTAGAAACATATAGGAAAAATTAAATTTTATCGTTATAACTTTCATTATCAATTTGTCAATCTATTACAACGTCTAGTCATTAAATTAAAAATATAACCTTTATTATGATAAAATAAGAATTAAAATAAGTTTATGTCTTCTTGCTTCCTTTTTTAATTTTATAACAGTATATATTATCCTTATATGTTCTATATAAAAATTACTCAAAACACGTTTACGGTCACTTTTAAGGTCGCTCATATAAACCTAAGTTGTGATTTTGCCACCTAATATTACGTATAAGTTTATTGCAAATAAAATTCTCTTTACGATGATATTTAGATATAAAAATATAATAATTGCATCTTGTTTTCATTTTGATTTGTTAATGCAATAAAATGTAATTCTGATTTATTTTCTGTGTGCCCAATGCAGTGTACTATTGTACAGCGTATTGTTGTATCCAATTAAACATAGCATGTATGTCGCTACATCAGCCGGCTATGCAGATGTTGGTCAGCCCCGAAATGTTTATAAACACATGGGGATATTGCAAGTTATTTGTTAATTAAAGTGTTTTTTTTATTTATGTATTTTACTTATATTCTGAAGCATAGATTTGTTCCAATTTCATATTTTTAACTAAAGAAACTTAAAATACTTCAAATTCAAGTACATTTCTTTTGTAATCCAAAACATTATTCAATGGTTTATTTTTTTCGCACAAATTTATGTTTTAATGTCTTGTTATGAAATAATTCAGTGGACACAGAAAAAAATTAATTAAGGAGTATGTATAATGGGATACTCAATTCATATCACTTGATTCTAAAAGACCAAAACCAGTAACTAAATAACAATAATACTTTACGCGTGGCATATTAATTGAATACAAAGTAATTGATTGGTAATTATTTTAATACAGCATAATTAGCTTAGTTTTTGTCTCCACATTTATGAAAATATTGCTAATCAGTCCTCAATTGATCTGATCAAAGGAGATAATCTTTTTTTTTAAAGATATCTTTAAATATGCACAGTAGTGGTCTTTTTTCTTATTCTGCTTTTTAATTCAAAATTTGGTTTATTGTAGATTTTAGCATTAAGAGCTTTATTATGTCAAATAATTGTGCTTTGTATTGATATGCATAATTTATGTTTAAAATGTATCCTATAATTATTTTAGGATGGCTATGAACAAGTTTAAAAGTTCATGTATATGTTTTGTTATATGATGTGTACATAGATGAAATGAAAATAAAGATAATAACTATGACATGAATATTGTGTAGCGGCACGAAAATAAAATTATTCAATTATTTAAAGAACAAACATGTGACATTTTGTGTTTTTTTTTATGTTCGTTTTATAGTTATCGCATTGATATCGCGTAATTAACCGAATTTGTTAGTTATGATACATATTACAGCATATTGAACGTAAACGTTTTCCTAAGATCAGTAAAATAATATGCAAATCTAATAATCCTTGTGAAACCCCCCCCCCCCCCAAAAAAAAAACCCACAAAAACAAACAAAACAAAACCCAGAGTCCCCCCCCCCCTCCGCACCCCTGCCCGTCTGTGTTTCAATTCTCAAACAATGGAATAAGCCAGTGTTTATTTATAACCCTATTTACCCACTACCCTGCCCATTTGTAATCTGCTATAAAGTAGTTGAGTAATTATATTTCAACACAAGTTTGTTGTTCAGTTTTTCAGAATTAGCTATTTGATTTAACATCGATATTCAGATAAAGAGCGGGAAAAAAGCAATGTCAGCGTTTTTTCTCCAAATTTGTGTATTTCTTAATTATGCGATTGCTTTATTAATTACATGTATTAGTAATAATTATGTAAACAACTTATATTGGTTTACAGACATTTGCCCTTCCGGACATTTGCAGGACCGCTCAAATTTGCAAAGGTGGAATTTCGCCTCTATGGTTTTGCCGAGGCGGACATTTGCCCTTCAATAGTTTTGCATAGGCGGACGTTTGCCCTGCCGCTCAATTTACATACGTGGATATTTGCCCTTCCATGGTTTTGCAAAGGCGGGCATTTGCCCTTCCAGTTTTATATAAATATATGAATAGACAAATGCCCCTCCAGTCTTATCCAAACCTGGATAAGAGAGCTGTTAAATGGTTGATTAGAATGTGTGTTTCTTTCATATGGTGTTTGTAACAAGTTAATCAAGGTGATACCAATTAAAAGATATATCTGATTTAAATGGGTGTTTGTTTCATATGGTGTTTGTAGCAAGTTAATCATGGTGATACCAATTAAAAGATCTGTTTGATTAAATTTGCAATTTTGTCATATAAGCATCAATTGGTGATTATTTGTTTAATTTGAAATTATTGGTGATAATTTCATCCACTTGCAAATTAGAATTTATTCAAAGTATTCGAGGTTCTCGAAAGCTGTTTTATGCAGTGTAAGTATTATACTTGTCATATCTATTACCGCAAGTCTAAAACTTTGTCAACCATGTAAATAATGGCATCATAAATAAACAGTAATAAAGTAACTTAAGTGTGCTGTGTAATAAACTGTTGTCGGTATGAAATGTAAATAAATGTAGACGCGAACGGAAGTTTGAGCTTTGCGCATGTCTTGGAGGCATGTCCAGACAGAGGGTCTGCAACCTCTGTACAGTGTTGTTGAGAAAATCTGCATCTTCTGTGGCATGCTAGATGATCTGGCGTTTCTGCCCGTGAACCACGCCAAGGAGGGGATCAGAGTCCTGCGAGAGGTCGCTTCAGAAGTCTCTCTGGTCTTTTGGAATGAGATATATTAAATATTAAAATAAAATTGACCCCCTAAATCAGTAGAGGAGCAAATGTCCGGAAGGACAAATTTCTTACATTCACTTATATTGTTATCTTTTTAACTTACGTTCAGTTTTCAAAAATAGATCATATCGTATAATTATAAAAGTAGTATGCGAACCATATTACTATATGTATGTTATAACAACATAGTATTATGGTATTATAACATGAGGTACTTCAAAGAAGTTGTTAAAAATGAATTATGGTCAAAAACCATATTACAATTATTAAAAACGCATGCGCTTATGTACAGATGTCTGTTTCAACCAAACTTTGATAATTATGTAATCCTAATAATTTTATTAAAAAAAAAAAAATAAAGTTTAAAATATCATTTGAATATCAGTGCACATGTCCCGTTAACTCAGACAGTAATGCGTCCGTCTGTCAAACCTTGGGTCGTGAATTCGAATCCCCATCCGGCACCAGTCTCTGTGATGACTGATTTACGACATTATGTCTCATTGTCATTCTGTCTCTTTCAGATATAAGTTTATATTTTAAATTAACCGTAATACTTTAATATATTTAGAGTAACACAAAACAATCAATCTTTATCTGTTGATTAATAATAAAATAAACTATATCAAAGTATACTGAAATGTGTAATTAAAATCATTAATCTATGTTATATTTTTACACATTAATTTTAATCAAATGATTTTAGCGTTTAAGATTCATTAATTTATTTTTTGTATACTACACATCAAACATACCAAAACGCGCTTGTCAACCCAAGGACCTTGTCAAAACGAATATATATATATTATACCCGTGGGCATAAATAACACGTCACGCTTACTTAATATTAGTGGCAGAGCGAAACGATACCTGTATGTTTTATCACGGTCTAAGGGAAGTAATTGGATTCATCCTCCAATATCATCAAACTGCGCAGGTGCAATTATTGGATTACTCTTTGGAAATGTATATAATAGTCCAGTATGCCAATGGACAGGTAACTTATTATAAAAGCTATAATGATATCATTTATGTTAATAGTTTTAATTTTGGAAATATGTTACAGCTGTTTACGTAAATAAATGACAATTTCGTATTCATATCAGATTATTGGTTTATTTTTTTTTGTTATTTTGCCTTTTAATCAGAAATTAGATTTTCTATTTAACGTTGCACAAATTGCGAATGTGACGAATAATATGTACATAAATCATTTTTACATTTCTTCTCAAAATAGTATGGAGTCTTAATTCCATGCATATCAGAAATGATTTGTTAGCGTTAATCGTGATGATATACTTGGAAAATAATTATGTAAAAATCAATTTATTTTATTTACATAAGACAAAGAAGAAAAAAATCCAACAATAACCGTTTAATATAACCATCCTGGAAACCCGGTGTATGATTTCATCTAGCTTGTCGCCTTTCAAGGGTTGTCCGACATCCTCCTCTATTGATCTCATTTCCAGCGTCGTGTTCGTGGTATTAGAAGACATCTGCAATTTGTTCAGCTTTAATTAGTGTATACTTAAAACTTGTGTTTAAGCGTCGTATAGTGCATGTATATTTGTACAAATGTTATCAACATTAAACCAAACCCAGAATGCGACATTTTGGTAAAGATTTAATCTCAGCAGTTTTGTTATTTTAACGATATGATAAATAACGTTCTGTTCTATATCATGACTGTAAAGCATGTTCCTGTCAGCATTTGTTTTGTTTAATTAACGACATGATAAATAACGTTCTGTTCTATATAATGATTGTAAAGCATATTCCGGTCAGTATTTTTTTTGTTATACAAACGATATGATAAATAAATGAGTCGGCTCAGTTATACCCTGTTTTAAGAAATACTGTTCACATAGATACTTCATTTTGCGGCTCGCAACACATTTAGACATATTATTGTTTAAATCACCAGTGAGTATAACATCCTTGATATGTTTATCGATAACAAAGTGGAGTTTTCATTTTGGAATAATGTTCATTATCTGAGAACCGAAGACATGGACATGGTTTTTCAAAATATACATTGAATAGTAGTTGGTTAAAATGGTTTCTTCTTTTGTAGGGAATACAGTCACGAATATTATATTACAGAAAGAAACCGCAGCGGATATCATTATGGTCTTTTCTCTCCTCTTTTTATAATTTAGTAAAATAAATCCAAGTTTTGTATCGAATGGAAATAAATCTAATACCACACATACAAATTTAAATTTAAGACAGTTGCTACTATGGTTATCAAAAATTGACAAAAAACATTAAAATTGTTCATAGCGGAAGCTGCTAGTTAACATCGTGGTTCATGGTATTGCAAGTATACGAAAAACAAACAGGACTACTCTCAGCATTAAGGGAACATTAAAAGTGTTGTGGTAAATGAAACCTTAAATCAACTGTTCCCCAATTTCAAGAATTGCATCGTTAAACAATGTAATGAAATGGATAAAGTTGAATACTTATTATAAATATAATTTGTGTAAGATAGATGTGTAATCGTTTACATGTAAAGTCATGGTGATATACGTTATTTAGCTGCTTTTTTAACTGGGTATTTGAAAAAAATAGAGGCATTTATTTCTCACTAATGACCGGCGTAGTAAAGTATACGTAACCGCTCAATCATGAAAGCTGTAAATGGAAACTTTCTCTATTTGTTTTACACATAAAATAGTCCTTCTGGTTTTAAGAGTTATTAAATGAATACCTAATGAAATTCGTTCAAAATGGGAAAAATAGACAAATAAAAAAATGTAGATTTTAAAAACTAACGTATATTTATGATAAAGCGGCAATATAATTATATATTTTGTATACACAAATGCGTAAGTTAAATGGATATTTTTGTAATGGTAAAGTTTATTTACGACACCATATTGACAATCAATATATAATTTCGATGCACCACTATATTTTATCGGTCCACCGCTATATTTTAACGATGCACCGCTATATTTTTATTGGTGCATCGCTATATTTTAAATGTGGACCCATGGTTTATTAACGGTGCACCGTTATTTATTTATTGGCTACCTGTATTTAATAGCGATGCACCGTTAAATAAAATATATCGGTCCACCGCCATCGTCACACCGCTGTACAAGGATCTTTGGAATGAGCCAATCAGAAGCCTCGTTCCAAAATCGTTGCAGATATCGGAGGAGGTTAACAACAGTTGAATGCAAATAGCTCAACTTTAGGGTGGCACCACTAGCATTTTTTGGTAACTTTTCGAAATAAGGAGCATCCTACTCGATGGGAACGATCGATGTACTCTATAGCAAGAGATGTGCCTATTCCTGATATTTACTTGTCAGTGTTCTCGGTGTCAATTACAGGGACACCGGAAACGCGTAAGCAGTTCCGGCGGTAATATTACTCTGCATAATACGCAACTGTTCAACTCTAGCTTTCAGTTGCTTGTTCTTGTCATGCAGGCATACGATATCATAGAAACCACCAAGAACGCTTGAAATTACTTTCTTGACTAAAGAGTCCAGCTGTGATTAAAGTTTGGTTTTGAATGTAGATCAAAAACCGGAATAATGTTGCTTATGTCGGACTGACTGAAAGCGATGCGTGGTAGATGTAGGTGTTGACGGACCCATAAAAGGTATCATAATCAGATTCTGAGAAAAATTTTTTTTTAATATTTCTTAACATCAATCAAATAAATTGATGATGAAAATTCTCTTAATTATGTTAACACAAGGTGTGTAAGTTATATGTAGATATGTTCATATGAAGACGCCCTTCTTTTTAACAAATTACCCGGTAAAATATTTCGCCATGTACCCTGAACGAAATTAGCCAATAACGAGTCCGTGCAATAAAGATCTAGCTACACTGAAGATATTGAGAAATTAATAAGTACTTTAAAATACATTTGTAACTGTGCAGTTTGTATTAACTTTGCAACCGAAGATTCCATGTTACATAGTATACACATTATGTGTACCATTACAAAACCTGCGAGCCTCGAATCGAACAGCCAATACTGTATCAACTACACTACCACGCCATTTATATTTTAGTTATATGCTAATATAATAAACAGACATATTTATGCCATACGTTGTTTACACGTATTGCTCTAAACATTTATGATGCAACTATAAAACAAATGTGATAACGATAGTGATATAGAAACGATAACATAAACTTTTTACTTTCTCACCTTATAAAGAGTTAACCCATTCAGCGCGTTTAAAATAAATATCGATACTTTCACTTTTATAAATTTCTTGTTATATCTCATTACTACCCTGAAGTACGTTCCTTCTAATACTTCCTCAAGTCGTCAGTCCTGAATCTTAAATGACGTTACATAAACAAGAGATCCTGTATCGTTCTACTGTTTATTCTAGTCCGATGTGACGGCTTCAGGGAACAAATTGAACAGTCATGATCATACGAATCCTTTTCAAATTTAGGTTTCAATGAAAACTGAAAGGTCCTATGCCAAATAACATATAAACACATTTCTAATTTCATCAAAATATTTTACAGGAAACGAAAATTATTCAGCAAATTTTTGTTTTCATTTTAGTAACAGTTACGTTGATTGTGACCCGGTTTACTGCAAATTGATTACAAACTTCCTTCCCATATTTTAATGTTAATAACGTATACACCAAATGACATCTAAATATCTTAAATGAATTGAGCGGAAACTATTTTTCTTTATTAGTAACAGTGACCCGAGTTATCTTAACATATTACTGGTCTACAAGTACATACAGTTTTTGACCAAGTTTGATCAGGATCAAATGTAAACTAAAGGTACTACAATAAATGTTAGCATGACATAAGCCCTTCTGATTGTTGGCTAGTAGAGCTAAATATTACAGATATATATTAATTAAAAAAATTTTTTATTCTGCATTAATAAAAAAATGCCTGTACAAAAAAAGTTACCATTCATTTCTTTAGACCACATTATGCTAATTGTTCTCTTTAGGTATTCAAGTGACGTAACCTATTTAAGTTTATAGGTTAGTCAAGCATGTCAAGATTTGCGTACCTGAGTACCGAAAGACGAACGTCAAGCTAGTGAAGTCATTTATACGACAACATGTATTAAATAACGCACTTAAGATTGAAATTTAAATTTAAATAAGAAGACATTTTTTTTTTACTATCAAACTAGAATGTGCGATATGAACAAAGAATAAACGAATGAAAAATTATGTTAAAGCGTCAGTTATACCATTAGAGGTAATTTTCGATTTTTTTTTATCTTTTCAGATGCACATTCACAATGTATGATATATATATATATATATATATATATATATATATATATATATATATATATATATATGTATGTCGGAACAAACAGACGTAAATTTACAGACCAGACTACGACAAGCGCGCCTAGCTACAATGAAAACCAAGGACACACTATCAAACATGATTTCAATATATGATTTTACTGTATCTTCATGATCGAATGGATTTCTATGCCTGTCCTTTATCTAGCGTGTGAGTAGAAAACTCAACTTGATCCTACTCATATAAAACTATCAGTTCATGTATGTAAATTGTCCCTCCAGTCCATGTGAGTTGCATGTAAAACCATAGTATATAAATTATGGTTGACAAAAATTCTATTAGGTTGGTAGGTTCCTTGATATTGCGTCTATTGTTTGCATTTTTGTATATCTTTAAGAATGTAGTAAGTCAGACACTTTCAGGCATGCAGGGGTTAATATACTGATACAAAGTATGGTTAAATTTGAAGAAAAAAATAGTATTATCAGAAAATGACTAATTACGACTTACGAGGATTTAATTCTTATTTTTTCAGTACCTCATGTGTAAACATTTCATATCGCATATTCTTGTAGAATACCTCGAACCGAATTATATTTGTTTAAATAGTACTTATACTAAGTCACGTTGACAACAGTTTTTGAAATGTTCTCATATAATAGAAAAATTAAGAATGGGTTTTGTAAATTAATGTACGTCTCTTTCCGATAAATACCTTCGGCAGAAAATGGGGAGTCACGAAGCTTGTTCGGAAACGCTTAGGTCGGTAAAAGGTTAACACTTCATTTCAGAGAGATTAAACTTTACCTTTAAAAGGAACGGCTTGCCTTTTTGAGTAACTTAGCGCAATTATAAGTATTTTGTAGGTAAACGATACTTTAATGGGCGTAAGAGCACTTCAATTATTGGATGGGGTGGAGGGGGGGGGGGGGGGGGGGGGGTTAGGTGTGTGTGTGTGGGTGGTATGTGTATTTCAGGGGTCTAGCTTTAGCTAGAAATTTTGATTCGGCTCTGGGGTACTCCGCCATGTATTGTTTTAAACTGTATGACCAATGGTGAATTATGGTGAATTATCAGGTGTGCTACTGTCATAAAACTAGCACTGGATTCGCTGACGCCAGGATTAATTAGTGTGCCATGTATAGTGTTTTATGTATCTTGCAGTTACACCGTTAAGTTTTTAGCAAAATACATGTTGGGACAACGTATACGCTGACCCCACTCACCTTACCCAACCTGATCATTGTCGTAGGGGGTCATCTCGCCCCGACTGCTACGCATTTGCTCTCATGTGTTTATTAATGGTGTGACCCACTTTCATCGGATGTAAAACATCATTATAATGACTCGTTCTAATATCATTTTAACGATAGCCTACATACTAAATGTCAGGGTATATTGCAAGCATTTTACCCCAAAAATATTAAATAATATCCTTAAACCATAAGTAAATAAAATTAAAGTCACTGTATCCAACATATAAGAAATTTCATTGCATTAATATTTATTAGATAAATTGGCAGTTTGGTGGGAAAATAGCAAGACGAGTCCATAAAGAAGGGATAGATTTCCAGCAGTCATGGCATATTAAATTGTGTTTTGAAATAAACAAAAAAACCAACGTCGGCACTTACAAATCAAACAAAAAGAGAAAAATCCAGGTTATACCAGGGTTCCCTATATTTATTTACATGGAAGATGCTTATACTCGTTCAACGTTGATAACCTGTGTATTACAATAGACTAGTCCGCATATCTTTCGTAGTCTTGATAATCTCCGACACTAGCGCCCATGGATATCGGTGTAATATTTAAACACTAATGGCCTATGATTGAATAAACTCAGACAAGCAGACCTTTAAGAAAGGAAATCGCAAAGGTGGTCAAGACTATACCGCATTGTAAAAGAAAGCGTAGAATAAAGAATGTGTCCGATTTTGATGGTACCCTGCGACATATTACGTTGTATTGACTTGTTTCATTTATAACAGAGTACCTAACAGGAAATCAAAACCTAGTTTAATACTTAGGCTGGCCTCAGTAGAGGCAAGCCAAACATAGCACGAGGAACTGCAGAAGATGCGGTTAGAAATTAAACAGCCGCTTAGTGTTAGATAGTTTTTGAAGGACATCCTTTTTATACTCCTCAGTGTATTAATGGACTGGAATCCACGATCTTATTCATTGCACGAAAGCGACAAATCGTTCATATAAAATTGAAATTACTGTTCGGATACAAAGTGAAAGTTGTTACTAGTAATCATCGCGATTTCATCCTTAGTATATGAGCACGGCTTTTAGTTTAGTTTAGTTGATAATGTTTTATTGCAAGCTTCATTATACAATACACATGATATATAAACAGTGGTATCATAACCATGAAAAAAGGCAATTAGGTTAGACTACAAGCTATTCCAACATTAGTTACAATCCTTTTCACGGCGTTACATGTTACGTTTGTTAAACTAAAATAACGGGCGAAAACAAATAAATAAATTAATACTTTAAATTGAAGAGAGAGAGAGA
Organism: Panopea generosa; assembly: GCA_029582155.1. NCBI lineage: Eukaryota > Metazoa > Mollusca > Bivalvia > Adapedonta > Hiatellidae > Panopea > Panopea generosa. Next base: position 39,759,638 of record CM055897.1, read on the forward strand.
GAGAGAGAGAGAGAGAGAGAGAGAGAAAGAGGAATATGAGAAGAATAACATCACGACCCATGTCGTCTCGACCCAACACACCTGCCTGGTTCCTACCCTCGCCACATAACCTGCACCTCAAACGTCAACATCTCATATCAATTTAAAGTAAACGAGTACGAGGGGCATTCAGTAAAGTATGTCACTAATGGCCTTCCGTAGAAATAATGTTGCGTAAGAACATGAAAAGTTCGTGCAATTGTTTTTGAATGTTTATTCAGTACACCTGTGACTTCTCAATTTAATCCGATTATAATTGACTTTTTTATTATTGAATTATACACACCCATATACAGTGGCAAAATTTCAATGTCATAATGAAAATACAAATTATAAAGGCTTACATAAAAGATCGAGTTTCTTTGCAGTTATCGCCAAGAGATTTATTCTGAATTGTGTCGTATACATGATGGTTTTACCGTAACATTAAGAACAGTTTTTTGTTGGGTTTAGACATTTAAGGGATCAGCATAGCCTGCAAGAAGGCCTGTTGTTGTAGCAACAAAAGAACACATTCATTTTGGTGCTGTTACAGCTATGGTAGAAGATGGACGGTATACTGTTTCCCAGATAGCTTATAGTCTAGGCATTTTAGAAGGTACCGTCCATAATATTCTGACTAACCGTTTGATTTTAAATAAGCTATGTGCTAGATTGACCCCCACTGACACCTGACCAAAACGCCAAGCGTTAAGATTGTGTTCAAAAACTTCTGAAAAATATAAAAAATGTAATTCTAGGAAAGTTTCTGACTTGCTCACGGATAGAATTTTGATTTATCATTTTTAGCCGCAACTGCGCATCAATAACAAACAATGGCTTGGTAAAAAACAGGCCAGGCCGATCATAGCAAAGAGGACAAGAAGCCCCAAGAGGGTTTTATATGCCATGTTCTTCAATTCTAGTAGCCCTGTTGTACAAACCCATTGTAAAGAGTGTAGAACAATTACAGACACGTTTTACAAAGAGAAAATACTTAAATCTGTCAAAATGTTTTATCAAAATATACCCCCAAGTAAAGGTTTGGAAGGCATACAGCTTATTCATGACAATGAATCTGCCCACAAACGTAAACGTGTAAAATCTTTCTTTGAACAACCCCTATATTCTCCCGACTTAAGCCCATGCGCCTATTTCCTATGCTAAAAAGTGCTCGCAGGTAAACACTATCCACTAGAAGTGCCTTTGGGTCTGCAATTTTCCAGTGTCTGAACATTATACTAAGGGGGACTACTTTGCGGCATTTAGGTTGTGGACAACAAAAGTGTATATCTGTGCGTGGGAATACTTTACAGGGTTGGCCTGAAAAAGTTTCCGTTCCTGTGAAAATCTTAAATATCCGAAGACCAGTAACAGAATATATTGAATGCCCCTCGTACCACTGCAATTCGCTTATTTTAAAAACAAAACATAAAACAGCTCGTCACCTAAATATATAACACTGCAATATGCCCCAACTGTGTAATAAAAATCATCAGAGAGTAAGGTTGTCTCATCTTCTACCATTGCAATGTTATACTGATTATAAAGTGATGTCTCTCTCTGGAGGAGGTACAGTCGGAAAGCAGCCGAGTCATTACGGAATTACAAAAATGTAAACAAAAGGTAAAAGATCGGTCCCCTCGTTTAAGAAAAGACACATTTCGATCGAAGTTATTTATTTTTTCGCTTTTTTAAAAACAGTCACTAAAGGATCTACATTAAAGATAAAGAAACACTCACACTAAAACATTAATCCAATGTCTGACGAAAAGTAGTGCGTCGTAAAATTCAACTGAAATCCATAATCATGTTTGATGAACTAGAAAAAATAAGTTAAGAAAATATTATATACATATATATGGCGCGTACCGAGGAAGTCGTATGATAAATCGCTGTGAACTTTTCCCAGGATTTTTCAAGTGAAATGTCTTTTTAATGCTTGAATTTATCGTCATGACTTTGGCGTAAACACTGTGAACCTATAAAGTATGTTTGAAGGCATTCTGTTCGTTTAAAAGTGTCTTTTGCGCAAGTTAAAAATTAGGACTTATTGTATAGGCCATTTAATCGCACATATAGTGACCATCACACCTTACGCCTTTATTCAACTTTACACACGGACTAACATATATTTATCTCGTGCAATAGTGAGTGGACTATTGTAGATTTGCGTTATAATTAAAGAATGTCTGATAGTGATATCTCATCCTTCGACCACAAAAATGTCTCTTTCGCTGAAATGATTATACAGACATTTGCAAATAATAAATTGAAAAAGATTTGGCGCCAGTTCTTGCTATCTTCATAAATCCTGTTGTACATTCTGCGATCTCCGAACTAACTTCGAAAATTACAGGTCTCATTGGTTCAAATCGGAGTCTTCAAGAAACGGTCGACAAACAATATAAACTAGTAGAAAGACAAAAGCTCACAATTGACAAACATAACGAAATCATGCACCAAAAAAAAAATGAGCAAATAAATGCACTAAATGAAAATGTGAGTGTGATCAAAGATGAAACTGACAACTTTAAATATACGTATAATGATCTAAAACAATATGGCAGACGTATTTCAAATTCAAATGAGTTGCAGTTGACAAAACATGTTGTTCAGTTCATCAACCAAACCGTTCTATACGATATGTCTGGTGCCAAAATCCAAGAGAGTGACGTGGAACGTTGCCAACCAGCTTCCACAGGACCACATCCACAAATTCTAGTTAAATTTAAAAACTATCATACGAAAAATAGAGTGTTTTCCTCCAAGAAAAATCTCAAAGGGCACCCAGATAAGGTTTTCATTTCCGAAAATCTGACTTAACTCAATTACGCCATTGTCAAAGAACTTTATCGCCGAGGAAGAGTGGCAATATAGTAAATTTCTGGATCACAAACGGCAAAATCTTCGTGAAAAAGACACTCCACAGCAGACTATCGTCAGACGTGTAACTGATGTGCCAATTTAAATAACACAACGTCAGCTTGACACACGAGTTGTAACATTTACACAAGAACAAACTGTTTTTCTTCTTATTTCGAACTATTTTACTACGGATATGTATTCATCAATAACAATAATGTGTTTTTGTATCTATCGGTTAAAATTGATCGATCTATTCTGGCATATGCTTGACCGTAGTTAATAACAAAAAATGCATCCATGTGCACTTGTTTACATTGTTATTTATAGGTATTTGGTGAAACGGAAACCAGTTTATCATAGTGTAAGAACATGGAATCAACTGACTTAAAATAAAGAACACGGAATCAACTGGCTTAAAATAGACACAAATATAATATAAATAGACATGTGCACGTCTTTCCATCGATGTGAAACGAAAATCAATTTATCATATAGTGTTTATACACAAAATCAGTAGATTAAAAGTCGACAGACAAAAAAAACAATAAGAATTCCGCGGAATGATATGTCTCGCCGTGTTCGCTGTGACTGTTAATACACACATGGGAGAGATTTTTTTTAAATACAATGACAAAAATGGCCGCATGTATCTGTAAAGCTAAAAAAATATTGTTTTAATCCAGTGGTAACAGAGAAATGACATAACAACTTCCATAATATATTAAAGAGTGGTTATTTGCAATAGTTATTTGATTTGATGAATTTGGTAACAGCCACGATTTGCAAAAATATGATATAAGAATTTGCATTATATTCATGAAAGAGTTATCTAACTTGGTTAATGTAGTAGTTTTAATGACTAAGCAATATTGTAGGAATTATTGTGTGAAGTTTCGATCAAAAATTAATTGATTTTTAATATATGAACTTGATGGTAGTTGTACACAAAACTTTAACCAGTATTTCAAAGTAAAACATATCTAAAAAAAAAACTTAACCAGTATTTTTAAGTAAAACTTATCAAAAAAAAAAAAAAAAATTCTTTTTTTTTAAATAAATTAAAAAAAAAAATCTCAGCATCTACATTATATTATGTAATGTATGGTGTAAGTTGTAACTATGAAACTATGATCCACGTATGAGTGTCCTAGCTCTAGTACTTATTGAGAAAAAGTGTAAAAATGAAAACTTAACGTTGGAGGTATCAAACAATTTCAATGGACCATGAAATGTATATCACACTCAGCATCTGCAGTATATAATGTGATGCAGGGTGTTAGTTGTAACTTTGATCCAAGTATGAGTGTCCTAGCACTTGTACTTATTGAGAAATAGTGTAAAAATGAAAACTTAACGTTGGAGGTAAATACAAAATTCAGCATCAAGCAATTTCAATGGACCATGAAATGTATATCACACTCAGCATCTGCAGTATATAATGTGATGCACTGTGTAAGTTGTAACTATGATCCAAGTATGAGTGTCCTAGCACTTGTACTTATTGAGAAATAGTGTAAAAATGAAAACTTAACGTTGGAGGTAAATACAAAATCAGCATCAAGCAATTTCAATGGACCATGAAATGTATATCACACTCAGCATCTGCAGTATATAATGTGATGCAGTGTGTTAGTTGTAACTATGATCCAAGTATGAGTGTCCTAGCACTTGTACTTATTGAGAAATAGTGTAAAAATGAAAACTTAACGTTGGAGGTAAATACAAAAATTCAGCATCAAGCAATTTCAATGGACCATGAAATGTATATCACACTCAGCATCTGCAGTATATAATGTGATGCAGTATGTTAGTTGTAATTATGATCCAAGTATGAGTGTCCTATCACTAGTACTTATTGAGAAATAGTGTAAAAATGAAAACTTAACGTTGGAGGTAAATATAAAATTCAGCATCAAGCAATTTCAATGGACCATGAAATGTATATCACACTCAGCATCTGCAGTATATAATGTGATGCAGTGTGTTAGTTGTAACTATGATCGAAGTATGAGTGTCCTAGCACTTGTACTTGTTGAGAAATAAAGTAAAAACGATAACTTAATGTTGGAGGTAAATACAAAATTCAGCATCAAACAATGTCAATGGACCATGAAATATAGATCACACTCAGCATCTGCAGTATATAATGTGATGCAGGGTGTTAGTTGTAACTATGATCAAAGTATGAGTGTTCTAGCACTTGTACTTGTTGATCAATAGAATAAAAACGAAAACTTAATGTTGGAGGTAAATACAAAATTCAGCATCAAACAATGTCAATGGACCATGAAATATAGATCACACTCAGCATCTGCAGTATATAATGTGATGCAGGGTGTTAATGTAACTATGATCCAAGTATGAGTGTCCTAACACTTGTACCTGTTGAGAAATAGTGTAAAAACGAAAACTTACCGTTGGAGGTAAATGCAAAATTCAACATCAAACAATGTCAATGGACCATGCAATGTAGGTCATACTCAGCATCTACAGTGTATAATGTGATGCACTGTGTTAGTTGTAACTATGATCCAAGTACGAGTGTCCTACGTCGACGGAAAAGCAACACCTCAATAGACATGTACACGTCTTTTTCGAGCGTCAGTGGGTGTTATATCATTTTATGTTTGTTTTCGCAAAAAAAAACAACAAACGGCTAATGATTTCGAAAATAATTTAAAAGGTATGTTCCTTCTTAATCAATAATGACGAGGCGCATATTGAAATTAACGTACACCCTTGTTTGATACGGGATGTGTTTGAAAAAAAAAACCCGTAATAAAACATTTAAAAAGCAGAGAAATGCCAATTGGAGTTTAAGAAAAAGTACAGAATTTTTTTTATAAAAGTAATATCATTGACAATTCTGACAATCTCTATTAAAATATCAATGAAGGGGTTAATACACAAAAAGGGAAATATATTAACTTAAGGTAAAAAATACCCAGAATCCTTTCATAATCGCACACACATATATTAACTGGTATGTGATATTTTCAATGACTTCTATTTGTGAATTAATTATATATAATTATATTTAAACTAAATATAAAATAAAACTACCTAGTTTCGATTTAAATATATTTTTTTTCCAGAAAAATCTTGATATGTTATTGTAGCGGTTGAACATGTTATATCCCCTGTCGGAAAAGTTAAATTACTCTCTTGAATTTTTACAACATGAAACATCACCTATCATTCAATTTTTACATAAAACAGATGACTGCTACTAACGTAATATATTCCAAGCTGTATTATACGTGTAGCTAGAACTTTTTCCCCCCTCATCTATTTTTAAATCTAGAATAAATGTTGTATTAGTAAGGACATTTTGTGGCTGAATGACTCGGTAAAAATATATATTTCAGTTGAGAAACATTAAATACGCATAGTAGATTCAAAACCGCTGAAATATTTGGTTCGATTATCGAACCATTTCTTTGCTCAAGGTGGACGCCAGTACGCGATGTCGTGCTTAAAATTCATCCGCTAACTGCCGTATTTTGTGCAATGACAAAATGTAAAAAAAAATCCACCTTTGAAATGGAATGTTGTGATAGACAATAGTGTTTTATGATAAATAAATTACATGGTACATGTAAGTAGCTTAGAATGTCAGCTGTATTTTTGATCGTGACAAAAAGAAATAAATGCTAGCAATTATTACTTTTCTTACACTTGCAAAATACAGCTGACAACTGTAACGTACATTTATCCAACAAGTATAACTATTTAGAATCCTAACATCCACTTCACAACAATTTCAGAAGAGATGCATCTTTTGAGAGACACTGTTTCATGCTGCATTTACATACATGATGTAATACAAGTATATCATGCGTGCACCGAACTATGTATGCATGATTTATTCGAAATAATTGAACATACGGCGTGATCCATACAGTGAGCCGCACACATTTATTTTATAATCTGACATTATATTCTTATACAATGGATGATTCAAGCTAGTGAAGATTTATTTATGTACGTTGTCTTCCCTCTACATAAGTGAGTGACAAGTGAGGCCGAAAGGTTCTAACCAGAAAACCTCGAGCGTTAAATTTGTTTCACAATCGATGTAAAATTAATAATTAAAAACAAATGAGTTGCTATTGTGAACCATTTTAATTCTATCCCATTTACCATATAAGAATTCGAGACAGTATTGTGTTTGTAAGATATGATAAACGAAATATAGGAAAAAGAACAATTTTGTAAACAAGGAGTATATCCAAAACAACCCTATTAGTAAAAAAACAAGGTAACCCATCACTGTACCATGTCGCGCAAAAAATGGATCATATGTATCTGTATTTGGAATCCCTTTTCTAGTGCACCGGATGTTCTGTTCGTCCTGAATCTGCTATTGAGCCGCTCTATAATTGTCTATATTGTGACCTGTGGTTTTATGGAGAGAGACCTACCTATCAGCAACATTTATTTTAAATCATTACAAAAGGTTAATGTGTTTCTGTAATGCTTACATTAAAAACTTTATTTTCATTGAAGGTCAGTTTCACATAATGCCGAATGATGGCCGATAATGTACGCTACTTTTAAAGAGAGCAGTAGTTTGGTTTGTTGAGGAATAAAACGACGGCGACGCATGGCGTCATAATGTTGAAATTAGACAAATTAAAACGCTAGGTGGTTCTGTAGGTTATGATATACAGAATTCCAAAAATAACCACCGAGAACAAACTAAAAAGATTGCCTTATTCACATTATACATTTTCTTTGGAAAAAGAATAGTACTATAATTTGCAATATGCAATTAACACAAATTGACATATGTAAAAGCAAGCAGTTATTTATGTGAATGTAATTTGTAATTTATCACCTGTAACATGTAATTTACACACATAGAAGTTAGAAGTTGCCACTTGGGCGAATGTAAATTGGCGATAAGTAAGTTGAAATATGTAATCAAGCAATCTCCAATATTTAAATGCTGAAACTTTTTATCGTAATATTATGCGCATAATTTATATATTATATCCATATCTAAATCATGTTAGCTGTTTTTGCATCACTACATTTGCCCCATTTTTGTGAAAAAACAGACATGTAGATCAGCTGTGATTTGAATTAAAAGTACACGTACACTTGTAGTCAGTAAATACGTACATGTATATCATTTTTGTTTATGTTTGTGTTGAACATACTATACGAGGTATGTTTAAAATGTTCTTGGACACTATACGAGAAATTATTATTTCAAGACTTCGCGTCATTAATTGACTTAGTCATTTATATACCGAATGGATAAAGCAACACCAGGAATCTATTTCATTAAGTTAACATTCGTAAGTTTACGAACATCTCCAAGTAAAATTTAAAGTCATCAAAAATAAGTCGGGACATTCATTTAGTGTTTCGCATGCATCATTTTACGAACTTTAGTGAGCCTTGTAAATAGTATCCTTTTTAAAATTTACAAAGATGCTGCGCAAATGAAACGTTCCCGGTTGTCACAATTTGTTCGTACGAAAATCCGAAAACTAACGAATGTTAGTGAAACGGACCCCGGAGGAACTTTAGAACCATATTATCCAACTATTTAAAGCAATACGATCAGTATTATCGACAAAATCATTATTAAACACCTTTATATATATTAGTAAACATTTAACACTGTAAATATCTGTTACAATAGATACTTGGCTCGGATATTCCGCTTGCATTTCGATATGTTTTCAGTATACAATTATGATTACTTTGAATAAAATTAAACATTAAAGATGAAAGAATTATAAACAAAGAATAAGAACTCATTGACAAATACCTGTATATATACCAAAATGTGACCAAATACAAAGAAAACTAAAAAAAGTTGCACATACCATAATTTTCGATAACTCCAGATATTAATGAGTAGTACTAAGTCTTTAATGTCGATTCTTTTTAATTCCCAGTAAATCCTTCCCACAAGGGATTATTTAAGCATTTAAGCTTAGTAAAGTTGAATTTCAAATTGCAATAAAAACAAAAAAAAAAACAACAATTAAAATCACTGATTAACATTTAAGATCTGATTTGTACCTTTTTGCCAAAACACTATATGATTCTGAATATAATGTGTCCTTTGATGTAAAATTGATTACGTTTACGCTCAAGGATTTCCAATTTTCACCCACAAAAGAGAATAAACGTTGAGCGCGATACATTAAAATATCAAAATAAGTTTACGAGTAATTCACCCGTGAAACAAATGTGCATCGAGATGTAAGATGATAGGGGACAACTGAATAGCAACTTACACGAAACACTGACTTTTGTCAACTCATCAGAGATGGGATGACAACCAGCACTGTTTAGGGCGACTCAAAACTCATAAAACCAAATCAATTTGTAAGTAGATCTGTTGTTGAAACTTATTTCAAGAAAACCTAAAGTATTTAAGACTAAGTATTGCCAAATTAGGTTTCGAAATGGGTATCATAAAAAGGTCATTGTAAAGAACACATGCAGTGCATCGTATTCAATATATTTGATAGTTTTTAAAGGCGGGTATATTTATTTGATTATGAATGTGGTTGTTCCATGTTTTGCTTGTGTTTGTGGCGACAGTGTTCTATGAATGTTACTATTCCTGCTGCATATATATTTCTCATGGTTTTGATATAGAAATTTATGAATAAGGCAATGATATAACAACTCTGAATTGATTTGATATTGGCAATGCTTTATCTTCTAGATGTAGTCTTATCGTACCGACAGGAAATATAAATGACGTATGTCAACACAAATACACAGTTTACAGTTTATATTGAAATGAATAAAAGACAAGCTTCTAAAGTGTTATGTACATTTAAGATTTAATAAAAAGCCAACCTTTCAAGTTAAGTTGTCTCTATCCTTAATCTGTTATAATTGGCGGCATAATTTGATGACTTACAGAATATGCCACAGGGATGCACTTGTACAGAGGCTACGAATAAAATTTTGATAATGGTTAATGGAGAAACCAGATCCAATCTCCTCACAGTCATCCTCCTCTTGTTTGACTCACTACCCTAAGCAATGATGATGTTAAACGTTTCAGTATATTTTTTAGCAACAACGTAAAGCATTTAAATATATACAACTGCACCATTTGGCTTTAATTGTTTAATATATTGTAGGCTAAAATACTGCCATATCCTGTAATTTTCTGTCGCATCTACTATTTTCATCCAACTTAACATACGACAGTATGAATACTGCAATATGTTAGTAATTTTAAATCAATTGCTATACCTGTTTATATAAAATAAACATGTACACATTTTTTTTCTTTTTATTCTTCCGTTTTAAAAGACCAATTTCATATAAAAGACGTTTAACTTAGTAGTAATACTTCCTCATCAATAAATACTTCCACATTGTCATACGTACATATATGCAACGATTGATTTTATGCGCGAACAGCGTTAAATCAATAATCGATTTCTCGATTGCATTGCGTCCCTTTATACCGTGAAAATAATAATTTAACATATCGTTCATTAACCCATTAAGCAATGTATGTAATTGTATAAAATTATTGTCTACCCATACACTATTGACATTGTATAGAGACGTTATATCTGTCACACGATTTGGGTAAATATAGTTTGATCATTTATTACAAATTTATCCTGTTAATTTTTACGTTATATTTATAATCATTTAAGTAAACCTATACTATATTTATAATCATTTAATCAATTGCTATATGTATACAATGTATCGATATGTTAGATGAGTTCATAGACGAGTTCAATTCACGTATATATTGTAAGAAATAGCAGCAAGTGTGAAAAATGCTTGTTTGCGTTCTAAAAATAGAATTTCGTTTAATGATTATACCACAATGCAGCACGCGTGCAATAAAGACTGCGGATTAAGTTAAGCAAACAGAACGCTTAGTGTATTGTGTTAAAGCGAACATATTGGCTAGATTCTGGGTTAAATTATTCAAATTGAAAGTAGTGAGAGGAAGAGGAAATTGGATGCAACAAAAAATTGTGCATATGGAACTTGCAATAGTGACTCGAGATATCCTGACAGAGCAGAAATGCGTGGTGTTTTTTTTTATCCGATTTACCTAGCCAAGGAAAGACCTATAAAATGTCAGCTATTGGTATAGATGTCATCCCACCATTGATTTTTGTTCTTTATTCTATAATAAATAATAAAAGTTTGAAGGCTTGTTATTCATGGAGAATCCAAAACGAAAGAAGTGAAACCTACATTTTACTGTTTGTCAACCTCTGCACTATCAAAATATGATGAGAAAAACAGGGGTCATGTGTCATATAAGATATTTTTTTTCTGCTCAGTGTGTACACTGGTGTCAAAGTGAAAGTAGACTTCCGAAATCATGTAGTAGGGGTCATGTGTCATATAAGATATTTTTTTTTCTGCTCAGTGTGTACACTGGTGCCAAAGTGAAAGTAGACTTCCGAAATCATGTATTCATATCCCAATTTCCAAGCATCAATTTTTTTTTCTAAATTCACAATTCAAACATGACAATGCTATCAAAATGTACAAAATACATCAATAATGCCATTCAAATAAAAAAATGAGCATTAAAATAAGGAAAATGCATTTTTAAAGAAGAAGAAATGAGGATTATTTAAAACCGCCATTATGCGACTACCCCACGGAAGCACTTCCTTTTTGCAATGGTGGTACTATGCCTATAGGCTTGTTGCACGGAAGATTTCGACGAAAATTTGGGTGAAGAATATTAATTTAGCTTATGTGAATAATTCTAGGATCTGTAGCATTGAAACACTGGTACAACTGTCGTATGGGGAAGTAAAGTTGTGACCCCAGCAGCATGGAAACCCAAATTATGTATTGAACATCACATATAATTTTGTAAAACCACCACTGCTTTTTTTATTTAAGATGAAACACAGCAAAGTGAATTTCTGGAAAAAACTGTCTATCTATCTTTCGTTATTTTATTGACAAAGAGCAACAGTTTTAAGAATACAACTGTTCGATTACGAAAAGATAACCAAACACATTATAAGTAGCCTATTTAGGTCACAATTGTAATAAAAAGACCCCCAAAATGCATGCTTTTTCACTGGAAAATCGTTTTCCCATTAAGTTTTCTAATTTCCGACCGTTAATTTCAGGAGCAACGGGTCCGCGAAGGATACATAAATGGTAGAAATAGTGAATACAGTAGAGAGAATTACCATTTTACAGTGCTCTAAAACTTATAACGAGATATCCTTAGCTAGCTTTCGGCTTTACGCCTTCATCAGAGGACAAAAAAAGAAAACAACAACAAAACAACACAAGAATAAACAATTTTCTATACATTAAATACTGCAGACTGAGAAATCTACTGCAAAATATTACAAACTAAAACATTTTAACTATATACACTACAAATGCTTGCAACCACGCGCCCATAACGCATATGACAGTAGTATCCCATACATTTGTTGTTTTGAGAAAAGGTAAAAGCATATATCAGCAACAAGTAGTTAAAATTATTGTGACCTACATCACACAGAGGTAGCGTTTACAGGAATGAGTCACGGAGCGGTTAAAAATACAATCGCAGACAATTGCGTGTAGACGGTTTTGTACGCCGACATTTATTATAAACTGAACATTAGATTAAAACTGTATATAAATGGAATAAACCCTCATTTGTGATTGCTATATATTGTGTAACTATGAACACTATTAATATAAAATATTAAAGCAGTTTCCTTATCAGTTTGTTGTTAGCTTAAAAAGTCTGTATAAATAGAACAGATTAAATATAATTTAAAAATCAAGACATGTTTTTATAATATGCATGACACACCTTTACAATACTATTTTCAATAAGTTTCCATCAATTACAATATGTATTTTTAGAATATTTAGATATTTCTGTAACTCTTCAGCATTTGGAGCGAAGATTGTAGTCTCGTCTGTATTCAATAATAAGAATATAGCTTTCCTAAATCAATTCCACCCTGGTACCTCTTTTTAAAAAGTATTCATCTTCTAAGTCATTGATGAACATTAAGACATTTTTCTTTGTTTGCAAAGCTTTTTATCCTTATTTTAAGAGCTTCTTGAATAGTGTGATATTTTTATCACCATTAGTTCCATTAAATACACGTGGCCTTAGTATTTAGTGCGACTGTTTGTATCTTTGGTTAGTCTATTCCAGAACCCGATATCTCACGAATCATGTATAATAATCACTAATGAAAAAGCAGGGAATTCTAGGCCTGTCCCACAATTCATAGTAATTGAACACTTACTAAACTGTGACGTCATCAAATTTTCAGTTTAAGCAGCTTACCATTCATCGTTCTCAAATGCGGCTTTCCAAACAATGCTTTTTAACGGGGTCGTACTACTATATTTGGTACAACACAACAGGAAATGGTAATCTGACTTAACAACATTCTTGTTACCAAGTTCATATAATCTATAAGTAGCACGAGCATCACCATTTTAGCGCCCGGTTATATTAAAATCTATCAGAGACAGCTATAAAAACAACATTTTAAAGGGAGAAATTTGCACATAAAAGCTGCAAACTGAAATTTTCTCTATTATATTTTATGTTTGTCGCATAATAGAAATTACATTCAAGTAAATATTAGCCATAACATGTGTGTAAGTACGTGCACATGCTTGTTTACATCGCCGTGTTGTACAATGATTGATCGGAATACCGAAGACAGTTCGCTCAAAAATTAATACATCAAATGATGTGGTTTTTGAAATCCGACGTATATACTAGAAGTAATGGCGCAATACAATTACATATTCATTTATCACAAAAACATTAGAATTTTTCCTTCAATTAACAAAACATTTCTTATCTTCATTAACGAGTGGTTTATGTGCTCAAACGCACGTTATTAAGTTTTAAATCGTTAAAATAAAGAAAACAAACTAATGTTTTTGTCTAATTTAACAATGTTTTGCGAATGGGGCCCCAGGCACTTTGTATTTCAATGAGGCAAAATTTACCCCGTACATGTATTAGAACTTGTTCTGTCCTGCGAAGTACATTATTCGTTATTAAGTACTCAATTTCAAAATTTAACTTCCGAATATAAAATTAAACCAACGTAATAACCCATCATGCATACTACTACTACTAATTCTACTTCTACTAAACTACTACTATACTACTACCACTACTACTTTTTCTACAACATGTACTACTACTTCTACTACTATTATTATATTACTACTTCTACTACTGCTGCTTCTACTACTACTACTATGTTACTACCACTACTACTACTACTACTACTTTTACAACTATTATACTACTACTTCTACTACTGCTTCTTCTACTTCTACTTCTACTACTACTATGATTATTATACTACTACTACCACTTCTACTACTACTACTTCTACAACTATTATACTACTATTTCTACTACTGCTGCTTCTACTTCTATTATACTACTACTACGTCTGTTATACTACTACTATTACTACTGTACTTATACAACTACTATTCTTCTACTTTTATACTACCACTACTACTTCTGCTGTTATTATACTACTACTTCTACTGTTATTATACTACTAATACTACAACTACTACTACTACCACTACTGTTATTATACTTCTATTACTACTGCTACTTCTACTATTATTCTCCTACTTCTACTACTATTATACTACTACTACTTCTTCTACTATTATACTACTACTACTTCTACTATTATACTACTACTTCTACTATTATACTACTACTTCTACTGTTATTTTACTACTACTACTACTGCTACTTCTACTTTTACTATCATACTACTACTTCTACTATTATTATACTACTACTACTACTGCTACTTCTACTACTATTATACTACTACTACTATTTCTACTACTACTACTACTACTATTATATTACTACTACTACTGTTATTATACTACTACTATTACTACTTCTACTACTACTACTACTACTGCTGCTACTTCTACTTCTACTATTATACTACTACTTCTACTACTATAATACTACTACTACTACTACTTCTACTACTCCTACTACTACTACTACCACTGCTTTTGCTACTACTAATACAATTTTACATGTGTTCAATTGCCACTAACCTCATTAATACCATAGCAATAACTTTTTATGTGATCTTTTGTTCAATATGGACGAGCTTTGACCCAGGTAAAGTAAATACTGCTACACAAAATACACCAGATAAAATATATTTGTTATCCTTCATGGCGATGTTTGTGGTTGAAACAAATGCGGGTGTTACGCAAAAGGGTATTCTGTATCTCTGCACTATCCTCCAAAAAACCTTAAATTACCAATACTCTTTTAGAAGCGTCGCCCATATGGGAAACCGGTGGTGACTGTAAGTAAAAGTATCATCACCATCAGAGCTGGTCTTTCTGTAGTAAATATTACTTGAATTATATACCACTTTTACAACCACTAACATTCTATCACCAACATTACTACCGTAGCCACTATACCACCCACTACCACGTACATCACTACCACTAACACTACCATCACTACCACCACAACCATCACCAATACAATCAACACCACTACCACTAAAACTACCACCACAACCATCACCACATCCATCTCAACATCACCATCGTAAATTAAAAAAATCCCAAACCAGTTCATGTTGTGCATTCTTTACCAGCTGATACAGCCCGTGTTCGTTCCATATTCTTTGTCAGGCCTCAGTATTCGAACATTTGACCCAAATGCCGTGTATCAGCAGCAAGTCCAGGCCGCTCAGAGCTCTATATCAGATGAAGGTGGATCACAGTCACTACCGGGGACTAGCACTAGTTCAATAGGGACGAGCTTTGACCCTAGTAAAGTAAATACTGCTACACAAAATACACCAGATAAAATATATTTGTTATCCTTCATGGCGATGTTTGTGGTTGAAACAAATGCGGGTGTTACGCATAAGCTCGATTTTACATGCTTTTTTGTTATTCTTGAAGTTTTTTTGTATGGTGTTTGACGTCGCTTTCAACAATTGTTCAGTCAACTCGGGAACGGTGTCTACTTGAGACAGTTTTCTGGGCGCTGCCACACTAGAGTACTATGCCACAAAGTATAATACTCCACCCAGTCGCATTATACTGGCAACGGGCCAACTATACCTAGAACTATCCTCTAAATGTTGAGCGCTAAATGAGGAAATTTCTAGTGCTATTTTTTAACTCTTCGGTTATACCCGGCCTGGGATCGGCTCACAACCATCCGCATCTACCACCAAACCACGCTGAGGCAATAATCTAGTAAAAAACTGATAGTAGCTTACTTCACATTGATGATAAAATGGATGCATATTCAACATCGGAGCTGCTTATAAGAGTAGCATTGCCAATCGCTGCTGTCTTTATCTGTATCGGTGCATTGTTCTGGTTGTGGGTTGACACCATACAACTACACATGTTTAAAATATATATTGTCACTTTTTATATTGTTTTGCATGGTGTTTAACGTCGCTTTCAACAATTTTCAGCTATATCGTGAAGGTGTCTACTTCAAACAGTTTTCTTAGCGCTGGTACAGTGGATAATCATACCGCAGACACATGGTATACTAGCCCATCCAGTCACATTTTGCTGACACCGGGCCGACGAGACCTAGTAGTATCCTCTAAATGCTGAGAGTCAAGCGAGGCAACATTTAATACAATTTTTAAAGGCTTCAGTCGGGTATCAAACCCACAACCTTTTGCATGCTAGGCGGACGCTCTACTACTAAGACTACACTGCGGTCAAACTGAAAACAAATCGGAACAAACATAATATTAAAAATAAAAAACGACCAAAACAAAAACTCTTATACACTGAAGAAGGCTAAAACTGAAATATTGTGTAATTTACTTAAATTTATTTACTTTTACTTTAAGCCAAAGCATTCAACAAAATGCGTATATTTGCAGAAAAAATGTCATTTCTTTCATCTTTTGGCGGCCATTTGTCCCTTATTAAGACTTTTTGTATTTGAATCAACCATATTGTTACTCTTTTTTTACCAAAAACATGTCATACAACTTATAACAACACAAGGAATCTTTATTTTTATACTTTGCAGTGTTTTCTATCAGACCAAACGCCCAAACAGTTGTTAATAAGAAATTGATTTTCGGCATAAAATTTACATCTATAAACTAGTTTCAAACCTTTTGGACATAAAAAGTTAAAAAAATCCACCCCTTTCTCTGGGACTAAGGTTATCCCAGCCTGCAAAGTTCTCCTGTATTGTGTTTTTGTTGATTTTAAAAAGACTCCCCGTGTAATTACCAATAACAGTGCTTCTTATTTCATTATTTTTGTATTCTTGCAGGTGCGCCAGCCATCTACAGAAAACACCATGAATGAAGGTACAAAGACGATTTGTATTAAGAGAACAAGCTATCAATGTTGTTAAATCCACAGGTAATAGTCAAGCAGCACAACAAGTAAAGATAACGAGACACAAAATTGTGATATTGCAGATATTCTGCTGCCACTGAGTGAAAACGTACTTTTGAAGGAAAAAAGTTTTTGTAAACAAAAACAAGAACAGTTATTTTTCTACATCTTAAACAGCAATGAAATGCATTAATTTCAAGATAGCCTTGCCTGGTTTAAGTTTATCGGTAAACCCTGTTTCATCATTCGGTTAGAAATTGGAGGATGATTTCGACTCAATCCTGTGACCTCAATTAATTTAGGGTCAAACACTAGTTACTTGATATTGCTATCAATGCAATGCGTGATCGGGGTGAACTCGAGTACTGGTTAATCTTTAATGATTCCAGGAAACAGTGGTTAGGTTAACAGGACGTCTGGTGGCATAAAATGACGCTAAATATCAATTATCCGATTGAATAGGTGATAACACTTATATAAAAATTCAAATATGAGCGAGTCATATCACTTTTACAAATGAGTGATATCACTTATTAAGGTTAACTAGCAAAATGGCACCCCGATACATGTCTAATTTTTTATAGCAGTTACGACGTTACAATTTCAAGACTATTCGTTTTGCACTGTACAATTTACTTTGTCCGGTATCAAGTCAAATCTTTTTCGAACGATCGACTGATTTAACATTTGTGCCATCGAGGGAAAACAGACGATCCGTTAATCTAACCACTGTTTCCTGGAATCCTGGAATATTAACCAATCCCCGAGCACACCCCTTCATAACTGATAATTTTCCTTTTGAATCAGTGGTGGGGACGAATGATAATAAAACGAAATGTCATATATAAATAACTACGGAATCTGTGACCGGGCGAGTATTCGAACTCACGACCTCTGGCTTTATAGTGTCAGACGCGCTACCAACTGAGCTCATTGGACCCCGCTTGAAAACCCGGATCCGGCACGAAAACTGTTTACAAAAAGTGTCAAAACAAAACCTCAATGTTCACAGGACATGGAATTCAGAATAAACAATACTGAGAATTTCGGAAAATGAAAATACAAAATTATAGTCTAAACTTGATCTTTCACAGACAACATTAGCAAATGAAACAGGCGTAAAGCGATCAGTACCTGAAACATGGCAGTACTACTGCAAATTGATAGTACTTAGTAAAAAATAGGTTAATAGAAAAGTAAAAAAAATAAAGTTTCTTATAGAGAGAGAGTCTTAAGTGACATGGGGAAGATTTTCCAAAATGCTAATTGTAGGTAAAATAACCATTTTTTACACTCTTATGGTCTTCAAGGACAAATTGGAGACATTTCCTTCACAAAACAACACATTTTGTCTTGTTTATGCCTCAAATAAAACATATATGTGCATATTTACATTAAAATTTCATGAAATTTTTTGAAGATATTTCATATTTAATGATTGAAATATGCAATTGTTTAGCATTTGCATAGTATTGAATAATATACTTTGGTAAGATAATGTTTTTAATTTGTCATAAGACTATGTTGGTGTAAAATGTTAATTAAATTAGGTTAAAAATTTTGTTTTTGCATGTCGGCCGACATCTCGTGCCTGTATTTAATGACCATGGTATTCTGACAAAAGTTTCAGTATTCAATACCTGAAACTTGGCAGTTTTACTGCAAATTGAGAGTACTTGGTACAATACAGGTGATTAGAAAAGTAAAAAAAAAAAATTATAAAATTAAAAACCCTTGTTTCTTCTTCTTTAAAAATGCATTTTCCTTATTTTATTGCTCATTTTTTTATTTGAATGACATTATTGATGTATTTTGAACCATTTTAAAGCATTGTCATGTTTGAATTGTGAATTTAGAAAAATATTTGATGCTTGGAAATTGATGCTTGGAAATTGATGCTTGGAAATTGGGGTATGAATACATGATTTGGGAAGTCTACTTTCACTTTGTCAACAGTGTACACACTGAGCAGAAAAAAAGCTCTTATATGACACATGGCCCCTACTTTTCTCATCATATGTTGGCAGTGCAGAGGTAGACAAACAGTAAAATGTAAGTTTCACTTGTTTCATTTGTGTCTCTCTATGAATGACAAGCCTTCAAACTTTTATTATTTACAATAGGATAAAGATCACAAATCAATAGTGGGCTAACACCTTTAAAACAAGCAAAAGGTGTGGCGTATTTTCAGCACTATGCAAGAATCAAACATATCACCGAACATGCACAAGTTTTGAAATAAAAACAGTAATTTTATATGTATTTTAGATCACCTGAGCCGAAGGCGGCTTACAGGTGAGCTTTTGTTATCGGCTGGTGTCCGTCGTCCGTCGTTAACTTTTAGCTTCTAATAACTTCTACTCTGAAATTGGGCCAATTTTGATATAACTTCACAGAAATGTTCCTTGGGTAACCCTCTACTAAGTTTGTTCAAGCCATCTTGATTCGTCAAAAATCATGGCCGCCAGGGGGCGGGCCAAGTTTAAATAGTAAAAACTTAAAAACATCTTCTTGTCAGAAACTACTGATTCGATTTTAAAATAATTTTAAAAAAAATGTTCCTTTGAAGACCCTTCACCAAGTTTGTTCAAACCGTAGTGATTCGTCAAAAATCGTGGCGGTCAGGGGGTGGGGTTAGTTTACAATATAAGCTATAGTAAAAACTTAAAAAAATCTTCTAGTCAGAAACCACTTGGCCAATTTTGATATAATTTCACAGAAATGTTTCTTGGAAGAACCTCTTCCAAATTTGTTCAAGCCATCTTGATTCATCAAAAAATATGGCCGCCAGGGGGCGGGGCAAGTTGAATTAGTAAAAACTTAAAAAATCTTCTTGTCAGAAACTACTGGCTCGATTTTGAAATATTTTCACAGAAATGTTCCTTGGAGGAACCTTCACCAAGTTTGTTTAAACCGTAGTGATTCTCAAAAAACATGGCGGCCAGGGGGTGGGGTAAGTTTACTATATAAGCTATAGTATATATATTGTAGTAAAGGAACATATGCAATATACCCAAACGGACAAAAGGTGAGTGATAAAATGGTAAAATAAAACACATATCTCATCAAACTTATGTACATGCAAACACAACATATCATTCTTCTATTAAATACCTTTGATCCGACCAGTCAACGCCTTTAATCCGGTGGAACACTTAAAAGTCCGCAAAAGGTGTAAAATAAACACCTTGTTAAACCGTCGTCAGTTCGAAGTTAAATGTATTTTCACGTAATCCGTCGATTTATAGCGTCAATTCTCCTCAACGCAGTAAAAATTTACATCTGATCAATCATTTAACTCCTATGCTCGATTTGTAACAGTATTTACACTTCTTATTACGGACTCGTTGAAGCAATGTAAAAACAATCGAACCAAATACATTCAAATGTCACTAGCACGGTCGGTCGCCTTGACGCCGCAGTCTGAAACGGGAGAATGCCTGATTGTACTTCTGAGTTATCGTTCGTTGGAAAAAATAAAACCGCGCATGTGTTTAGAAGTATCGGTCGTTGGAAAACCCTATGTTGGTTACGGTTATTTTCCGTACTTTTGCTTTTTTGCTTTGAACGGTATAAAAAACAATGTATGAAGAACAAAATGAAGTATTAGTGTTAGTTAAAACAGGATACAATGTGTAAATCATGGGCCAAGTGTGTTGTTGTAGGTCATTTCTGGTCCATGATCGTATATTGGGCAAGACAGAATGGTAAAGAGGTTGGACTCACGCGTACCACAGAAGTCGCATGTTGTCTTTACCCAAAGGTGGGTATTCTTTATTGTTTTTAATCAGCTTCACACTTTTATATTAATAATTGTCGATTTAGTATTGATTTCACTTTTTTTTATGCTATAATTCATTTAAGTTATTTTAATTATATTTATATTTACGCAAAACCAAGAAGATCTGGTTCCACCAAATGCTACAGGGTCAGGACTGCCCACAGGTCATTAAACTGGCTATCAAATGGTGTGTTTAGCGTGATTCTGTGATTTTTCAATATATTTATAATGGTCATTATTTTGTTCATGTTAACAATGGCTCTATTAAAAAAATCACAGAATCACAGAAACAGATGACATCTTCTAGAAAAACACTGTAAGAGAGAATGCCGACCAGATATTGATTAAAAACTACTATAGTATTACACTCAACGCATCTGAACTGGACGGACAATTTACATACACGACCTGATAGCTTTATATGAGTTAAGGATTCATGACTACTCACATGCTGTACAAAGGACAGACATTGAAACACGCTGGATCATGAGGATACAGTCAAAGGATATGTATTTATTTCATGAAGAAAGATTATTGAAAACACAACGACGGTATTTCCAATTTTTAGGATCTTTCCAGATGCACATTCACAATGTATGACATATATATGGAGATACTTAGCAGTGAACAACCAGACATAAATGTACAGACCAGACTACGACGAGCGCGCCTAGTTACAATGCAAACCATAGACACAATGTCAAGGTATCTACCAAAGCAATAGATTTGGTATCAACAATGACTTATATGCTATGGTTTTACATGCAACACATCTGGACTGGATGGACAATTTATATACATGAACTGATAGCTTTTTATGAGTAGGATCAAGTTACGGATTCAAGACTACTCTAATGCGATATAAAGGACAGACACAGAACCCCGTTGGATAATGAAGATACAGTGAAATCGTATGTAATCATTTCATTAAGGGAGATAATGGAAATCACAACAACGGAATTGCCGAATTTTTATATTTTATTAGATGCACATTCACAATGTATGATATATGTATATATATATATATATATATATATATATATATATATATATATATATATATATTAAGGGAGATAATTAAATTCACAACAACGGAATTTACGATTTTTGGGATCTTTTCAGATGATCATTCACAATGCATGATATATATATATGGAGATAATTATTTGTGAATAACCATGACATAAATGTACAGACCAGACTAAGGCGGGTGCGCCTAGCTACAATGCAAACCATAGATACAATATCAAGGCCTCTGCCAAACCAATAAATTTGGTGTCGACCATGACTTATATACTATGGAATTACATGCAACACATCTGGACAGGGTGGACAAATTTACATACATGAAGTGATAGCTTTATATGAGTAGGATTCAGTTAAGGATTCATGACTACTCACATGCTATATAAAGGACAGATTTATAAAACCGTTGGATCATATAGATACAGTGAATTCATATATATTTTATTTCAAAAAGGGAGATAATTAAATTCACAACAACGGAATTACGATTTTTGGGATCTTTTCAGATGCAAAAATATATATATATGGATACAATTATTTGTGAACAACCAACTGGACGTACAATTTACTACTAACATGCTATATAAAAGGCAGACATAGAAACCCACTGGATCTCATCAACAATGATGATCGGTTTCACACGGCAAAGAAGTGGATTACATTTTCTGACCTACTTATAATTGATGACATCAGTATGTTAAACAAAAAGCTATTCGAACTGACGTACACTGTCTTCAAACGTATAGGGTAGTTACAAAAGCATTTTTTTGTAGTGTCCAATTTGTTGTTTGTTCCTTGTTCTCCCGCCAGTAAGGAATGCTCAATAGTGTGACAGTGGGGAGTTTTGCTTCTGTTCTGAACATTTCCCGACTCATCGTGCTATATCGACTGAGGTGATCAGACAAGGAGATGCCTGCTTTTCTTCTGTCGTTATAGCAGTCTCCATTGGTAAAAAATTGGATGAAAGTATGTTGCTGTATACTGACAATTAGAGTATGAGGCTGTACGACTGTTTCATCTAATGCTTTAGTTGACATGTTCAACAGAGACAGTATTTTATCAGTTTCTGAGTTGTTTTACAGTTTTGACTCCTTTGCTGAAGGTGATAGCTGCACTTGTTCAGTAAACGGTATTGCTCAAGACTGGAACGAGGGTCAAGTTACTCCGTAACATTTCTGCACAGCTGGTGAATGGATTACGGAGTGGAGTAGTTACTGTAAGAGAGTGAGCAGTTGACGTTTATTTCAAGATAACATCTACATTGCAAAGAATGAATTTCACCGGTAAGACATTAATTTATTTAACTGATTCCAATTGCCAAACAAAAATAATAATCTGACAATGTGGGATCCGCTAGACAGCTTACACGTGTGAGAGATTCATGGTCATTTACCAAAGTGTATGACATTGCAGAGACTGGTCGGACTGGGATGTGATAATGTTGAATAACATATCTGCTGTTTACATGTAATCCATGATTTATAAAAATGCAATAAATATTTTTTTATTCAATACATGATCCCTCAACATACCAGAACATTGCTGTCAGGAACCAGCTTCCACTAAAGCGTACTATGCCATGACCATTCATAAGGCTCAGGTTTATTGTAATATCTTACTCCAACAGCTTTATATTTACATTATGCGTTACAAAAACAAACTACCCAAGTTGATCAGCATAGAGCATTGAGACGATAGATGTAAGACAGGTATATCAGTCTGTTTATCATGATATTTCAAGGTTACACCAATTGGTCTGTTGAAAGTGACGCTAAAGATATAGCTACACATATAACGTTACCTTGTATGATAAAACTTGTCCCATTTTACCATGCAATCTACGTGTACGGGTACATGTATATAGTTACATTGATATATGGGTTAATAATAAGATAACATCACATGGTATATAACAGTATGTCACAAGAAACTCACAAATCGGAACACTTGTTGTACTTATATAAAAATATTCAAATTACACAACATTCTATGAGCTATAACAAAAATGGCGTCTGAGAAAGATAAAAAGGGAACATTGCTACCAAGTACTCCGCAAAACCGGTAGTCGAAATCAACATATCTTGTAGTTAAAATAATGGTTGTGATTATTATAGTTTCACTGTGTTATTTTGCTATATGGATTCAAACCTCCTCAATGAATGAATGGATGCAGCATAAGATTAAAATGGTTATACTTCCTAATAACACAATAAATAAAACGTTAAGTGGTAAGATAAATCCGACATATCATAAGAACGAACGCGTTCAGCAGGACTCGGCGAAGTGGCAAATGTTTAACACCATGGCAACGAAATCAGTAGCTCTTTTCACGACGTTTTTACTTACTTTGTATACAGAAGCATTTGGAAGGCGATTTTTATTCATTCTTAGTACATTTAGCGTATTTCTTAATATTTTTATGATTTCCATTATTATGTATTTCGATATGGATGTTATATATATTGTTATAGCCAATGCAATTTACGGCTTGACTGGTACATCGTACCGACTACTTTCTGTGATGTATTCGTACGTAGCTGACGTCACAATTGCAGAGAAGGAACGATCACTCGGTATATTTATTTTTGACGTTTCAATTTCAGTCGGAGGAACATACCCAATGTTCACAGCAACAACTACCTCCCATTTTGAAAACTGTGCGAAGACCATTTCTGTTTTATACTAGCAAAAAGTTTAAAGGACTCAGAAGTATGTTTATTGTGCTTATTTTCGCCTTTGTTTTTTCTGACATGACCGGTGTCCATCCTCAAACAATTGAAACCTTGTACTAGCAGGGTATGCCGTTCTGATGGTCTCCGTCCACTATTGGTTTGTATTCTACAGTTTTTGCTTTTGGACAGAATGTTCTTGGCTTAGCAGCAATAAAATCATTCCAGAAATGCATGTCTGACGTAGTGATTGCAATGATAAGTCAAGTTACAAGCATAGGTTGGTTCATTCTGAAAGGGTTGGCAGTGAATAACATCATGATATATTTAGGTAAGCATAATTGAAGGTTTCTTTATATTGTGGACTGTATATTTATGTTAATATTGTATTTGTATGATAAACTTGACAGTTGCATAAAAATCAAATTGTTCGTTGGGGGAAATATCTTAATTTTGGTCCACTGTGTTTATTTAACTTAAGAGTGTTTTCAAATACCTACTTGTTTGTTTTTTTAAATTTCTTTGCGACAACAAGTTTGAATTTATCAATCAAATATACCATCCTTCTCTCATTTCACAAAATATCAACGTTTTTAAACTAATTTGCTGAGTATTTTTTCTTAACTGTACCATTGTAGGTTTTACCTCATTTGTGCAATAAGGTATCAAGTGCCTTCTTATTTCATATACACTTGTCATCTTTAAACACTAATGGGACTAATTATCTACTACTTGCAGATATATAACGTGAGAGTAAATAACTAACTAGATACATGTAGCAACCACATTACAAGAGAGCAAATAAATAACTAGATAACAAATCTATAACTTGATAACAAATAACTAGAGAACAAATAAATAACTAGATAACAATTATAAATAGATATCTTAAAAATAAACAGATAACAAATTAATAACCAGATAACAAAAAACATACGAATGGCGCAATATCTGATTAGCACAAATATCTGATTCTACACAGAGAGGCGAACTATTTTAGCCTGGCAAATTGTATTATCTATAATTACAGTGACAGTTCCGAGTATATTAAACAACGTATCGTCCTCGCTTATTTGAAGTACAATGTCCTGACTGACGTTTAATTACCAACAAGGTAAATTGAAAGCTTACCACATGCATCTGTTTATACAAATCGTAGCTGATCATATTATACTATCTGAACATCAGATCATACTACTAGAATTTGGACACGCTCTCTGATCATACTAATCGAAGCTGATCATATTATACTATCTGAACATCAGATCATACTACTAGCATTTGGACACGCTCTCTGATCATACTAATCGTAGCTGATCATAGTATACTAATGAACATCAGATCATACTACTTGCATTTGGACACGCTCTCTGGTCATACTAATCGAAGCTGATCATATTATACAATCTAAACATCAGATCATACTTCTAGCATTTGGACACACTCTGATCATACTAATCGTAGCTGATCATATTATACTATCTGAACATCAGATCATACTTCTAGCATTTTGACACGCTCTCTGATCATACTAATCGTAGCTGATCATATTTTATTATATGAGCATCAGATCATACTACTAGCATTTGGACACACTTTCTGATCATACTAATCGTAGCTGATCATATTTTACTATCTGAACATCAGATCATACACGTACTACTTGCATTTGGACACACTCTCTGATCATACTTATCGTAGCTGATCATATTATAATATCTGAACATCAGACCATACTACTAGCATTTGGACACACTCTGATCATACTAATCGTAGCTGATCATATTATACTATCTGAACATCAGATCATACTACAAGCATTTGGACACACACTCTGATCATATTAACCGTAGCTGATTATATTATACTATCTGAACATCAGATCATATATGTACTATTATCATTTGAACACACACTCTGATCATATTAATTGTAGCTGATCATATTTTACTATCTGAACATCAGATCATACATGTACTACTAGCATTTGGACACACTCTGATCATACTACATGTGCATATTTATCATACGACAATTAACCTGACGCGAGAACGACTATCGCTCCGCCCACTTGCCACGTGACATTGCTTGTCCAAGTAAATGCAATTAAGAGTTTACTTAGACATAGTTAGCTTGTCCGAGAAAAATAGCAACAAATATCGATCGCTGATTAGATTATTTGACTTGTTTGATTGACATTCGTGATTTTCGAAATATATGTTTCATTCTGTTTTAATATAATAGTGATGTATAATGTATCACCACGTGCTATAGAAAGGAAAGCTAAATAGTAGTTAACATATGTGTAGATGAGAAATAAGAAGTTTTGTACAGGGGCGTTATTTGCCAGCATGCTAGTAGTTCAGACGGCGTGTAGTTTTATCACCGGCATCAGCGACAATACTGTTTATGCAGCAACTCTCACTTTCCTCAATGGTTTTGTCTTCCTTGTTTTAGCATCATACTATGTAATTTCTTTAGGATTTCTATCGTAAGGTGTGATATCTAATAAATATAATGCATGCATATATTATACGCATTGACTCTGTCACTCGTTTGAATAAGAAATTATACACCATTATGATAAAATGCCTTGTGTCATTAAATATCAGAGACGAGGCAGTGGTATTGCTTTTAAATTAGCAACCTATTTACTTATTCCGTTAAAGCAAACAAAAATGTAGAGGGGATATTGCTCAGCTAGTTGTTATAAGAAATAAGATAAAGTATCAAAACGAAAAATTTAAATCCCTGTTTAATATTCCGTTTAACATTACATGTACTGATACGTGATCAATTAATTCTTTTGAGACTTTAACATCGACACATGCAGTCATTAAAACTATAACAATCCCAACTATCTTTAGTTAATTTCCTAAACCAATTCAACGTTCGGTCGAAGAAATAAAAATGATTGTTCACTGACAACAACAACTATTTTCTCCGTATTGAAATATTTTATGTTTGTTTCGAGCCGAGTTGAAGGTTATGCATCATACCTCTTTGTTGGACCAATCCTGAAACGATTAGCTGTAAAGTTATTGTACTTTGCTCGGATAAGCAACTGTCTTATAGTTCATACAGACGAGTTATAATGGATGATAAGACGAATACTAACCATAAACACAATTGTGATGTTAGATTTCGCGCCATTGCTGTTATGTTGTTACATACGTCTTGATCTGGTTGACAGGGTTACCCAAGAGGTCCAATCCTAACAACGATGTAATTTTAACCGACGTCATGCTGTCGTTTATTGATGGCTTGTAAAGTGTAACTTCATGTATTTGATTGGTCTGTAAGGTACCTGCCCCTGTAGGCTACCCTATAGTGCAGAATGCCGAGGTTTCCGTCATCTCTACATTTGTCAGGATGGAGATATTACGTCTAAATACTCACATACATGTAGGAAGGTACTGGATGGAACAGTCGAACAAGGTTGTACATAATAATTATATACATGGTTTATTTTATCATGTAGATCTATACGTTTTGTAAATGATCAAAGTTAAAGAAATAATATACTACATCTATAATATTTGATCTGCGCGTATATATTTAAGAAAAAAAACGTCTGTAATGGGATCTTCCCCATTTTTAGTGTTTATACAATTCTCTAAGTACATATATATCTAAATATCCGTATGTATGTTTTCTCTTTAGGAGCAATGTATCGTCTTGGACTTGTAACCACGTGATATCGACTCCGGACTGACATATTGGTAGGCCTTCTGTTAACTGGACTTGTATAAAAGTAGTAGAATTAGTACTGTATTATTTACCTTGAAGTGTCTATATAATATATAGGTTCTCAAATCGAAAATGAAGTCTGGGTGAGTCAAATAACTACTGTATTTAATGGAATTTCTCTGATTGTACGATCAATGAGGAAGAAGACCAAATGCCGATCTGCTCCTTTATATATACTTTCTGGGAACGTACCACGTGATTACAACGTCCAATCAATGCATTTGATTTCAACAATCCTTAGTGATTTGCCCATGCTTATAAATCACTGATACAAGTTACAAATAACACATTAAAATAGGCTCACATGTTCAAGTGAAGACTTTTATGAAAAGCTTGAGAAATTTATACTAATATAATAATAAAGCACATACAAATATAAAAGCCAGAGTCAAATTTAGTGTGCGCATGAATATAGCAGACGAAATAATTTACGCGCACAATATAAAGTCCATAATGTATTAGATATTAAATCAATTGTAATGACACAGGTTTTTATCTGGCTTATCAGTCTTTTTACATATTTATAACATATTGACAGTTTAACAATCTGAAAAATACACATTCATCAAAAGCCAGCTGTAAACATCATGAAAGTAGTTCGCGCATCAGGAAGTCGACGAGCCGCCATATTTTGAACTGTAGAGATGAAGGTCAACACTTGTCACACGAATGTCCAAATATCTCTGTTGAATAATGTTCACTAGAAATATCACTTGATCCAATCACTGCTCAGGTATCTTCCACAAAAGTTACTGTTCTTGAGAGAATCTCTTTCGCGTAGGTTTTCTAAGAAGAATGTTTTCCATGTTTTGAATACAAAAATCATCAATTATACGGTAAATCTGAAGGTTCTATTCAAAACATGAGTTCACACACTTTAGATGAAGATTGTTGTATGTCCGTAGTAATATAAAACACGTTTAATATGTTTGAAATGACCGGTATCTCATGTTGACATTTCAGCTGATCGATGTTTATTTGATATGATATAAGCACCATGTAGTTAAAACATATCTGGAACACAGTACGAATGTTTTACGTTGACGAGACTAGAGTCCATCTATTGATACAATTTATGACATGATCAGTGTTTTAAATGTTTATGTTTCAGTTATTTATCTATCTATCTATCTATCTATCTATATATATTTAATTATTAAAAAGTCCATATTAAGGGAAGTTCCCTTACAGGTCATTTTGCTGCACTCTTCAAAATATATATAGACCGCGAATGTGAGAATGATCCTTCTATTTAAACGTTCTATCAAAATGAATAGGTGTTTAAGCAGAATGAATTCCCATTAAACATCTGAATGAGAGTAAAAGTAACAAGTATAATAAATACTTGTCACCGGAGAATAAACAGGCTTTAAGAAGATGATAAAGGGAAAAACTGATATCTCTGAAGTCTCATTCATGTATTTGAATTATTAATTTTACCTCAGCCTTGTTTTATAAAAAAGAAGCAATTAAAATGTCAATTAGGTTATTAAACACATACAACTCATATTTAAAAAAACTCACTTATGCTACATGTAACTAGTTACTGCTGACGTTTTTATTCTAGAATATTTACAGAACTGAAAAGGAGAAAGTACAAAAGAGATGGAAAATATCCAGTGAATGAAGATCGCAGAGTAAATGCCGACTGATGCGTACATCTGTGAATTGCAACATCTGACAGATTGCCGGGCCTTTTTGTCTGCAAGAAGTATTACATACAATGGTGGACCAAACAAACCAGCCGGTATCCAAATAAAATGATAACCATTTATTTATACTATTCAAAGTTTCAGTGAATATGCCTATGATAGAAGTGTATCATTTAGAACTCTTCTAAAGACTGCACTGCATGTATATTTAGACTGCGTTCCATTTAGATCGGGCTTGTTTATTGTTTATCTATGACATAGAGAATCGGTTTAGATCTGGGCTTATGCATATTTTGCACATTTCATGTTTATCAGCACAGAAATATATATGTATTTGTGTAATCAAAATCATAGTTGTACACACGAGTAAATGGCATAATTACAGCTGTTGATAAGTGATCGTTATTAGGGATACAGCCAGTGATTTATTCCTTGCGTTAAAGTTTTGTTCTCACAAAAATGTTGAACAAACGTCGGCATCGCTCTCATTCTTAACATTCTGGAACAAATAAGTGACGGAAAAAAATATATATGGTGGCAAAATTACATATTGTTTACATTAGTAAGTAAAGTGATACGATGCGTTTCAACTGGTTGATAGATTAATGTTTTTGGTTTGGTACATTTTGTGAATTGGATTCCTTCGGATGTTATTTAATAGTATTAGAGTTCCTACATTTTGTCCCCCGCTTTGTAAAAAGTGGGGGACACTGATTTGGGTTTGTCCGTCCGTCTGTACGTTCGTCACACTTTTGTTTTTTTTCGTGCACTATCCTAATAATGCCTGAATCAAATATTTTGACACAATGTTTATAAAGACAAAACACAGGATAAGTTCGATTTTTGGAGTCGTGGCATTTGTCGTTGCACAGTCTGTAATTTGTGAAATATATTTATTTTGGGTTTCCGTGCAAAAACTCAAGAATGCCTGAATCAAATCTTTTGAAAAAAAAGAGGAAGATATAAATTCACTGAATTTGCTTGTTTAGATTGTTTTATACCAACAAGCGATTTATAGAAAAAATAGTTACGTCACATTTAAACACATTGGATTCTTTTTAAAGAAGTCAATTTGATCAACTAGATAATACCATGTCATTTGGGACCTTAATATTGTGCCTATTGATTTTGTCTTTGTTAATAATGATATCTCGTGAATAGCTATAGATGTGAAACTTACATAATCAATTTACAAAATACATGTTTCCCATCTGGGTGAATAATATAATTAAATATAGTGTAATGTGTAAACAAACTATTAGTTTTTCATTCAAAGTATAACTTTTATTACTAGTTGCAATCAATTCAAGATATTTATTGTTAACATTGTTTTATTAAGTCTGTTTTTAAATTGTTTGTCTTTACATGACACGCTGGTTTTCATGGCATTATGAACATTATGTTATAGTATTGTCACGTGTTTGTGTAAATAGTTCTTAAGAAGCCGATCTACAAGAACTAATTGAAAAGAACAAACTTTACCAATTAACAAAAATAGCAGACTCAGTTTTGTTGGTTCTGGGCTGTTCGTGAAGGGTAATGCAATATGTAACATTCCCACATCTGCTGCATGGAGCATCAGTTTAAGTGGAAACTAATTTTGAACAACAATGGATAAGAACATGGTTTAAAACAACACAGAAATGTTGGTTTAAATCCTGGTAGAAGCACTTGGATAGTTTCGGAAAGTAGCCGTGTACAACATAAAGGTAAGCCCATTGTGACTGGCTTTTCTATGAGTGTGGCACTATTATTAACTTCTTAATACGAATATAACAGTCTAGCTTTGCGGGGAAACGTTTATATATACCGTCTTATTTTATGATGTGACGACGGGGAGAAGAGTAATGTTGGGTTATCCGTGAACCAACTTAAAGCTCCCAAAGTGTTGCTCTGCTGACTTTACCAAGGCTGCGACATAACATTTGTAGCTATATAATTTTGTCTGTTGGTAATGGTTATTCTATGTATTATTTATGTTTGTGTTGATTTCGTGGACGTGTCTTCTTTTAATGCAACGTCTCCTGTAGGATATATAGAGTTTACCGGTAAGTAAGAAATGACACCGACTTATAATTACATGGTGGATGTTCAGTGAAAAAAAAGGAATTTTCTGTAAAAAATATATTATGTTTTCAACTGATATGCAAACAAAAAAGAAATTGTCACACATTATGTCTTTAGCCGTATTTTTATAACATTGCGCCCAATGTAATCAGGATTTTTTTTATTTGTTGAGCTAGACTTGTCTATACATTAATGGTCAATGGCCAGTTTAATATCTTATTTAGATATTTATGAACTTATAAGAGCCACATAATATAATATATGGAGGGAAGGACCAAACATTAAATAACGCGTCAGATGTGCAAATATCCGACGTCTATGTGCACAACATTTAAAAAACGACAGACTTAAGAAGTTTTTTCGTCTTTCGGGAAAAAACAGAAACTAACCCTAAATTTAATTTTCTTTATCGCCACTATTAAATTAAAAACAATTACACACTCGAATACCAAAAGACAAAACAAAATGAATATTAAACTTACTTAATATATCTTTTTTATACTTATTTTATATAAAAAAAATTATCTAATGCTTAAGTTATGTTACACGAAAATAATAAGTAAGTGTAAACTACATGATGTATAATATGAAGCTTTATTCAATGCAAAATACCTAAAGGCATATCAGCAAACATGCTACAATACAATCATACATGAGATGTCAATGGCGAGTTTAATGCATAATACAAATCGTACAGTAATCATAATACCATTTTATTCTCAAAAGAAAAGTAATGTCAAACACCTGTACTAAACTCATATGAATTCTGAGCTTTGTTCGCAATCGAGATAAAATTAATTAGTATAAACTAAATTCCATTCCATATACCTATAACATGTTGTTTGATTCCACAAACATTTAAAATGCTTTTAATTTTTATTCCATTACCACTTAAAAGATTAAATTGTATTCAATTGACTCTTTACAATGTTTAAAACTTATATTCCATTAAAACTTCAAATGATATTATTAATCTATAATTCATTAACACTTAATTTTATTATCAAATTTTACTAACATACTTTTAATAAGGTTATCATATTGTATTCCATTTACAATTTGAAACGTTTTTAACTTAATATTAACAATCTGCACTGCATTAAAACTTAATTGTATTGTTAAACTGTATTCCAATATTACTTTAAATAAAGTTAAAATACTGTATTTCATTAACAATTAATAATGTTCTTAAGTTATATTCCATTAATACTTTATATATTGTTATTACAGTCAAACCTGTGTAAGCGGTCACGTCTACAAAGCATCTGTAGTTTCTATTTCCCATTTCTATGATTTTAGAGTAAATTAACCTGTATTGCATTGTAATCAACAACCTTTATTAAAAGGCCACTTTTGCCCCTGCCCTTGACTGGCTGCTTAAGACATGAATGTACATTGTTTTACATTAACAAGTTATAATGTCGTAAACTTATATTCCAGTATCACTTAAGGCAATGTTGTTGAACTGTATTCCATTAACACATGGTAATATTGCCAAACAATATTCTTATCATTGTTGTCCAGCGTAATCTACAGTCGCTTGTGACGTGAATATGTTTAACCTGTAAATAAGAAATACAAATAATTAAATAATTATAAATCAATATTTAATATGATTTGTAAATTAACTGCATGGCATAAATGGTGTTAAAATATAAACCAGACAAGTAATAAAGGCTCCTTTACGTGGATATACGGGATGTTTTAAGTCATTTTTTTTTCTTCTTGAAGCTCTGTACACTGAAACAAAGTGCATGTAAACGGAACAGCTAATCCGCCATCTAACATTTTATTGTTTTATCACAAAGTATCGAAGTGCTTTTGCTTGAAATTTGGACTTGAATAAGAAACAACATTTAGAATCACAATGCTCAAGCCTGTATTAGTATATGTTAATGTTTTATACAGAATTTAAAAACCTTACTCACTAGATCTTGGAAATACAAAAGTGGCGTGTGTTAGCCGTTCCGTTCAGTATATGTAAAATGAAAATAATATTTATGTTTAACAGAATTTTATGTCGATTAAATAAGTGTTAACCGAATTTTATATCGATTGAATTTATATTCACCAAAATTTCATTCGGTTCAATTAAATTTTGTGTTTACCGAATTTATATCGATTAATTGTGTCATAAAGACGCATGGTGCGTCTCTCTATTACAATATAAAAGATTGATATTTTCATTTTGTCTTGCTATGTAAATGATTATTTTTATTTAAAAACAATTTTATTTGTAAAGAATTAAATCATATGTAATGATAAAGAATTTGTTTCTTCATTTCATTTTTAGGCATCGGTAATTTGCTTCAGATCTAAATATAAAAGATAGTATTTACATAGAACAATTTCAATGCAAACTTTTGAGATATGATATTAAAAGGTTTAAAATTAAAGGCTTAACTAAAACTATGATATAAATGTTATAACTATGTATGTTGATTAAAACAAATTTAAACCTCTTGAACATGCTATCACAGTGTTTAGGTCGGTCAACATTCATAAGTTTGCAGTGTATGTAGTTTTACCCTCTTAAAGGAACTTTGCATGCAATTCGCCTTATTAAAATTACTCTGAGCCGACGGATAAAAAACGTTTAGATTCTGAAAGTTACGCGAAACTGTTTCACATTTACTATATACATGCTATTATTATATTGTCATTTTTAATTGACCAAAAAACCCAGCTAAATGTTATGCACATATTTAGATACATTTAAGACACACGCAATACTTACACGAGCATCACTATAAACATGAAGCAGAACAAGGCCATGGCGATGAAGACAAAGCCATTCATAATGGGCAGGGTAGTGGCATACACGGACGTGCTGCTAACTGATGATATCAGACTGCTTCACATCTCAACGGCTGCTAAACTCGCAAACAATGAACCTGTGTGTTACGATTATAATGGTAATGAGCATATATTAAAAAAAGGAATAATGATTATGACGTGTAGGATATTGATGACGAAACTGATCATGTAGTGATAGTGATTAAGATGTTGATGACGGTAATGATGATTGTGATGTCGATCATGATAATAAAAGTTAAGTGTTTGGTTATTTTATTCTTGTGACTTGATATATTTAAATTTGACGTCTTAAAAGACATTGTGGTTAAATGTAATAATAATCTAAATTAAAATAAATATTCAATGTGTTTGTTATGTTAGAAAAAAAATCTTGCAAGGCCTCTTTCCCTCCAAAAACAGTTATTCCTCGGGACGGAATTTTCTATTCGAACCTCCAACACATGTAAGATTCTAACAATCGTGCATACGGACAAGGATTTCCGCGTATTTATACCGGGTACTGAATTTTTCATCTTATATCCCCTCCTTGCTCTCATCCTATCCTGCTGTCACGTTAGAACAATTTATTACATGACGTAATAAAACATATGACGTAATATATATAATTTGACGTCTTAAAAGCACTCATGTTGAAATTTAATAATAATTTGAGTATTCAATATGTTTGGTATGCAAGAAAAATAATCTTACATGGCTTTTTCGATTCAGGTAGAAAATTTCGTCCCTTGGGGTAACTGGTTTGGAGGGAACGAAGCTCTACGGAATTTTCTATCCGAATCTCCAATCCATTTAAGATAATTATAGTGTCAACCCTGAAAGGGTCAACCGCAATGGGCTTATGAGACGTTTTTTTTTTAAAGAGTAGCTTCTTCCCGTAAGCTATCATTGCCAGGCGTTAGTCTGTTAGACACTCAATCGGCACCCTTCAATTTAACTGGATGAGCAATCGGCCGCATTATAAAAAAACCCAAGTGCTTCCACAAGGATTCGACCTCCCGCTTCCGAAGCGGCCACCTTAACCACTAGGCCACGGAAGTCGTTGCAATATTTAATAATTATGGTCTGAAAATGATGATAGTAGTAACGGTGTGGATAATTATGATATATAAACATTGCTATACACTTCTTAAATTTTTGACATGGATTCATGGGAAATTTGCCTGACCCGATAAGTGCAGTCGTTAGCGCGTCTTACTATCAATCCAGAGATCGTGAATTCGAATCCCCGCGCGGTCACAATCTCCGTAATGGATGATATACGACAACGCATCTCATTATCATTTGTCTCTCACCGCTGATATAAGTGGGAAAGTTATCAGTTACTTTCGGAGATGGGGTGTGCTCGAGTACTGGTTAATCTTCCAGGACCTCAGGAAACAGTTGTTATGTTAACTGATCGTTTGTTAGCCCTCAATGGCATGAAAGTGACGCTATCTTTTTTTTTAAATAAATCAATCATGTGAAATTATCACGCGAATTTCATTCTAAAATTCTATGTGCAATTCACATTATTTTCAATAAAACTAACGGACGTTGTGAAATTTTGATAGTGTACTGGACGTCATAAACACCGGAAATAAAATATTATTGTTATATGAACTCGTTCGTTAAAGGCTTTCGTTGTATTGTTCATTTATACAGTATGTTTACAAAATAATTAATCGCCATATGGAAATAATAGTAATAACCCCATACCTTTCTCATCATAATTTAGTAGTGCAGAGATCGACAAACAGTAAAATGTTTCATTAATAGTTTGCATGCTTGTCATTCATAGAGATACCCAAATAAAGAAGTGACATTTAACTGTTTGTCAATCTCTGCACTACTAAAATATGATGAGAAAACGAGGGGGTCATGTATCCGTGTAATACGGTGTAATACATAAACAAATGTGACCTCAGTTCCTGTACCATGTCCAATTCCTCTTGTTTGCGCGAAGAATTGTTAAATCTGCTGCAGGAATTGTATTTGTCCAACGTTATATTTTTCAGTCGTCTAATCCTACTTTGTGCCACACGTTCACAATAAAACTGACAATCATATTTCCCTTTCTAACGAATATTGCATACCTTTTGTTTTTCTGATGTTAATTTTGAGTAAACTGTTGCAGCACAAAATCGTAATTAAATAGTTTATTTCTTTTGAATTCGGTTTGATGATACTTTTAACAAATTACATGGCATCCATTATTGTGGATGGAAGAAGACTCGAGAATTAATGTGAAAGGAACCATCTTCATTTCGCCAGTAACACGATGTTTTAAAACGAGATTAGGTCCGTTAAATAGCAATGTTGGGAAAGTCACATTTAAGCACGTTCATAGATCAGTTGTTTCAACTGAAAGTTTGATTGACGTAACAGTTTAGCTAGCGTTTAATTGCTATTAACTATGGGACAGGCATGTACTTCCCAGCTTTTACATTATGGGTTAAAAGAAATTCTGGAATAGACTTACCTCTGTTTGAAAGGTCAACTATATATTGATACATCATATAAGACCACCAAGTCACTGAGGACACATAATGTATTGTTTATTATATCCTGTTCATTGGAATCGTTGCTATCATTGAGTGTTGCTCGGAAGTGGAATACCGCCTAAACCGGTGGTTAGGGACTTGAGGGGGTTGCATAATGTACCATTACCCCATGACGAAAGTAGAATACCTCCTCAATCGGTGCTAAGAGACTTGAGGGTGTTGCATAATGTACCATAATCCCTCATGACGGAAACAGAATACCTCCTCAACCGGGGCTTAGAGACTTGAGGGTGTTGCAAAATGTACCATAACCTCTCATGACGGAAGCAGAATACCTCCTCAATCGGGGCTAATAGACTTGAGGGTGTTGCATAATGTACCATTACCTCTCATGACGGAAGCAGAATACCTCTTCAATCGGTGCTAAGAGACTTGAGGGTGTTGGACAATGTACCATTACCTCTCATGACGGAAGCAGAATACCTCCTCATTCGGGGCTAAGAGACTTGAGGGTGTTGGACAATGTACCATTACCTCTCATGACGGAAGCAGAATACCTCCTCAATCGGGGCTAATAGACTTGAGGGTGTTGCATAATTTACCATTACCTCTCATGACAGAAGCAGAATACCTCCTCAATCGGGGCTAAGAGGCTTGAGGGTGTTGCATAATGTACCCTTACCTTTCATGACGGTAGTAGAATACCTCCGCAATCGGTGCTAAGAGACTTGAAGGTGTTGCATAATCTACCATTACCCCTCATGACGGAAGTAGAATACCTCCTCAATCGGTGCTAATAAACTTGAGGGTGTTGCATAATGTACCATAACCCTTTATGCCGGAAGCAGAATACCTCCTCAGCCGGTGCTAAGAGACTTGAGGGTGTTGCATAATTTACCATTACCCCTAATAACGGAAGCAGAATACCTCCTCAATCGGTGTTAAGAGACTTGAGGGCGTTGCATGATGTACCATAACCCCTAATGACGGAAGTAGAATACCTCCTCAGCCGGTGCTAAGAGACTTGAGGGTGATGCATAATGTACCATTACCCCTCATGACGGAAGCAGAATACCTCCTCAGCCAGTGCTAGGGGACTTGAGGGTGTTCCATAATGTACCCTTACCTTTCATGACGGTAGTAGAATACCTCCGCAATCGGTGCTAAGAGACTTGAGGGTGTTGTATAATGAACCATTACCCCTCATGACGGAAGCAGAAAACCTCCTCAGCCGGTGTTAAGAGACTTGAGGGTGTTGCATAATGTACCATTACCCCTCATAAAAAGACTCAATGAAACCGAGTCTGCTTTTTTCTTTTCCTGGTTGCGTTATGTGTTTCAAACAGTTCAGTTCATCCTTAACTTACAAAGAAAGTTAAGAAAGATAATTATTTTTAATTGTACATATTTCAGAGAAACAGTACTTTTAGGTTATAGTCCTAAGTCAGTTTATGAAAGTAATGTAATAAACAATTTTTAAACAAACACACTGCTTGCATAAATAGCATTCTATGTTTGTTTTAGGTTCGTCTTGCGACCTTATGACCTTCTAATCATAATAAATATATAGAGATCCAGTCAAGTATAAAAACAAAGTACATAGACAAAACCGATAGACAACATGGCAAATAAGCGCAGTCACCAGGAGATCATCGAAAATAATATATGATCCTACAGTGGAATTGCGTAATAAAATTAGTCTCCGAGAACCACTTACGAACTATCGCTTAATTTACTTAAGACAGTCTAGATACTTGATAAAACAATTTGTTTTTAGTAATTGTTTATGACAGCGTTATCTTTGTTCATCTCAACATGTCTTTCACGTATACGTCTATACAAACATCCTATCCTCAATATAGATTTTATGATAATAAAAAAAATCAAATTAAGTAAGAAACATTGTAACATCGCAAATAACATTTTTGAAATATGTATTTTATTTTAAGTACAAACTAGATTCTGTAACGTTTATGAAGAAAGCGTGGTCGTATTCATCCGTAAATTAAGTCTAAGCTCCCCAGTGTTTGTTTACACTGCCATTTCCAAGGCTTTATTCCCTGTCACTAAGTCTTATTTTGTGTTTCTATTGTCTTAATTAAATTTTTTAATTACATTACTTGTATTTTTGATTTGCTGACTTTGTTATTTGAATGCTACGACTCTCAGTAGAAACAATATTTTTTTTACAATCAGTTTTGTAAAAATCTGAAAAGGTATCTAATTGTTGTAATTTTCGACAAGTAATAAATTTATATTTTCATACTGCTATATTTGTATAAAAAAAAGGATATCTATGTTTGGCTATTTTTTAATTTCTATTAAGATATTCACTTAAACTGAATTTGCGAGATATTTTTGAAAAAAAAAAACACCCAAAAAACCACAGCATCGTCTGCAATCATGACAGTCAATAACAGCAACAAATGCGAATATGACCTATACGTCTCACTACACAGTTATGCCCCCTCTGAGCCAAAAAAAAGTACTGCGTTATTCGGTTTGGTATATTTTGAAAGTGGTTAAAAGAAATGATTTATTTTTCAGATGTGTAAAACAAAGTCTTGGCTAAAATATACAGAGATGAGACTCCACTGGATCCACAGGAACTGAGTTTTATTTGATTTTTGGAGGCGGATGAATTTTAAGACAAGCATGGACTGCTTTTTAATAAAAAGTGAAGTGACAGACTCCACTGCATTTAAAAAAACAATGTGGACAACATGCCAGTTAATGTGCATTTTTAGGTAGAACTACATGCGTTCTCTGGAAAGAAACAACTTTAAAAAAATTGTATGTGTAAAAAAAAAGTTATAATGAAATAGGCATACACTGTTTTATATAGATTATATAGTGGAATCTGACTGTGTAGTGAGACTTTATAGGCGTGTTCTAAAAGGCACGCAAATATGGTTTAACGTTTGTCATTTGGCAATGTAATCTTTTTATTTGAAATTGATGATTCTAACAGGTTTCATTTAATGCAATAAAAGCTGAAAAAGCGTATACAAGTTAATAAACCATAAAGCAATTTTAACTATTGCTCAATAACGAATTAAACAGCAACACGCAATTGCTGGTTTCAGTAATTGTCGCTCTTTATTTTTCAATGTAGTTTAAAGCCGATTCTTGATGTAGTTGGGGGTAAGGGATAATGCGTTAACAGTTATATTAATTTACACGTACGACCAAACCTTTAAACAATATTTTTCTTTTTTAAAGGTACATGGGTTATGCTTCCAATGGATCCGTTTATCAAATATAAAAATATTAACCAATGCAAGATATTACTACGTGTATGTCTCACACAACAATTAATTGTGAACTGTTCTTCATATAAAGAAATGCACTTCTGGAATACGGGATACATTACCAATGGTTCTAAAAGTGCTTTGTTCCCATAGATAGTTCTCTGTTGGTCCAATTATGCAAAACAAAACATAGTATTTACCAGGTTGTATTTTTACAATTTCGATTGTTTGATGGCATCTTTAATTTTTGAAAATTCTGTCCATTGGTTGCAGTGTATCACTACGCCTCTTTAAACTGTTATAGCGTTATTAAACAGTACACAATGCCATCAAAACTTGGAAGAACTCATGAAAATGTTCCAATATTCTCATACGCACAACAAAAATATGACAATGTTTTGCATTTTAACTAAAATAATGCCCAATCGCTTAACGCAGCTTTAATTTCTTGGGTATAAGGGATGTAATACCTGGGAGACACCTGTATATTATCCTGAATTTAAATCTAATGATAGTGAAATATTATATTAAAGTAGGAAACATGAATAAATCAGTTTTAGTAGCATGTGATTGGTTATCGTATTGTTCAGATGCCCTTTTACACACTTTACGTAGGCGCATTAGATAAAAAGGGCGTGGCCTATATTCTCTTATCAACGTTTTCACTAAATCATCATAGTTTTAAGGACAAAGCGAAGACGATCGTTTCATTGTTAGCCCTATAGAAGGAGGGGTAAGCTAACGATAACAGAAAGGTAAGACAATAGAAAATATTTAGCATTTTCAACATTGTAAAAAATTATTTAAGTATCATGTTTATTTATAATTGGATTTATTTAATTATAAATTCACGTATTGAGCTTTCGATGTAAAGATAATGGATTTTATTGTTTTAAATACTTATTAATATTTTATTGCATTTTGTTGGATTATAAGATTTCTCGTTGGAAACGTGTAATAGACACACTTTTGTAACAAATAATGAAATTAAAATTGTGATTTTACTGTGTTAAACTATTAAATAAAATACAAAGTGTTTAGTGTAATGACAATAGAATTAATGACCAATTAAGACAATCGTTCTTCATTATAATTAATTAGATAATCAAAGCACAAATAGTTCTGATAACCGGTTTTTAATAAATTTGCATACGTTTTCTTAATTTTATTTATATTTTTGTAGCGTTTGGTAGATTTTAAGCAATCTTTTTTTAAAAATGTTATAGTACAATGCCTACTATAT
Source organism: Panopea generosa (assembly GCA_029582155.1). Taxonomy (NCBI): domain Eukaryota; kingdom Metazoa; phylum Mollusca; class Bivalvia; order Adapedonta; family Hiatellidae; genus Panopea; species Panopea generosa. Next base: position 39,801,636 of record CM055897.1, read on the forward strand.
ATATTAATTGTTTGATTTGTTACATTCGATAACTGAAAAAATAATCCTCGTCGAGTACGAGCAATTTTGACGATGATCAAGACTGCAAAGTGGGATCAAGCCGACATTAGCCTGGCTATGCCTTTGCTATGCCTTTGGTATAAAGCCCGACTACATCAGCAGTAAAAAAAGTAAAATAATTCATATAATATAAAATTGACTAAAGACAATTAAAAAGAGTTCATTTTATTGCGACAGCAATCATCAATTTGAATTAAGATTTAATGACATACCTTCGAGTCTTACATTTATAAAGGGACTGAATTTTCTCCTCTTTGAACAATTTTCGTTTTTTTCAATACTAGGAATACCGCGTTAATAAATTAAGGCGAACATCAAGTTTATTGTGAATTTTTTATTCCCCATAATAACAAACACTGAAATTGTATTTCAAACTATTTTTAAAATAACATTATCTATAGATTTTAATATAACAGTATTTAAAAACTGGCAGATTTGAAGCCTGTGTATGTTTAGCTGGGGTTGCTTATGTAAACACTGTCTCATAATAGCAATGCAACGTATTCATATAAATGGATTAACATTTTAATTCTATATTAATCAAATACACCCTTTATTCATTTTAGTTTAAAACTATTTTCAACATATAACATGTCATAATTTATAATCCACACCCAGTTTTATCGGTAAAGGAATAACTAAGAATTAATCTGAATAAAACCATATTTCTCACATATTTTTTAAGACCGTGTTAAGTGTGAACAAACGATCTCACCGGTAAGAGATAAGTGGCAGAAGACGTCCTTAATAAATTGTATGAGATATTACAAAACAATAAAACGAAATAACTATCTTAAATTTTTAAATACGTTGCCACTATAATTCAATTTATTTTAAGTTTCAGACACATTTGTACATCTGTATATATTATCTTTTAAAACTGAGTTGAACCCACCGTGCCCTTGTCAACGGTACACTATTTAACTTGTATTTACAACATTTAAACATAACCCCAATATAACTGTAAACTGATCTAAATAATCACTTGACAAGTAAGTATCTTTATTGTGGGGGATTGTACATTTAGCAATCTCACTCATCATTGTTTCCTTTGACAGATTGTAACGAGCCTACTTCGATGATACACATCCAGTGGTAACACTTTTGGACGGTGGTAATGCGACACAAATTGCCATCAATGATGGCTTTGGTGTTGCTATGGATACTGGTTGGTGCAGCACACTTAGTAACGACATCGTTCATTAACTACAAGCCCGGATATGAATATTTATACAGCCTGAACTCGACCATTGAACTCAAAACCGTGCAAACATTCGTTGCTAAAGGAAAGGTAAGCTAAGCTAGAAATGATAATTTTTTGGTTACACAGTTATATCATCTATATATACATACTGTAGGTCGGCTACTAATAGCATAATAATTATTCATAAATTGTGTGCCAGGTCCAGTTAGCTCATTCCTTAGCGCGTCAGACAATCAATCCAGGGGTTGTGAATTCGAATCCCCAACCGGCTATAGTCTCCGTGATAATTGATAAACGACACACACTACGTGTGATTGTCATTCATCTCTCACCAATGATTCAAGTGAGAAAGTTAACTGTTGCTTGGGTTTTATGGCTGTGATCGAGTACTGGTTAACGTTCCATGACCCCAGGAAAGAGTTGTAAGGTTAACTGGTCGTCTTTCAGCTCTCAATAACATAAAATGACGATATTATTCAAATAAACGAGAAATCATAAAGTGTGTAAATAGAAGCCATTTGATTACATTTTAAAGTCGATTTAAATAAGTAATATTTATTAATTACAAAAACGTTTAGCGGTGGAAAAAATGTCTATTAAAAACTTATAACGGCATCGTGTACTGCTTTACGCCTTGTGTCTTTTATTATCAACTGGCAACATTTCAGGATTACTGGGTTTTATGTTTGATCCTTAAAACAAACAAGTGTTTTCATTTAGCAAGGCAACTCGTTTACTATAACAGAAGGAAGTCGACCGTGATTTGTTTCATAATTAATGTTTTTTTAGAAAGAAGCTTATAACTGAAACTAGAAACAATAACTGGCAGGAAATGCATTGACCGCCGTAAAATAAATATTGCTTAAAGGCGTACATTTCTTACACGAAATAGAAAACTCTATAAGAAACATATATTTGCTAAATAAAAGTTAATGCATTATATTTGATATACATCAAATAATGCGATTATCAAATCAACATTTACGTTAGATTCATATTGTTTAAATCATATTATGAAATCAATTTGCAGATAGGGTTTGTGAATATAGACAATTCCAAGGACAGTCAGGAGTTGCTGATGCTGGTCCATCGTTTTACTTTCAATCCCCATGATCAGCCAGGTAGGAGCCGTACTTGAACAATATTTTATATAACATAATGGGTTTAGCGCAATATTCACCACATCAGTAGCTTTAATGCTGCAGGAAGACCTCAGAATTAATCATATTGGAAACATCGTCCTTCAGCAAATAACTGACAAACCTTTTTACATAAAGTTTTCGGACCGGACATACCACCTCAGTGGTAAGAGATAAGCGATCTTGAGACGACACCACAGACCACTCGGCTATTATGGAGAATAGAAAAGAAACAGTGATATTAATTGACAAAAAAATGGATAAGATTTGTTGATGTTTGGTTTCATTGATAGAACAAGTTGTAAACCTAATCTATTACATGACTATAATAATAAGGTGCAAAATTAATACATAATACATATAAATTATATGTAAGTAGGTACATAATGTCCGCATATGTATAACAGTAATATATGTAGAGGCCCAACTATCTAAAGTATATTTGCTCTTTTTCAGAAGTACAAGGCCATGACTTAGACCTTTCTGGATGGTGAGTGAATATTTACAATAAGGCCAATGACATTTAAATTTCACATTCGTATTATTATGTTGACATTGTTTTATAGATACTACATAATCTACTGCACATATATTGTCATTTGTTTTGGGTTATTATTTTAACAATTTCAAATGTAAAGGACGGATATATGTACTAACCAAGTTACTTTAAGTAATTACCTGTTTTCTATATTCATTTATGTTTATAACTTATTATTATTATAGTAGCATGTTACATGTATCAACATGCGTTAACAAATAATACCTTTACAGAATCAGTATTAATTTGATGTTTAATTTGCATAAAAAACGTGCCATTCCACACAGTAAATCAGCTTTTGATAATTTGTTTGTTATGCATGTTTAAGGTTTTCATTCGAACTGACACGACGCGGGGAAATAGTAAAAGTGTATCACCCACCAGACGAAGATGACCAAGTCATTGCTACAAAGAAAGGTTTCGCAAGCATACTGTCTGCAAAATTGCATCATCAACACGAGGTATAGAACCTTTTGACTAGAATGATCTTGCAGTTTCAAGCAAAACACACAAAATGATAACCTCTTACAAGATGATACCGTGTTATCAGATAGAGGATACATGTTGATCGTCATTGTCGTTGTCAGTTCATAATTGAACAAACAACACAAACGTATTGTTATTAAAGTTGTTACTAAAGCATGTTAATACTATTGTCATACTACTGTATGAAAATCATAAAAAGGCTTAAATTTGTTTTTATATTCATAAGTTAAAAATGATTTATGCTGTATATATATGAACGGTTATATTGAAAAAAAGCATGCATAGGTGTATGTATTATAGAACGAAAGTTCTAACAACATAAGGTAATGACCTTCCCGACAAAAAAATGTATATACAGATATAGATCAAGTTGATTTAATTAATCATCGACAACTGATGCATAGGAAACTGTTACAAGTACCTAAAACTAAATACTTAGTAATATGCATAAACTTACCAATGAAATTAATGAATTTAATTAATGACAAGTGAGAATAAAGAAAATACTGTAATAAATTGTGACTTTGGTTAATGTACTTCAAGTTAGATGAAGTATTGTGGTAGAACAGTGGACAGTGGACAGAGTGCTGGCTCTCCTTATACCAGAGGTTGCCGGTACGATCCCAGACTCGACCCGATGTCCTCTCAAATACGTCACTTATTGCTGATTCTACCAAGGAAACAGGAATGAAAGAGATTTATATAAAAATGTCATACTTTAACAATCGAGCTGAAAAGAAATTGTATAACTAAATAAGACAATAAATAACCGTTAATTTATACAAATATGTTATTACAATAAATATTCCTTTAATTAATGCATATCCTCATGAGTATTACACTTTGGTTGGAAATTGTTCTTTCACACTTAACTAATTACAGGTTGAACATGTTAAACATCCACATGGCTGGCAGTACACGACAAGCGAGACTGGAAAGGAAGGTAGGCATTGGTTACGTTAACCGTAGTCTGTAGAACGGACCCAGCTCTCCCGATTTGGTCCGTTAAAAAGTAATGCAGAGAAAGCCACATTTGAGCACGTTGATTGGTCGGTTGCTTCAACTGAAAGTTGAAATGATTTCACAGTTTATTAAGCGTTAAATTGCTATGAATTGTGGGACATGCATAGAATTCCCTACTTTTTCATTGGGGGGTAGCATTCCTAATTCGGGAGATATCACATTCTTGGATATACTACGTTCATCGTGTAATCACGCATTTTGTTTGTGGTCTAGTTCTAGAAAATCGAACAGATTCATTTGTTTTAGACGGTTCCATTGTTTGGTGTCATTTGTAAAGATATTTTAAAATTCTCATTATTTTCTTGTGCTATCCTGGTAGTCAAACCATAATTGTTTCAAATGTTAAATTGTTTTTCAAGAGCGTAAATCGTATTAATCAATTAAGTTTGTTTTAAGTTTAAAAAAATTTCATACCAATAAACGTTGCCTTTAAATCAATATATTTGCAATGGAGTCGTGACAGAAGATCTGCTAACACTAGAGCCGGCCCTTAACACGATGACAGTACAATATTAAATATATCTAAAAAAAGATGGTTAATATCAATATTTGTATTTTTCAACAGTTTGTTTATAATTTTGTCTGGTGGGGCAAAAAGTTATTTTTGTAATTATACAATCATATATTCCGTTTCAATCCATACTAATATTTAAATTGTATGTATGTAAAAGCTGAGTAATTCGATTTACAAATTCGACTGTAAATTATATCTAATGTTGTGACATCAATATTATTCAAGGGCCACATAATTCAACGTATTCTGTACGCAAAACTGGTACTGGACATGAGTTTACAAAAACTCGGCAAGGGTTTGAACATCCGCTTCCTAACGGCAATTCTACATTTCTTAAGGCAAGTATAGCTGTAATTAAACTAATCCGAAAGTTTTAAAATTTAAACAGATATATATTTTGAAATAGAACTTTTATTGTTAATATCAAACAATAACCTTGAACTTAAAATATATTTTGTGGTTTGGTTTTGGATACCATGTTAATGAATTTAGAAAAAATGTATATCATTTCAAAATAGTTATTTAGTTAGATTTATTTATCGTTATTTGTTATTATTTTCTATCTCAACGGGCCGGGACCGATTAGATCAGTTGGTAGCGCGTTTGACTGTCAATCCAGGGGTCGTGAGTTCGAATCCCCGCCCGGCAACAGTCTCTGTAGTGATTGATATACGATATTGTGTCTCATTTTCATTCTTCTCTCACTGCTGATTCAAGTGGGAAATTTATCAGTTACTTACGGAGATGGGTGTGCTCGAGTACGAGTTAATCTTTCAGGATCCGAGGAAACAGTGGTTAGCTTAAATGATCGTTTGTTAGTCTTCGATAGCATAAGAATGACGCTAAATATTCAATCAACCAATCAAACTCTCTGTCTAAAACATGTCTGACTATAAAATAACATTTATTTGATTTGTTTTTCAAAAAATCTTTACATACATGTTGATAGTATCTGGTGGAAGTGTCCTTCGGAAGCTTAGAACGCAATCAAGAAAGGAAAATAACCGACTCGGTTTCATTGAGTCTATTCATGATGAGATGTAGTTAACATAAACACATCTTTGCATGTTTTCGTTTCAGAGGTTGGAATATCACGAAGAGTTAAACACTATCCACAGTGTGATGATTGAAGAGGATTTTACAGTGAACTATATGGCAAAGGAGGGGTATGTTTTAAAATGTAGTGTCATTGTTGATTTATTTACAAATGCTTTTTTTTCTCTATTTCATAAAACGTATGACGTTTTGGGAAAAGACCAAAATGAAATGCATATTAAATTTCTGCCTTTACGAATGAATGATGTGCACAAACTATTCATATAACTGAATGTTAACATTCGTGACCCATATGAACTTTTATTACTCATTATCCGATGAACGCATAATCATGAATTTCATTTTAAGCTTTGGGCAAAATTTTGGAAATAAAAAAGTCTAGCCTTGTTCGCGATTTGCGATTGGCTATAGCACGTAGGTTTTTGGACGTATGAAGCAACATGTTGAGTACAAGCGGGAAATTGACGTCTTGACTTGAACTTAATGACTTAAATTAAATGATGCAACTGAAAGATTACATGTATTAAGTGTAATCGAGGGCATAAACAATATGACTAAAAGAAGTGAACGCCATTCGTTGAAATTCATGAGATATCAATTTACATGAAACCATGCTAGATATACATGTAAATGAATATCAAATGCACCTAAACCAATAAAGTTCTTAAATGCTAGTACTCTTAATTAAGGACAGATGTATCCTCGCAGAGTAAGCATTTCAAAAATCATATTTTTCTTTTTTGAAAAAAAAATGAAAGGTAGAAAAAGATTCCTTTTGTTATTCTTCAATGGATTATAATTGATAACTATGTTTTCTTCTCTTCTTCAGATTTGACCCCCACTATGCAATGCGTCCAGTTAAACCCGTAAACACATTTTCGAATATAGGTTTGTTGATTTGTATGAGGTTTAGCACATAATTCACATAACATGACTCAGCTTTAATATCGTAAATACTGAAATTAAAAAAAAAGCAACTAAGTGATCATGGTGTTAGACTGGCTCTAGAAAAACTAAATCTGGATTCAATGATATTATGTATGTACCAGTCAATATTTTGTATTGAAGCAGCACTTAAGGAAAAGTTTGTGAAACAGAAGTCAGATCCAGAGGTTATTGAACTTGTTTAATGATCAAATCACATTGTACTCCAGCACATTTTCCAGGATTCATAATAATACACACAAAATATAGCACACATAACGGACACAGATCTCCCGTTGGGAAAGCCCAATTTTAGCACGTTCATTGGTCAGTTACTTCAACTGAAAGTTTGAATGACGTCACAGGATAGTAACCGTTCGATTGTTTTGAATTGTGGGACAGGCATAGAATTCCTTGCTTTTTCATTGGGAATTAATAGACCTGATTCGGGAGACATCAGGTTCTAAAATTGACTAGCAAATACTTGACTCGACCTCTAATTTGATAGTTTTAATGCATATTTGTTTTATAGGATTAATGGTGTCTACATTTAGTTTGTTATACTGAGCATATTTGCTTTCGAGTTGAGCATGAATTGTCGAGTTGAGCAATGGACATTGTTTTATAATCTCGGGCCCTGTTCTCAGTTATTATGTTGCAAAATGTATAACAAAAATGATAACAGTGCATATTCGTATGTCTAGGTATTGAAAACTTTGAGAATGATGAAAGTAATGTTTTAAAACGTTGATTACCAAGTAAATTTAATCATGATGTTATCGTCAAAATTATCATTACATTATCATATTTATAAAAAACTGGCAGGATAGTAAATGAAATGGAATTTACCAAATAAAGAATAGTGTAAGTTGTTGCTGTTGTTGTATGGTGTTTGGAGTCGCTTTCAAAAAGTTTTCAATTATCTACTTGAGACGGTATTCTGAGCACTGTAACACTAGAGTATCATGCCACAGACGCAGGGTATTATAACCCATCGGGCCTACCATAATAGAACTATCCTCTTAATGCTTAGTGCTAAGTGAGAAAACTTCTTATACCATTTTTTCAAGTATTTAGCATTACCCGGCCGAGAATCGAACCCACGACCTTCCGCTTGCGAGGTGGATGCTCTACCACTTGATTACGCTGCCATATGACAAGTGCAAGTTGTAAATAAATGTAGATAATAATAACCATTTTACGTTTATATCGTCCGATATAATTTACTTTTACATGGTACTGTGATAAATTGATGATTAAAATATGCACATGGAAAAAAACTTATGATCGAGAAGGACTTCAAAGAATTTATTACAAAATGATGTAGTCTTTTATATACTTACATAGCGGAATCTGTCAGTGTTATAGATTATATATATTGATATTGCAATTGTTATTAAAAAGTATGCTAGTATTTATGACATCAATCTCGCTTTTTTTTTAAATATAAATTCATATTGTATTTCATGATTAAACAAAGTTAGAAAGGATAAGTATAATATAAAGTGATATAAATTCATAATATTATTATTTCTTTTCTTTGATCTGCCGCTTTAAGATATTTATTTGGAAGAGTTATCCTTAGTTTGTTTTATTTTTATTTTTTTATTTATTTATGATCATTAATTTATTGTATAGGTGTGGACATATAATCTACGATCCTAATCTTAAAATGTACTTAAACGTTAAGAAGCACTTGTCTGAATTCAATTGATATTAACTGTTTACCTCAGTCGATTTTAGACCAAGTAATAGGCGAGTACGAGGGTCGATAAGAATGCGCGAAACTAAGCTATATTTTGTATTTAATATGTAATACAGGGTAATTTGCTCTTAAAGCATAGACATAGGAAATAGTTAATGTGGCTGATCTAAAGAGATTGCCGCTTACATTGACAAATAAAACAGTTATTAACTCATTTTAACAAGTCATTGTTTTGATTATTTCAAAATAGTTTGGGGACACATTATAAGTTTGCTTGTATTTTCCATAGTTAAGTTTTCAAAAGAAGTCCGTTATTTCTTTTGCTAGGTGGTGATTTGTGTTTCCAAAGGATATTGTACATATCTTAAGAAGTAACCTAACAATGCTTTTTTCACAAAAATAAACAAGATCTTTGTTTCAATCACGCCGCAAATTACATTGTGTATAGGGTCGAATGATTGTATTGCAACATTATTGAATTTGTAGCAAAAGGTCTAAATAATAAGCATTCCTGTTATTTCTATATTTCATGTTATAAAAACAGTATTTCTCAAGTACATTTTGATCAGCCCTCTTATATTATTTTATATAACACTTAACCGAAATACATATGTATGTGAGCTTGATCTCTCTTTATGTTTATATGGTTATTTATTTGCATCTAATTTATGACTTAGATATCTAATGGTTTATAAACGTAATATTTCATATGTCAAATATATTATTTACTTGTTTATCACTTTAATAAACGAATCTAAGTCAATTGCTTATGTAAACAGGCCCTCACTTAATGTATGGTTAGCAAGTAGGGCTAATGTCAAGATAAGCTATAATTTGTGCATCATAAGTCTTAGAGTTGAAATTGGAGAGAACGGGGTGAACATTATAAATCTACCGCTATTATAACGATTTATTATCCCAAATCACTACACTTCCTATATGTGTTATAATTTCAAGGCTATGCCAAAATTTAATTACTGTTTCTTTGCTCTCTCCCTCCATAACCATAAAAAACCTTCTTATCTAAAACCTTGTTTTTTTCAGATTTTGGAAACAATAACTTTTTATTTCTCATCTTGATTGCAATAAGGCCATTGATTTCATCAAGCCAATAACATGTATTATCTGATATGTTTTACAATTAAAAGGTTATGCCAAAATTAAAAATTGTTTCTTAGCTCTCACGCTCTCTTACCCATAAAAAAAGCTTACCTATATTTTACTTCAAATTTTGGAGACATACTTTTTTTATTTATCTTAACTTCTTGGCAGTTTTGAAATTGTTTTCATCGAGCCAATAACATCCATGATTATTGTGTAGTACATATTATTTTATATGTATTATAATTTAAAAGTTATGCCGAAATTAAGATATTGTGTATTTGCTCTATCCCTACCAACCAATTAAAAAACCCCAAAAAAACTGTTAATATAAAACATTTTCTTGCTTCAGATTTTGGAGATTTATTTCTTATTTGATATTGAATTGATTGTACTTATTTCATTGATGTCACCAAGACAATAACATGTATGTTGAGTATATATAATTTAGTTTATTTTATATGGCTTTGATCATAATTTCACATTAAAAAAACCCCAACCTCGTGGAATTTTTTATGATCAGTTTTTAGAAAAAAAAATCGCTATTGAAAAATATGCACATGTATCTACTTTCGAATCCGACTTTTAAAACTATGATAGAGTGAGAAACAAAATAAGCAATACTGTTATATTGGCCTTATATTGTCTCTAAATTTTATACTTGTAAAATATTCCATATAACATAATGAAAATAAAAAAAAACGTATAAAAGGTAGAATAGATGTCATGATCTAAGAGCCCAGATACAGTTAATTTGGGATCTTTTAATTGAAACTTAATTGTTTCACAACGTTATTGACAGTTAAACTAAATAGGTTTTATGCTTAAGTAGTGTTGGCTTATAGCTAAACGGTGACATGGAAAATGCACTGACAGCAATAAGCTTCGATATTGTACTGATTGAACATATTCGTCTACATTGTTTTATGAATTAGATCTACATCATCAACAACATAGCAAAGTCCAATAATTGAAACACCGAAACTTACAAACAAAAAGGAAACCATCTCAAACATTGAAAACTTTATGTTTTAATAATTTCTGCCACTGAAATATAGTATTCAAGCATGCTTGCGACGTAGGCGTTATGCGTTTTTGTTATCAATTTGAATTAAGTATATACAATTTATTACAGATGTTCCTGAAATGAGGACGTTAACTTGGGATTCCCTTCGTTATATCCAGCGCAGAAGCTTTGATTTTCACAAAGATCGCCCACAAGTCCTGCATCACAGCTCAATACATCACATAATTACTGTATGTAAAATAACCTTCATACTTCATGTACAAGTTTTTTATCAATCTATTTAAACACACGAAGCAATATTGAATCAATACCATGTTGACATGCCTATCAGAGAAAAGCGCGTTTTCTTGATAACTAATCCGGTGTTATTTCGTACGAATATAAATAATCATTTTTATCAGGCATTAATATCGAGGAAAGAAGTCCATGGTAGCACAGAACGCAACAAAACAGAAACTAGCAGACATGGCTACAATGTTCATTAGGGGTAATGAAACAAACGTTTAAGTGTTAAGTGTTTCGGTTTTATTTTACAAACAATTTGATAAATTAAGGATCATACATGAAAACCTATTTATACAAGATGAAACTACAAAATATTTTACTATAATACGTATAATTTGAAATAATTCAAATGAAGAATTTTTACGTCAATTGAACGTTTGAGAAAATATATACAGACGTACATTAAACGTGTTGCCACGAGTAAGATATATTATTGGTGTACACAACGTTCCTGCAGTTTCAGAAGTTTTCGTTAATTTTGTTTAATTACTGATATCGCCGTCGATCGCAATTTTCAAATAGTAAAGAGAAAATTCCCATTCTTAAGCAATATGAGATAAATACGTCAAACTGGTTATAGTACTACTTTTTAATATATTCCAATTAATGTTATTTTTTGGAAACTTGGTCCATTTATATGCTTCTGCTTATGTTTGTGTTGCTCTTACATCAATTATTCTATACGTTGTTTCTATTTGTGTTCTATGGTGCTTGTGGCCTTTCAATACCACTTTTTCTGTCGGCCAGATATTTTCCAATTCTACATTTAAATATAACTTCTGTTTTAAGAAACCAAAGAAGCGTCTTTATAAGACACCAGATGATATTGAAATGGCAAAATCGTTTATAACAGGGAACCTAACATGCATCAGACAACAGCCAGAGAAAGGTAACTATATGTATTATTTTAAATTGGCTATATATTTACCAGTACATGTTTGGGTTGGTGAAATTTTTTTTGCTTGTAAGTATGGTCGAAACATACATTATTTCTATGCACAAAAGGCAACATTGGCGTATTAACAAACAAAACTGTGGAATTTTGCTATCAAAATTCTAAAAAAGAGTTGATGCGCTCATATGGCAATGAATAGATTTCAACACAACAATTTATTCAAATCGCATATAATGATTCAAAATTGTGAATGGCCAATAAAGTTAGTTATATATATATTATTGAACTTCGTTATATACTTACCAGTATATGTTTGATGAATCTTAATTTGTTATTAAGTGTGGTCTGCACATACAGTATTTATATGATCGGCCTCAAATCTATTCACAAAAAAGTAACAATGGCGTATTACAAAAACAGCAAAGGACTTTTTCTATAATATAATTATAAAAAAGAGTTAATGCGCTCATATGGCAATGAATAGATTTTAACACAAAGAAATATTTAAATCATACATAACTGCTCAGAATATTGAATTACACAAGATGCGTTTATTTAACTTTTTTAACATCAAAAGGTTCCTCGGAGTTGAGTCGATGTTTTCACAAAGTCGTGGATACCTTGGAGAAGTTGCCAGAAGCTGCTCTAGCCGACATAGCAGATCTTTATTTTATACAGATGAAGCCAAAGTAAGGCCACGTTTTGCATGACATGCATGATTTTTGAAACGAAAATAAAAAACAAACAAAAACAACAAACAAACAAAAAACAAACCATACTGATTTTTGTTGATGTTGATTTTTCTAATTTTTATTATCACTGATATAATCTCATGAAATTAAGAGATTTAGTAAAGTATCTATATAACTATTTAATAAATGTTATAAAAGTAGCGCAATGCTGAATTTATATTGTCTAGTATTTTTAAAATATGCAAACTGAAAGGACGTTATTAAATTTTAATCATTAAATTGTTTAATTAACCATGTGTTCATTGTTTAAGTTTTCTTTCTCTAAAACCTACAGCTTACCTTATTCCATTCTATATTAAATGAAATAAAAACAAAACAGTCGTACGGAGGGTATTAGTTATAAGCAGCAGCAAAATATAATTCCTTCAATGAAATAGCATTTAAATAGGAACCACATGCATCGTGCATAGGCTCAAAATGATTATATACACTTCATTTTCAGAATGCGAATGCACAAACTAGACCGTTTTACTATGGTAGATGCGTTTGGAGCATTGAAAAGACCAGTAGCACAGGAACTAATTGTTGATAAGATACTGAAATCAACAGTACCTGATGAAAGTTTGATAGAGAGAGTTCTCACGTCACTAGTTGTTTTGGATCAAGAACCTTTACCGGTATTTCACTACTAAGTTTGTCCTAAAAACATTGCTTTTGACCTGGTTAAGAAATGATTTTTGTTTTTTTGCGCTCATTGTTCATAATTTCTTTTGATATTTAGGAGCGTTTCAAACACACTTCAAAACTAAAAATCAAAATGCTTCAAGAGTACATTTCGTCTGTATGTATTTTATTTGTAGTCGTTAGATGAATTTAAACACATGTTCTGTAAATATAGATAGACTACATGTATTTGTAAATTTCAACTCTATATTCCACAAGTTTCTTGACAACCATACATGCAACGATTGTAATAGCAAAAGAACCGTGACTAAAGTTATTATTTATATACACAATAGTCTATCAACAACCGTTTCATAGTGTTACATGTACCATTGATATTCTTGCAGTTTTATTTTTTTTTTATTTTGCATCTACGTTAACAATTAAATGCTTCAATTTCATCCATTTTCAAAGACAATTCTGGCAGGCTATAACAAATTATATGAAAAGATAGTTTATGAATACCATAAAATTATATTATTTATCAGATTTTGACGAAAACATTGCTAGATTTCTGCCTCAATCCTGAACATATAGGAATTACATCGACCAGTAAAGATATCCGACATTCCTTGTGGCTGACATTTGGAGGAATTATTGATAGTTTAAACAGGTTTGGGAACGAAACAAGTGCCAATGAACTTATAAAACACATTCATGACAGATTAGGCATCCATGGTGAGTAATTTAACAATGATAAGAGGTGTCTATATGCAAAATTCTTTTTAAAACCAATACCTTATATCCGTTGCAAATTTCTGTTCCTTAACACTATGATCTTAGTATCAATTCAATTTTCATAGACTAAGCGAAACATACAAATATTTAATCTAATTGCCTTGATTAAAATATGTGACGGAACAGAATCACTATACCAAGGCTTAGTAATTGCTTTTCGGAAAACCCTTCACGGCCATATGAAGTGATCTATAGCAAGACGATTTATTCAAATATGATTTGTACTTAATCTACGCAAGAGTGGCTTGTTATTCTATAATTATTCTATAATGTTCTTTAAACAGATCCTTGGTTATACAGAAAGCGAAGATCGACAATGGCAGAGGTTGATACAATAGACTATGATCTTGAAAAGGTTGTAATGCTCGGAGCAATAGGTAATGCCGGTTTGAGGAACTCCTACGAATTCATCGTATCTCATATCAACTCTACCAATTCGCAGTGGATAAAACGAGCCGCTATACATGCTCTTAGAGACTACCACGACGAACATGTAAGTGCAATAATGTACTTTAATACACATGTTACTATATATAGTAACAAAAATGGGCGTGTTTTAAGCCGGTTATGCCTTCACGCGCTGATTATCACTTATCGGCCCGGGCCGATAACTCATAATCATAATCGACCCGGTGAACGCATGCGCGTGAAACAAATGGCCATGTAAAACGTCATCATTGTCAGTTTGTTTTCAACATGTCGGTATGTTCTTTCACGGATAAAAAGTAAGTGTCTTCTTTACAGAAAATCGCTGATATGGTATTAAGTGTTTGTATACATTGTTTTATTATTTTCACTCTGTTTCTAATGTAAACAAATCAAGAGAAGCAACTGCATAGCGACCTACATTTGAAACTGAAAAGCAAATAAATATCTTAAGTACGACGTCAACATCATAATGGCGCAATAGCTTGGTTGGTTAACGTGCACATCATATAAGATTTTATCAATCTCAAAGTCGTGTGTTCAAGACACGTCAATGACGGTTTCTTTTTGTTTTAAATTAAAATTGTTTTTATTATTATTTTTCTTTCATTTTATACTCGGTTGAAATATAAATAAAGTATGTGTACACATGATTTAGAAGCACGTGTAATAAAAAGGTTGATTAATGGACTTAATGAGCCTTTCCTTGTAGTTGTAAGTGAAACGGCTCTGTCGTGTATTAACCTCTAAGTATTGTGGCTACTAACAGTAACAGTAAACCAAGTGATAGAAAATGAATGACTTGTTAAGTAACCATAAATACAATACAATGGTTTGCATTGTAGCAGTGAAATGTATAACCGTATTATAACAATAAATAAGTATCAGTTACTTACGAAATTATTATCAGATTAATTTAAAATGGATGGTGAAGTAGCGGATGAATCATGACCGGTCACACCAAAAGCCGATCTCAAACTTGCATAATTGATGGTGTATTCGAGCCTAAATGAATTAGTATAGTGTTAATCAATAAAGAAATAGACACCACCATAGTAACAGCAACACCAACAAATAAATGACTAAAAAAAATAACAATTGATTATTTTGCTGTATATATTAAATTTGGCGTGAATTTAAAACACAAATTAACGTTGGTTTCACTATTCTCTTAAAATGCATGTTAACACTTTTATGATTAGATACTTATATATATATGCAGGCATTAAACACACTTTACGACGCTGCTTTATACGATGACAATGAAATGGTTCGTTACGAGGCCATGCTGCAATTACAAGCCCACCCACTGGCATCTAGAAAAAGGTATTTATGAATGAATGAACAAATGAATATTGAGCCTCATTTTCTGCCATCGAGGGCTAACAGACGATCGGTTAACCTAACAACTGTTTCTTGGGATCCCAAAAGGTTAACCAGTACTCGAGCACATCACATCTCCGCAAATAACTGATATCTTTCCCGATTGAGTCAGCGGTGAAAGACGAATGATAATGAGACACAACGTCGTATATCACTTATCACGGAGACTGTTGTCGGAGGTCTTTTTTTATCAATTTAGAAAGCATGTTTTCTATGGTATATACATGTATTTAGCAGAAACGGTTCATTTAGTTTCAATGGCAAACCATGATATTTAGTTTGAATGGAACATTACCATCGTCTGTTTATGAAAAAGTATAAAAAATCAGACATATGTTATGTTATATTAAAATATTATGACTGTTCTAATTAGTTTCTACTAATCGTGAGAAGTGGCGTTAAGGCAGCTACGACACTGGTAATTAAAATCAGTCGGCCCCGTCTGCATTAATCAATTTCATCAACAGACGTGTAATAATTATACAATGAGTAGACAGGCCAAGCATATTTTCAGACCCTGTTGAAATATTTTCATATACAGTTTTTGGACCGAGCTAGACTTAAACCATGTACCTTGTAGATAAAAAGTAAGGGATTCTGAGACGAAGCACGTAAACTCTATTTTATATGTGGATAGCCAAGTCAAAATACATTAAATGTGTGCAAAATGTAGGGGACGTGTTTGTTGATAGGAGAAAGAGTGAACTATTAATCGATACTTAACGTACTGGTGTAAAAATATCTTGAGCGTTCTATATTACTTGTCAACAGTGGTGTCCTATCTACAAGTCATGAACATGAAGGACTGGTGAAGCGATCCATTTTGGATAAGTCGTTAGGTTTCAAACTGCAAGCTCCAGGCGTTGACTGGCGAAAAGTAATCGGATCTGAGGACATAGGAGCATCTTTTGGTTTGATTGTGGAAAATTTGCTTGATTTACAGCTTTGTGAGTCATATTGTCTGATCATCATATAATTTGAAAAATATGGATTCCTATACCGATTGAAAACTACTTTCTGTCTCTAATGGAAAATCAATTGTTTCATTGTTCGTTTGAATATTTAGCGTTTTTTATGCCACCGAGAGCTAAATGACGACCAGTTAACCTAACCGCTCTTTCCTGGGATTCCGGCAGGCAAACCAGTAATTGAGTACAACAATCGCCTAACTGAAAACTTCCCACTTGAATCAGCGGCTATAGACGAATGGCAATGGGAAATAATGCCGTATACCGATCATCACGGAGACTGTTGCCATGCGGGTACTCGAACTCATGATCCTTAGATTGTTTTAATTGTAAATTTAATAACGATGTTAGGTTTATCCGTAAATCAGGTTTTATACCCTCAGCCGCCGTGTTGCTATTTGCCGTCGAAGGTGGTGACCCTGTTGTTAGTTCTCCTGTATGTATGTATGTATGTATAGCATTTATTTGGCGTCTATGTACTGATTATATATTCTGATGTAGTGATTGTTATCTTTGGATGCTAAATCGTCAGCTGGACGCATATGTTTCTCTTATCAATTAAAAATGCTACTTTAGGGATTGGCAAACTATGATCAGGTTCTTGAATTATATTGCATTTCTTCATTTCTTCAGCTTTGTTAAAAGGACACATGGATGTCCGAGTACACGACGAAGCTTATGTAACGATACACCTCGGATTTATTGGAATGAACTACGATTTCTTCAGAGCCAGGATATGTTTTAAAGGAGGAGCAAGATATGCACTGAATTTTCTGAAGGTATTTATTAAGGATTTACGTCATTCAAGTGCCATTTTTATCACTTTTCTTAAATTTATTCTACAGTTTTACATTTAGAAAACACCGTCATGCTGTAAATAGATGATGAGGTTGAATTTACAATTACACCTTTACACTTTATAATAGGATAACATTTTCCATCGGAACTAAATCATTATGGGTACTTGCGGTAGTTAAATGATAACTGCAATACATTTAGTGATATTTTATTGTTCAAGTCATTGGTCTTTAGATAGACCTGCTCAATCGCGACCGAAGGCCTTACACCAATATGACAATCACTGGAAAAAAGACTGGACCAAAACAAGTTCTTACATCTTAGGCAAATCACGCTCCAAAAAAGCACTGTTAAATTTGTAATGAAAATGAAGAGTTCTTACTGCAAAAGGCTTTTCAATTTGACATTCCAGCACTTTTTACCATGACCTAGAATAGCCTACGTTTTGAAATTCAGTTAATTGCCATTGCAGCATCGTATAATGAATGATGTAAATATGTACATGCATCAAGAAATATTACGAAAGTTTTATAAATGTCATGTATCAAATCCAATGTATGAAAAATTATCATTAAACATTTCTCACATCAACGTAGCATTAAGATTTGACAAATATTTTTATACAAATAATTGTGTGTATGTATAATTTTGTGCAGTTACATAACAAAAGGAACGAAAGCAAATATTTGTTTTAAAACAATATAATAAAAAACATTACAATGAAACTTGTAATGTATGAACATTTATTAGTAAAAATACATGTCAGCGTATTATAATTTAACATACACATGACTGTGTATTTATAAATTAATGCAGGTTCATAACGAAATGAACAAACATACTACTGTAACAATGAAAGGCGTGTTTATTGTTATTCGTATTCGATTTAACACCATTTTCAAAACATGACATGTTATATATGGCATATTCAGTGGTATTGATTCAGGAAGACATCGGAATGAATCTGCAGAGAGCCACTGTTCTTCCACTGTTCTTCCACAAGTAAATGGCAAACTGTCACGCATACCGATTTATGACCAAAATGGGCTCAAACCCACAACCTAAGCGGCGAGATATTAGTGTTCATTTGACTTCAACACTTCAGACCACTCCAGAGGACATCACAATAAAAAAACTTACTATATTTTCTATGCATACTATGTATGCAACATAAATATGCGAATTTACACAAACAGGTAGTTAATGAAGATAATGCAAGAATGAAAAAAATTGGTAACATCGGTTTATTTTCCTTTGTAGGAACTCGATCCAAAACTTGGGTTTAATCTTGTAGCACAGTTCAAAGCTATTGTAGACAAAGTGATCGGCGCAGTTACAAGAGGAGTGGAAGCTTTTAAGAATATCGTAAACACTGACTTTTCCTTGAATGATATTGTAAATGAGTTCGTCTCAGCACTTGAGGAAATACCAACAAAGGTAACACATGTAAATTGAGAATATAAATATGGGTGCTCGAGTGTGTGTATGTGTATTTGTGTGTATGTGCATGTGTGTGTGTGTTGTTGGGGGTGGGGGTATGGGGTGAATTATGTTGTATAATACATTACTCCTCTGAACCGAGTTTGCTAGATCTATTTCTTAAGCACTTTTGCTAGATCTATTTCTTAAGCACTTTGTGTGCTTCGAGTGGACGGTTTTATCAAACATTATGAACGATATACACCATATGATTTACATATTTTTAGTTTTCAAAAGTATATTTTAATAAAACATTTGAACATATTTTTGAGAATAACAGATAATAATTAATGTTATAATGGTGTTTTAAGTAAATTTGAAAACGTTCTTATGCATTTAATCCAAATTAAATGACTAAAATGGATAGATATAAATGTTGTTCTGGCTAAACAAGTCTTGTAACATTTCGTTATGACCATATGATGATTTTGATTAACAGATAGTAAATCTTGCCAGCAAAATTAAAGATGTGAAGCAAAAAGTATCTCTCATCAAAGTGGAAAGTTTGCCCCCGTTCATAATTCCCGTGAAAGACTTAATTGACAGTGTTACGGGATTATATGAACGAGTACGTGGGGACATTATGACCTTCTACAATGTAAGTATCGATATTCATATTAAGTCTCGAATTTATATATTAATCGGCGTATACTATGTTTCTAGGTTCTAGTTATCCGCAATCAATAAGACTGCGAGAGCATGAAATGAATTGTTAATTTTTTTTTATAAAATCTTCACGAACGAGGTGAAATATATTTGTGGAAACAAAAGAAAATGGTGAGCAGTGAATAAACATAAACAATATTTCGATTTCAGAGACTATTTTATTAATTATTGATACAGAGATAATTGTATATTCCGAACAAATATTCAATAATCAAAGAACTATCAGTACTGACTTTATATTTTCTTATGATGAATTTAAATATATAGCATTGGGATTGATTAAACATGTTTTAAACTTTTCTTCGCATTTAACTATTTAGATTTAAATGTTGGATGTGAAAACCTTGTTGTGTTAAAATCTCCATAAACTAGCATTCTACCAAGAATGATTTAAATGTTGATTTACCTTTTTGATAGTATTTAATCTGACATAATTTCAGTCAATTGTTGAAGCAGTGAGGATTGTAATTCCGCAAGCTGCTGAGCAAATATTTGAATCAATACAAGGAATCATCAAAGGTTTCCTGAACATTTTCAAAGACCCTAAAACATCCCTGTTCTCCATCGGTAAAGGCGTTATAGTGTAAGTATTTACCAATGTTTGGTCTCTTATATTATACGGCAAGCGTGAATTAATTTCTATATCACCGACTCGGTTTTGTAACATTCGTAACTTTATTGAATCTTTTTGTTTTGAATGAGGTACGTTCAGTTTTATTGGTGGAAGAAGATATCGGAATGAATCTGTTCTTCCGCAACTGGTTATTGAACTAAGTTTATCATTGACTTTAGTAACAGAAATCTTATGTGCCGTGTAACGGCTGTAAGATATTGTCAAATACTCTTTTAGTGTTATTATTATTTGTCATTCGGGATCACGGAAATCTTACAACATGGTTCGAAAAAAGAATACCGCTGAAGCTGGTAATGGGCGCATTAGGGTTGCTGCATTTACATTTATCCTCTTGAACATGACTCAAAACAACCGAGTGTGTTATTTTCATTGGTGTTTTCAATGCTTTTACACGTATTACATAAACAAATCGTGATAGGATTAAGAAACACCGGGTTGTTGTATGTTGTATGGTGTTTAGCGTCGCTTTAAACAAGAGTTTAGTCATATAGCAACGGTGTCTTCTTGAGACAGTATTCTGAGCTGTCTCACTGGAGTATCATGCCGCAGACCCATGGTATGATACCCCACCCAGTCACATTATACTGACACCGGACATACCAGATCTAGAGCTATCCTCTCAGTTGAGAATCGAAACAACGACGTTCCGCTTGCGAGGCGGCCGATCTGCCACTCGACTACGCTGCGGTCTTTAAGAAACACCGGGTGAATTTCAGAGCCACAATATCAAACTTCTGTAAGCGATATTTACAGTTTAAGATTATTTATTGTGATGGTCTTTCATAAATGGTCTTGCCATATATAACCACAAGACAAGAATTAAGATGTTCGAGATTCTTCCAAATGCAGGTATATAGTGGTTTCTTTACACTTTACAACTTTAAAGTCTGTCAAAATAATTTTATTTATATGATATTTATTAATCAAGTGTTTTTTTATATTTGGTCCAGTGATTATCATATTGGCCCACGGCGTAGGTCTAGGGCAATTATGACAGTGAGCCAATAACTGGGCCAATATCAAATTCTTTAATCAATTGTATTAATAAATGGCTTCTAGAACACTGGTCAATTTTCATTTTTTTATTAATGTAAGTCACTGAAATGAATGTAGGCTTGATTATAGATTTTTTTTCAACTAAGTTGACAACATATATATGTATGATATGTTTCAGTGCGTTTTATCATTTGAAATATAAATCGAAACGATAACTTCAATATTGGGCCAATCACAACACACAGTTCTTTCTTTTTATAGTATGTCCAAACAACAAGATGTATATGTAGTCGTATTAACCCAGTTCCAGTTTATACTGGCATTGTTTTTTCGTATAAGCCGAGCTCACTTCATATGCCGTCCTTTTATTCCTCGATAACAAGGTCAATACAATAAAGTTGTGTAAATCAATAAATATGGATACACGACGCTTGACAGTAATTATTGACAGATCATGTTTAGTAGACTGTTGTCTTTACATTAATCTTTAGAACGGAGTCAGCTCCGTTAAAAAATCATGTTGTGAAAGCCGCATTTGAGCATGTTGATTGGTCAATTGCTTTAACTGACAGTTTGAATGACGTCACAGTTTAGTAAGCGTTCAATTGCTGCGAATTGTGGGACCGGTATAGAATTCCTCGTTTTTTCATTGGTGGTAAATACACCTGAGTCGGGAGATATCAAGTTCTGTGATAGACTACTCGTTGCGGTACATAGTATGATTAAACTTTGATAATTATGTCGTTTACAGAATATGGACGAATATCAAACAACTGAACACAACAAAGAACGAAATAATGAATCATACATTCATAACAGGTGGTGAGTATTTACATATCTCGTTTAACATTGAAGATTCATATGAAAACTTATACCATATCCGTTCATAAACAAATTAAAATTATTTTTTTGACCAAAATGGACAAAATAATCAATATTCGATAACGTATGAGTCTGTATGGATATATAAGATGGATATTCATATACGTATTGAAGTATGGAAGATTAGTATAGAGACTGATGAAATAAGCATTATTGCCAGTAATTAATGTTATACTTATGTTCACTGCGATATGCAACGCCTATTGTGATTTTAGGTCTTTCGCCATATTGGGCTGATCTAACAGAAGAAACGGCAAGTGTATTTGAACTGTTCAAGACCGCTGTCAAATCTATAACTACCGGAGGGAAACAATGGGCACAGGAAGCCATAGAAGACGTAGACCCGATCAATGAGTTCACCAAAGGCAAACAATCGTTGGTAAATAAATTGAAAAATGACAATATTTCTTCAATTACTTGATGCTATAAGCGTCGAAAAACATTTAATTGAATTAAAAATAAAGAAAACAAAATATATATATATTAGTTATAACCAATTTGAGTGCAAATTTCTAAAAAAATACATATGAAGCGGAGCTCAGTTATAGTGGATGCTGGCCGGTTCATATTAGCTTTCAGCTTTCTTCGCAATCGAGCTTAAATAAACTAGAATAAACTAAAATACATAATAAATATAGCTGACATTACTAGGAATTGATTATCAGTTACTAAATGATTAAACTCTTTCACAAATAAAATACAAACATATAAATGTTATATGTTCTTTTCAGAGGGAGATCAAAGAACGCATACGCGTAGAACTTGAAACAAAAATTAAAGAACTCATGGTGCCTTTCGAAAGTATACTAAACATCGGAGGTGGATTTCTCCAAAACTTCGCTACTTTGTTTGACTGTATTAAAGATATCAAGGAGGCATATGACGCTATGAAAAGGGGGTATGCATTTTTTTAAATATGACGTAAAAATTCTGCAATATAGTAACAGCCATTGATTAATACCATCTTAATTAGTTTAAGGAGAGAACACATTTATACTATTACGATTGAAAACTTTCAGCTAAATGAAATGTCATCCAACTTAATAGGCTATGCTGTTACGATACTAGCATACATGTATATACAACTGTTTATTATATCCATGTTATTCATTATATCTATTAAACATTAGCATGGATACATATTTAATCCTTAAATCACTTGAAACAATTTTTATCTTTAGTTAGGTTTAATGAATGTTATGGTGAATTTAATGATATCTGATAAAAGGATAATCTAAAAGCAATGAAAGTAGCCAAAAGAAGAAATAACTGGATGTTTTTGCGACCAAAGGATCTGTGTTCAATAAGGCTGAAGAAAAATGCGAATCCCCTTATGCCTCCTTGCATTGGCCGTTCTCTTTTCCATTTGCAAAGTCGGGCCCGATTAGCTCAGTCGTTAGCGCGTCTGACTATCAATCAATCGTGAGTTCGAATCCCTACTCGGCCGCAGTCTCCATGATGATTGATATACAACACTGCGTCTCATTATCATTCGTCTCTTACCGCGGATTCAAGTGAGAAAGTTATCAGTAACTTGCGGATATGGGGTGTTTTCGAGTACTGGTTAACCTTTCAGGATCCCAGGAAACAGCGGTTAGGTTAACTGATCGTCTGTTAGCCCGCGATGGCATAACATTACGCTAAGTATTTAATCAATCAATCAATCAATCAATCAATCAATCAATCAATCAATCAATCAATCCGTTTCCAAACAACATTGAATTGACTCAATGAACTCAAGCATTCGGAAGTAAAACATCATTAATAACTTCTTTCGATTTGTTTTACTTATTCCGTGAATATGTTAATATAACCTTGTTTCAAATGTCGGATTTAAATGTTTTTATCATATACATTGTGCCTACATTTAAACTCAATTGTAGGTACGAATTTGCTCGTTCGTTAGTTGACAAAATATTTGGACCGAAATTCCACAAGGATTTCCCTCGAACAAAACGAACAAGTGGTGGAAGTTGTCCGGGGGAAGGATTCTATCCTTCTACGTTAGGCGCCGGTAATACAGAATACAAAAATGACGGCTTGGACCTGCTTGCAGAAGAGGGGAAAATAGTAATTTATAAAGAATTTAACTTTATTTTTGTTCTTAAATTTTGAACTGAATAAAAAAGGTTTCACTATAATTTCTAAATAAAAACTGTCCGATTTAATTTGACTCTCCGATTTGACAGTTAATTCTTTTAAATATTTTATTCAATTATTTGTATGTACATAAGACATATATAATATATAAATGCATATTATATATTTCTTAGGTACACACAAATAATTGAATAAAATATTTAAAAAAAATAAACTGTCAAATCGGAGAGTCAAATCAGATATGTTCAAATCTTAATTACATTGTATTATCATTTATTAATTGCTACATTTTAACGTGTTACATAATACATTTATACTACGGTTTAATTTTAATTCTGTATTTGTGTACCTGTTTTGATACATATTGTCATGCCCCCTGCATATATATTTTATACTTGTTGTATACACTAATTATGTAAAAATTGCGTTGACTTTATCCATTTAAATACAGATTCTCCTGTTTGACATGTCTTTTCTTGTTTTCTAGGTCGTTGCTCCATTTGGCGGTACGATAATTCGCTCGGAGAACTCAAATGAGGTAATAATAAAATATGGGGGAGAACTGCCACCAGGGTCTGAGCTATATATAACTAATATAAAACCTGAAATCCTCATCAAGAGACCTACTGACGTAAGATATACGGCCAAACGGGTATGTATAACAAACAACAGCACTCATCAATCCGTTACATTGCGTGACTTTACACGAATAAACAATACAAAAGGCATAACAACATTGTTAGTGTAAATTATAAATAAAATTGTATCCGCTTTAATTTGTTCCGTGATTCAATTTGAATATTCTTTTATAGCGGATTTCTCTTTGGCGGATAAAATTAGGTACGAATACTTTATGCTTTGAAATTTTATTTTTTTACTTGAAGAATTATACAATTTTTAACCTATTTGAAAGTAAATATTATTCCAGAATAATTGTAACATTTCAACATTGATCACTTCTGTCTTGGTATGTGTTATCTTTAAATCTCAGAAATGTTTAAACAACCAAAACGAAAAACAATCTGAAAGATTAAAAAAATGTATTTAAATATTCTAATATTGCACTCGATCAGATAAAAAAATGTATAACTCTGTAACACTCTTTTCTTTTATGTAATCTTAGCTTTTCACATTCAAGACTTTAAGTGCATGTTCCTTTTCTTTGCACGTAAATGTGTGTGTATTATGATATAAGATATTATTCTATTGTTACATAGCCATCTTTACTTGAAGTACCATAGGCAAATGCTTACCGTTATTGCCAATATAATTTTATTTGATTTTAAATGATTCCGAGTTAACGTTGTTATATAAATGTACATATGTTTCATGTGTGTGATATATCCTGAATATTGACCTTCATATTGACCTTCACGTGCTTAAAACTGCATACATTTAAGGTTGCTGCTGGTGATAAGATAGGTGTAGTAACAAGATCCCAATGTGGCGGGGGATACAACCATATGCACATATCCGTGTTAAGGAGGGGTGGATTCGTTGATCCGAGTAATTTGATCAAGGAGAGGCTAATAGAAATTCCAAAATGGAACCAAGAATGTGACGACTATAAACTTGTGTATAAGGTAAACTTTGAACGTTGGTTGATCTCTAGAAAATCATACACATCAAGATGTATACATATATTATGTTAAGTTACATCCTGTATACAAGTTAAATATGAAGAAATAAAAATATTACGAAAGCTGCATAACCTATTTTTCAATAGTTTAAAGGGTAAGTTATAATATAATAATGTATCACATAACTTACGGTACAGGAATATAACAAACCCATATATTCATATTAATAATATCACTTCCGAATCTTCACTCAGTGTTTTCCGTATAACTCGGCTTTCATACGTAAATACCGAAGTATTTTCGACTTGCTCGAATATATAAATGACGTCCATTTGTCTCAATTAAATGACGTTTTTTAGACGTTGCGTCATATGACGACCGACAGAAACTAAAATGCCCGATTTTTTCTCGTTCCTTATAGAGGTGATTTATTTAATGAATGGCAAATTTTCCATTTTCTTGAGTTATATGATAAAATGAATTTTACATTCGTACATTTATTATTGATTTTTATTAAACACGATGGAAAAAAATGATATAATACTTGGCAGAGCCACATACAATATCTTTTTGCATACGCGTTTGATATATGCACTCATGGCAGAACATTTATATAAGTTATACAATGTTATACAATGATGTGTTCTTAATGCCTACATGCTTACATAAAAAACATAATAGTTATCTTTTTTAAATCGATATATCCTAATAAATCACAACAGTATTTAAGTTAAAGAATTGCAACATGAAATTATGAGGAATACAGTAAAAACAAAAAGACATATACCTATAAAATAAATAACAGGTAATGAAATAAACATAATACTTAATACTAAACTTGGAAATAAAACATATTGTATAAATGTATTCCTTAGTAGTGCAGAACACAACCTCTATTTTACGAGAAGCAATCAGGTATGTAACACCGCCAAGCAATAGTTAAAACAGTCTTCTAGTTTCGTACAACTCTGAACGACACCATGATTCGAAATGACAGAAAAAATACTAACGGTACTTAATTTACACTACCGCAAATCATGCATGACGTGTAAACGAATGAAAATAATGGTAATCTATGGTATTTTGGTTAGTTTAGAAAAAGGGATAAAAGAAGGTACAGTCGTTGGCTTTAAAATGACAAGAAATACTAAGGGTTCTGAGTTTTACACAACCGCAAATAATACATGACATGTAAACGATTGTATAATCATTAGTTATGTCTATTCCGAGGTCATCTATGGTATTTTGTTTTTTTAGAAAAAGTAATAAAAGCAGGTACATTCGTTGGCTTTGAAATGACAAGAAATACTAAAGGTTCTGAGTTTTGTACAACCGCAAATCATACATGACATGTAAAAGATTGTATAATTAATAGTTATTTCTATTCCGAGGTCATCTATGGTATTTTGGTTTCTTTAGAAAAAGTGATAAAAGGAGGTACAATCGTTGGCTTAGGAGTGACAAGAACTACTAAAGGTTATGAATTTTACGCTACCGCAAATCATGCATGACGTGTAAACGAATGCATAATTATAAGTTATGTCTATTCCGATACTATAGCGTATATCATCGTTAAAATAAAGGTCATCTATGGTCATCTATGGCATTTTGGTTTCTTTATTAAAAGTGATAAATGAAGGTACAATATTTTGTTTTGAAGTGACAAGAACTACTAAAGTTCTGAGTTTGACACTACCGAAAAACATTCATGACTTGTAAACGAATGTATAAGTGTAAGTTATGTCTATTCAGAGACTATAGCGTAAATCATCGTGAAAATAATGGTCATCTGCGGTGTTTTGGTTTCTTTAGAACAAAGTGATAAAAGAAGGTACAATTGTTGGACTTGGAGGACGGAAAAACAACGACACATCAGAAACAGTTCCATCAGATGGGTCATCAAAACCTGGTGATCTTGATGAAAACAAACGACCTGGACAGGAAATTAACGCTATAAAAAGTATGTTTTTATTTATTTTGCTCTATTTTCGTACAAAGTATTACATTGTATTTATTTAGTAGTACATAAAAAAAATAACAATGATATCACACAATAATTAAGTTATTAATGTACAACGGCATGTATATGTCGATATGGATCTTCCGAGGCTGGGTGATCTTTGGCGCCGTTTTAAACTCATTTACCT
The DNA here is from genome assembly GCA_029582155.1 of Panopea generosa. Taxonomy (NCBI): domain Eukaryota; kingdom Metazoa; phylum Mollusca; class Bivalvia; order Adapedonta; family Hiatellidae; genus Panopea; species Panopea generosa. The sequence continues at coordinate 39,829,805 of CM055897.1, forward strand.
CTCATCGATAAGGTCCTATGTTCTGCTCTCTCCAAAAAAATATGTGAGAACGTTTGCCAGTTACTTACGAAATTAAGGTGGTTCTAATCAGATTCATTTAGAGGTCTTCCTTCACCAAGAAAACTGGTTACGTCATATATAATCTAAAATGTGTTAAAATGGCGTTAAAACATGTCAATACATGCACTGAAAAACGTAAAATGATATCAAAATAAGTATTAAACACACATACATTTCTTATATTTGATATAAGTATTACGTTCTTTATTCTCAATTATTTTCCATTGTAGATAACCCCAACAGTATGTATAATAAAGCTGGGAGACGAGGAGTGAGGAAAAAGAGGAATCTGGCAAAAGCATTTGGTAAAATATACATTATCATACGTGTTAATTATACTGTGTTTTCAAAACTAGATATTTTATCGCTTTTCATTAGGTCACATTGTAAAATTAACATTGAAATTATTTTTGTTAGGCTTTTAATGAATATATATTCTACTGTTTTATTTTATTTTCCCATTACCTTCAGCAATCAATTTCTGATTATTATAGGAATCCTTGCTCGTTTCCGAGGAAGGTATTCGAGATTTTGAATTACCGATTAACATAGGCTAAGTTCAGTGAGACATTTTATTTGCACTTGGAATGACTCCCTTTATACGGACCGGCTGCTTAATTTTCCCTCCGAACAATTGCATATTTTTAAAATACCTTGCTCGAAAAAGGCACTGTGGGGTGTGTTTTGAAAACCCGGATGGGATGAAACCCTACCGGGAATCGAACTGGATCCTCTGGGTCATTGAGCATGCAAACTAAAAATAATATATCCAAGAAATACTGCTGATATACTAATTCATCGCATGGACATTCCATTTGCAGGTGCTACAATAAGCAGCCTTATGGATAATATCAAAGCCTTCTTAGAAAAGTTCTCTATCCGTAGAATAAAAATGGGTTCAATAATTGATTTCCTGGATCAACTTGGATTGGACGAAACAAAGGCGAAAATGGCTAACTTAATGAAAACAGTGAAAGTAAGATATGCTGGACTTTTACTAAATTCCTCGTTAATCAAATTCCGTTTTAAAAACGATGTATGTGACAAAGCACACACACATCATTTCCATTTAACAGAAATCTAAAAGTAATCACTCTGGATATATAGTGATCATGAAAATTTATGTTCATGAAATTTATCAGCAGTAGTAAATTGGTCCATGTTTAACGTACAAATCAATTATGTCGAATACAATTATTAATCGCCACTAGTAATTATTCAAATAATCACTCAAAATGCTCACCCACTGATTATATATCTAAATATTAATTAGAAACAGTTTGAGTCAAAATAAAATTTAATTAAATATACCCATTTCTGTTAATATTCTATTGAGCTGTTTGAGTCAGGTTTACGAAACGTTCTCCTCAATTTGAATCATAGATTTAAAGTTCTCACTTTGTAGCTGATCTTTTTGTGAATTATACTAGTTTGCGTCATTATAACTTTGCATATTAAAGGACGCAGTGGATAACAAACCGTGTGAAAATCCGGCACAGATGACTGAAGAAGAATTAGAAACAGAATTACTCAATAGAGGAAAAGATGCAAGTGGAAGCAAAAAGGAGAAAGTCGAAAGACTAACAGCACTTGATAACAGTAATATTAAATTGAATATATAATTTAAATTTTAATATAGTGATTCATTTGCAGAATAAAAAACTAAAGAGAATTACAGGTCTATTTAAAGCTCAACAACCGATGGAGTAGAATATGTGAGACCTACTTAAAGAGTGCTTTCGATTTGGCAGAGATATAACTTGTATGATATGTGTAAATGGTTTAACATGTTAAACGTTCAAATGTATCGTATAAGGCCAAAATGATTTAAATACCGTTGATTAGTTGTAAAGTTGTAAATTCAAAGCGTAATATCTATTTGCATTATCAGCACATACGTTTCTCTGCAATTTTGTACGTTACTGACATGTACACGTACATATATGCAATAGTATAAGCATATTGTATTTTACAGCATGTCCGCTTATATCACTGACTTTGCCTAATCGGGGTGGTATGTACTGTACAATGGATGAGAAATGCATGGGTATTGAATGCTGTATTACGATAGAAGTACTCGGTCTCCTGCAGAAGACGTATAGAGCTTACGCAAGATTAGATCCAGAAGTGCCGTCGCTTTCATTTGGATTCGACAGATGGACTTATACACTAGAAGGATCTAAGTTCTTTGGAGGTGAAAAACTTAAGCACTTATTTGTATATTGAAACATTTCTTTGAATTGAATTGATAAGTTTTTTACGTTAGATAAGGCATTATGATATTTCCACATATAAGTAAATTCGAAACAACGAACCAATAAAACAACAATGGTGAAACAACGTTGTGAAAATCCGAGACTACAATGATGAAAAGTTGAAACAAATAAATTGATTGTAGAAAGATAATAAAACATTCTATAGAATGAAATACCCACTGTTTCTGCAAGAAAACCAATTCTTACTTTGTCAATTCAATTTTGTAACAAGCATATTGTTCTTACACGAAACCGCACATCTCATATGAAAAAAAGTTAAGGACAACACTATTCTCATTTGAAACTATTGGTCAGAGAAACACAGAGACTCTACACAAACCGATTCTTACTTAAACACTAAACTATACTATTTGATACGATCATATGATGCGAGCGGACACATACATACATACTATGGGGAATCATAATGTAATTACGACATAATTATTATTAAAAGTAATTTTCGGGTATGTTTATATTTATCTTATAAACAAGAAAAATACACACTGTGAGTTCAATAACATTCTGACTGGCATTGGATAAAATATATCCACTACTATTTGTGATATTAAACGTGTGTGTAATTCAATTTACAAATGCATTAAATTTTGTTAAATAATATCCACTAAACATAATTATATGATTGCACATTAAGAGCAAACAAATTGCACACTGTTACCAATGAAATAATCGTATTTGTAAAAAGATATTCTCTAAACGTCAGTGGTGATTTTAATATGCTAAAAGCACAACAAATGCACTTTGTCAATCATGATACATTCGATATAAGTCCTTGATTTGCAATTTATAAAATAAAACGATTTATTATTTTCATTTAGACGATGAGCATGTCATGAACACCGGAATCACATTTGATTTCCTGGATGGCAACGAGATTGTGATCAAGTAAGTATGTAACTACATACAGCACAGCAGAGAATGTTTTAGGATATACTATTAGAACTTTCTTCAGGTTAACAGTAAATCTTAATATATGTAAAATCTTCATATATATAAAACAGAAATATTTTGAGTAAAGTAAACATAGCAGTTTCAAGTACCTCCACTAATGATAAATATTGGGTAAATACGTGGAACACATATAGCCTTGAATTAACATTGATTTCGAAATACGTCATTAGGCTTCAAGGGTGATGTTCTCTATTGTCACCTCTACTGTATGTATATATCGTATTTTTCATGATTAGTTGATTATACTCTAGATCTTGCTGTAGACCTGTCCTTGCATACTTCGTTTTCTGTTGTGTATACATTTTCTTTCTGTTTACATAAGACAAGTAGTCTGTAGAACGGACCTAGCTCTCCGACTGTTTACATAAGATAAGTAGTTTGTAGAACGGACCTAGCTCTCCGACTGTTTACATAAGACAAGTAGTCTGTAGAACGGACCTAGCTCTCCGACTGTTTACATAAGATAAGTAGTTTGTAGAACGGACCTAGCTCTCCGACTGTTTACATAAGATAAGTAGTCTGTAGAACGGACCCAGCTCTCCGACTAGGTCCGTTAAATAACAATATTGAGAAAGTCACATTTCAGCACGTTGTTCGGTCAGCTGCTTCAGAGAACGTTTGAATGACTTCACAGTAAAGTAAGAGTTCTATTGCTATAAATTGTTGGACAGTCATAGAGTTCCATGCTCTTTCATTGGTGGTTAATATATCTGATACGGAGATATATGATTCTTGGATAGACTTTAAGAAAAACAATAGAAACATTCATTATCAATCAAGACATTTAATACGGAGACTGTTCCACAAATAGTCATATGCAATTTTTTCGTAAAGTTTGTTTTTACATTGACAGCACTCAAAAACATGAGTTGCATATTTCAGATACAAGTTAAAGTTTTCTGCAAAAGATGTTACCGTTACATTTGGTGCTGGTGTCTGTTCCCCTGTTGATCCAGACGACTGTTTTGTGTTCATGTACATTCTACAAGACGCAGTCTTTCCAGTACCCAGGATAAACGCCAACGGATCAATAACCATGGAACCGAGTATGTTGAGTTAATTGTGAGACTTATGACTTTGGCTGACTAAAACTATGTGTATAAGCTCTAGTATATGATTATTTTTAGAACTTTATTTATTCTAAAGAACGCATTGAGTTAGAATTTTAAATATTTCAGAAACTTCCGAAACTTCAGAAAGCGCTATTTAAAAATTAATGTTATAAAAAGAGTTCTAACTTGCTTTATATCATTTAATTTCTCTTTGGTGACTATGTTTCAAAGGGCCGTGCTTTTAATAGGCAATTCAATATGTCTTACCACTGCAATAAAATTGTTTAAATAAACTATTAATATGATCAATATATTGAATTCTATATATCAAAAGTCGACTGGAAAGAGCACTTTGGGAAAGAAGCATTGCTAGACAATATCAAAGAAGCTGCATCGGATGTGATAGAGAGCTCCATAGATGTCCTTATTGAAAAGTTTCTGGAGAGTCTCGGACTAGACAAGGTTATACTACTACGCCCATATACTTGAGTAGAAAATTATGTTCCTTTGAACTGGTGAACGCTAAATGCATGTTGATATGTTTTCTTCTTCTAAGCTACATGTTCTGTATGGTGTTTAGCGTCGCTTTCAACACTTATTTTAGTTATATCGCGACGGTGTCTACTTGAGACAGTATTCTAAGCGCTGGTACACTGGAGTATCATGCCACAGGGACATTGTATGATACCCCATCCAGTCACGTTATACTGACACCGTGCCGACTAGACCTAGAGCTATCCTCTAAAATCTTGAGTACCATACGAAGATGCTTCTACTACCAATTTTTCAAGGCATCGGTATGACATGGCCGGGGATCGAACCTACGACATTTCACATGCGAGGCGGATTCTTAGCTACATACTCATGTTGTTGTGATGGAAACACAGATAAGTAGCACTTTCACCCAGCAGGCCATTATATTTTGTAAAATATCATAAATGAGTTTTTGCAAGGTTATTTCTATTTTATTAAAGCCGTTTAGTTTTATGTTGCGATGGCGGGAGAAAACAAGGTTTGATACACCTGTAAATCAGGTCTAAGTCTAGTGGCGATTTTGTCGGAACTCACCGTTCTGCCTCTTCGGCATCTTTGTAAATTTAGTTCTATGATTGTTTATTGATAATGCGATGTTTGAAGTTTTGGTATTTTGGCAAACCGGCTCTGTGACTGCTACATGTACGTCTACTGTTTGGAATGTTTATAATTGATATTGACAAAACATCAATATGAAATCTTTTAAATAAAGATTCTTATTAAATAGAATATACTTATACATATATCAAACGTGAATTAGTGGTTTAAAAGGTTTTGAGTTTTAAACATGACAATTATTTTCTTCAATTTTTTAACATGTTGTTATTAGAATCTGTTAAACAACGGACCACCATGTCCAAGGCCAAGCAGCCTTGAATTGAGCGAGGTAAAAGCAATCCTAGAAGAACGCAATTTATCACCAGAAGGCACACGTGAAGAGCTTGATCAGCGATATGTTGATAGCGATTTGAGTGAGTATGCTGTAGTAGTCTGTAGAAAGGATCCAGCAATGCCTATTGGTTCCGTCATATAGCAATGAGGAGTTTGAGCACGTTAATTGGTCCGTTGTTTCAGGGAAATTTGAATGACGTTAGAGTTTAGTAATGGTTCAAAAGTGATGAAATGTGGGACAAGAATGGAATTTCCAGCCTTTTGGATTGGGTTTAAATAGACCTGATTCGGGAGATATCAGTTTCTCGAATAGACTAGTGCTGTAATTAATAACCTGTAAAATGAATTTGAAAAACACGGTATTGTGATTAGAAAGAATATGTCGTTCATCACCACATAAACTAAAAGTTGAATAAAATAATGGCATTTTTATCATAATTTTCTTCTGAAGGTTTTCAATAATTTTAAAAACTACTGAGTCAGATGTTCAAGATCTGTGATACTTTACTGTTTGGATAATGACTAAATATGTAAAGTAAAATTGATATTGGAATGATTGTTTTTCCATTTTTTTCTGCATTTCTCGTATACAGTATGTCGTAGCTATATTGCTCATTCATGCTCAAGCGGTCTAAGGTTATTTTCTTATATATGATATAAATTGGCTGCCATTGCTATGCCGTGGGTTTGACCCCAGTTTGGCCCAATGTTATTTTAATCAACACAGTAAAAATGTGTAAACCATGGTGCGCATAAAAACGTACATACAGTAAGTCCCACTTCTAATTGGTAAACACCATCTTGTTAGTGTTTTTCAAATTCGGAAATATTAAACACAACAATAAAAAGTATAATATGTGCAATTATTTATTGCTATTATTGTATGTTCAACTCATAACAATAACATCATTGTAAAGAGCATTACCCTAAGAAAGAAAGTCACACTTCTTTTACATTGACTTTAATAGAAATATGAAATCATGCTATCAAGGTATTCCAATATCTTATATCGCAATAAAGAATAACATGCAACAATGACAGGGTGTGTCTTGCGGCTCATTTAGTATGCTTTTATCCAATTATTAGATATGTTTCGTCAGTAATTTTCTAAAAATCATCTTTAAAATCAGTTTCCGTCAAAAATTGCATTTTCTATAGAATTTGAATGGTAATTTCAATTCATTGTGACTTTCTGTTATTGGGTCACACACTTTAAATCTTTACAACTTAATGGTTGTATGTATTATTTTCAAAAATTGGTCATGATACTTTCCTCATTACATTCAGTATTCAAAATTAGTTTTAATAAATTTATATATTGTTCACAATTTCCAGAAAATATATTCTAAGAAATGCAGGCGACCTATTAGAAAATAAGTTAAGTGTACTTGCAAAGAGAAGGCGCTTTAAAATCATACAAAATAACAATAAAGCAAATTCTTATATATTTCTTTTCTCCAAATGTAGGTTGTACACTTCTTGGGAAAACTGTCACACTTCCAGATATCAGCCAATCAGGCGTCGGGAAATATATATACTACTATATATCAGACAATTGTATGCGGATAGACGCATGCGTAGATTTGGCAATACCAGCAACTGATATAACTAAATCATTCTCTGCTTATGTTGAACTAGACCCATGTCAGTACATCATCCACGCTGCATTTGAAAAGTGGAAACACAGCATTATTTTGTTTGAATACGAATGGGGTGAGTTTTATTTCAATTAATGTGTATTTCTCGAAAGCATGGAAAGTATCATGAAATAATATTCTTTGTTATTTCTTATATGTATTCATGTGTGTGACTCCAACCAGTCACATAGATGTACACTATTTTCTTCACCAATGACACTAATATTCATATCAGTAACTGCAACTATTAACTACACTCAAGAGATATAAAATGCAACATACCGGTAGGAAGTAAATGAAAACGCAACGTAGCGATAGGAATATATATGAAAACGCAACATACCGAAAGGAAGATAATGAAAACGCAACACCAGCTTCAGAGGAGACTATAAGTTACTTGGAAATAAATAAGTGAGACAAATGCAGGATATACCAACTTATCCAATAACATCTCAAGTAAACAACCGTTAACATCAACAGACAATAACTACTGTAAGATATGGATATACTCACGCTAAATAAGTTGCGTTTTTGTATCTCTTCATGTGTTGTATTTTCATATTTCTTGAGTGTATATTCAACACAGGATCATTATATATACATTGGGAAAACATCAATAGGCGCTCTTTATCGTTTTACTCTTTATATAACAAAATCAGGTTTTGTTGTTTTAGCGGTTGTGTTCATTGGACGAAGCGCCTGCCTTTGGACAAGGTATTTTTGCTTTTATTAGTTTCAATAGTGTATTGATATATTTCATGATGTAGTTCACCGCTGTTTCAGGTAAACAAGAGAAGGTCAAGCTTGCAGATGAAATATTTATAACGTACGTAGACCCTTAACATTTTAATTTTATTTCATATACCGGTTGAAAGCAATTCTTTGCGTTGTTTGCCTAGCGACGTGTTTGAATGCCAAAAATGGTTATATTTAGAATATATTCCATTATATACATCTATTTTAATTGACATCGTCGATTTAATATGGAACTAACAATTAGGATGTGTTTATTTTCAACACGATTATATTATATTATATAATATTATATTATATAATATTATTATATTATTATATTATATTATATAATATTTATTATATTATATTATATTATATTACTCACGTGTTCTTTCATCCTAAAATAATATGGTTTATGCATGTGTCTATTGTTTTTGTCAAATAAAGTACATAGCGGACTAACGAATTTATAATTATTGAAAGTTATTTTTTATACTACATCATATTAAAATTGTATGCAAATCCATACACGGTATTTAATGATCGTTGTATGTAAATAAACGTAAACTATAGTTTTTATATTATTTGTATCATAAATTTAATGCAAGGAGCAAACTAAATACTCGTTAGGTTACGCATTTCAAACAATTCTACTCAGTCGTTTATCAAAAATAAACTGCATTTTATAATCGAAATATGAGATTTAGGTATGAAGTTACAGAACAAACAATGATAAAGATATGTTATCCGGATTGGATGTTCAGTCTTGATTGTCATTTCTGCATACTATAACCTTTTTTTTAAATACAATATAACATTTAGCTATCACTCATTATTTCAAAAATGCCGTCCATTTGACACCTTAACACGAAAATTTAATACACCTTTTTGTTTGACAGATTCAAAATCGACAAAGATGATGATAAAAAGGTTTTCAAGATCGATCTGGGACTGAAATGCAGTATCATAGATGAGACACTGCTACGTGAGTTTGAGATACCTATACCAGTTTGTAACTCAAACTTCACTTTGCAAGGTAACTATAACATGTACTTGTTTTATGGGGCCTTCAATGAAGATTGGCTTTATCAATTTAGTAACCCTCCTCTCTAAATAAAAAAATACTTACTTATGTATTGTCGCTCATGCTTATAGATTAAACTACATGGTAGTAATTGCATTTGTTAAATATACATTCAGATACTCGTATTTACTTCGCTCGTTACATATAGGTTCATATCTTATGAACGTTAAAATAATGCAGTAAAAATGCAGTACATTTATCTTATTCATATTACCACAACACTCGGTCACGCTTGCTGACTTATATAACTGTCATGTTTATATCCGTCTGTTTATGTAGTTAAACGGATACAATTTCCAGGCTTATTAACAACTTCGTGTTAATTTTATTTTGATTTCCTGACATTTTGATAGCATATCGCGACATGTCTTAAAGGTTGTTTAAATAAAAATAAATGTGCCCGTTTAAAAAAACGCCATTGTTTTGCGTTTTTGAGACATGAACTAACATATTTTCCTGAAGGTTCAATGGAAGTGTAAAAGTCGAAATTTTATACATTTACGATTTACTTTATAATCATTGAATGTAACCGTAAACGAAAACAACATTTTGTTTATTCACGGTTGTCTAATAATTAGACATCGCCGGGCCTGAATGGTGTAGTCGGTAAAGTGCTTGAATACCCCGCACTGTCTGTCAAAGATGTACCCACAATGCATTTTATCGTTCTTACCCAAGTAATGAATGTTAGTGTTCTCATTCTTGCAATGCTGTTTAATCATAGGAGAGTGCAATGTATTCTTGGTAATGGCACATGGTATATGTGGCAATGCTGTATTTTTGTATTTTAGGAAATATGAAGGATATTGCTGCATCATTAGGCGGAGAACTCAATAAAGGCGTGTTTGATTTATTACTACGACAACTGGGTATAGATACAATTCTTCAAAATAAAAAGTGTCAACTTCCACCACAACCGACAGGTCAGTACTGGTTTTAGAAAATATCGATTACAAACTAAAGATTGCAAATATTTCTCCTATGCGGCAGATATGTTTACATGGAACACAACTTAGTGATTTCGATTTGCTACAATAGTTCACATGTGTCTGCATATTACCATTCACGTCTGAATGTCATTTAATGGTGCTTTACATTTGGATATTTATATTCAAACACGAATGTAACATTCATGCAAAATTGACACTGATACTATTATATTTATAATGCGTATCGTAGCAGTGATTTTTTTTAAATCAGTTTAGATGTGAAATTATAAAAGAAACAGTAAATATAATCCTTCTTTGTCCAAGTTTCATTTAACATCTTAACTTGAAATTTTCCTCAACTTAAATACTTGAAATACCATAATTTCATTTACATTGGTCATTTTGTATATGATCATGTACCAATCAGTTCAGATGTGTAATGACTTCAATTTTGTGTAGTCCTTTAACGTGTAATGAATTAAAGCAATTATTTATAAAAATTCTGAATTTGGAGTTGAGGAAAATCTCAGCTTGAGATGTTTGGCGACACCGGTTCCATGTTTATTTATTGAGTTATATCATTAAATTTACCTTTTCAATTCTTGTGTATACTATTTTGATTTGTAATTTATCTATTATTATAACTGTCTTTATTTATTATTGTTACTAACTTTACTTAATATTAAAGTTATCTAAAGTGATTAATGTATAATTTCAGTTTAAATCGAGAAACGTTATTTAAAAGATATGAGACTAAATGCTATGCAATTTATATTTTTATCATATTATGGTTCGTTTCAATTTTAGATTGTCCACCTGCAATGAATATATCGACAATTATACCAGAAAGTATTAAAGACATTGTGCAATGTGGACTTCCTGACAACTGCTTTGGTCTGATTTGTTGTGCTGAGTTCAGTTTCACCATCCCTTTGTCTAGCATTGAAATGTCTGTGGCCTTTCCATTCTGGTTCAAGATGGACCCTTGTGAATTTTCGTTTGAAGCTGGAATAGGCGAATTTTCATTCAAAGAACAACTTTTACATTATGATTGGGGTAAGGACATCATTTTACTAAATAATTATGAAACGACATTAAATATCCTATTAATGTTATTCAACAAGCGTTTCAAGAAGTATGGTACAAACGAATCAATGAAAGCGTAACAATGTATTTTAAAAGATGTTGAGAATGTAATAATGAAGCATTTAGATACACCCCCGAAGAATTTGTCTGATATCGATATAGTTATAAAAACATTCTTCATGTTTAAAATATAATTGTGTTTAAACCTGGCGCTAAATTTGTCAAGCCTTTCATTACAAATTCAGATTAAGAACACAATGAACATTCTAGCCTAAACGTCATGTTTAAAATGAACATATCTATCGACCATAACATTTTTGTTTTAGGTAAACCAGTGAGAAAAAAATCAATATAAATAAAATTCCATCGTTTTCAGTATTTAAATAAGATAAACTATTACAATGTCAATATTTAGAACAAAAATCGACATGATATTTATCAATATGTAAACGTCTTATACTCAAACAATTTTGTTTCAGGAAAACCAGGAAGTATAAATATTGGAAAAGGAAATCCATCACCAGTTGTTATCAGGTATCATATTAAGATAATCATTGTATTTTATAGAGTATGATACATATCTTTTTATGATAGTCATTGCATATTGTATGCAGAATGATTTACATAAAATATACAGCATGATCAAAGCCAATAAAGACGACCTAATGTAAGATTTATACTTCAAATGAAAAAAATGTTATATTTGAAATTTATTTAAAGCGGTGTCTCTTAGTACATAAATATAAGATTACTACTGGTCTTGACACTTGATCTTAGTATCTAAGCTTACCATGAATGAAGCAGTGGAAATATACTGGATACCAGTACTGCTACAGTTATAAATAGAACATAATCCAGAGGAAACGTGAAATACACTATAAAACATTACAAGTGATGTTTTATCTCAAAGAGAAATATTAATCATAAAATACATCTGGTTTAAATGTAAGGAATAATATATTACCCATTTGCTTTAACACATACTTAATAAATAATTGAACATTTCATATAAATTATTTTACATACAAAGAACAGTTACTCTAATAAAGTTTTCAGTTGTATGATATTGATGTTTTAAAATGATTTACATCGCTGTATTATGCTCACATTATACCATTTTTTTTAAATATAGCAAGGGGGCAAGGGAATAAAATGATTATACTATCAATAATTTCATAGAAGTAAATAAAATAAGAAAACGTCTTGAATAACGCATTCCAACATTGCGAAAATGTTTTCAAGAAATAAAGCCGGCGTCTTTATTTATAAAAGTTACAGATACATGTTTAAGGTAAACCAGGTTAACACTGATTAAATGTTTGCAAGAGCTAAAGCTGAATATATGTTATAAAGGCTACTGCAGATATAATTTGATTAAACCTTTTGAACTTTTTGAGGAGAAATAAACTTAAGAACGTTTTCAACAAAAATAAAGCTGGTTCTTGTTATAAACAGCTGTACCACATGCAACAATATCTCATATTTATTAACTTAAAGCCAAATATTTATGGTGAATAATAAGGTGAATTTTGTGAAAGTCAACCCATTATGATAAAAATACCTATTGGAAGCACAGAACTAGCTTAAAATGAAAATTGGAGAACCGGTTAATATATTGATTTATGTTGAGTATATGAGTATATGAGGGTTAATGAAATAAGCAACTCCCTTACTACACCTACATCACATACTTAAGCAGTTTAACATTCCTGAAAAATAATAGTGAATGAGCTCCATGGTTCCAAGGAATCCTAAAAATATAAAACACTGAGTCAAAGTACTAAGTAAAACTAAAAAATACAAAAGAGAAAACACCATTCATAGATCAAATTCAAATGTTTTGAATTACAATTATTTAATGTATAATACTCAGTATATTAAAAAGTAAGTACAAAATTATTATTAAAACGGAGATGATGGAAAGCTTGATGAAGGAACGTTTCTATAATTACTGTTTTGACAAATTGTTGCACTGCCTTTCACATTAATTTAATGTAATTTTATATTGCAATTTTCATTTTAAAAAGATATATGTATGATCATATATGATTTTAAATCCGTGAATGCAGTTGTTTATATACCACCGTGAATTCCGATTAGAAACCCAATTTAATAGCGAATTCATCATTTGCAGACATGTATCTTAATAACAATTTAATAATGATAATATTTCCCAGGTGTTAACGTATATATTTGATTGCAGATATGTTCTTGATAGCTACCCTGATGGTTTTATCGTGGACATAAGAGTTGATATGTGTGTTCCTATTGACGGAAGTAATGTTTGCATACCAAATGAAGGATTGGCATTGCTGGAAAACGAACACATACCAGCGTGTAACCTTGCTGCTTGGAAAAATGTTACTGGTACTTTTTCAGTTTCACTAAAATTTACAATTGTAGTATTCCTCCTGAGCTTTTCTAGTAGCCATAATATATAAAATGAGAACAGCTTTAAACATACATTTAATTTGCAATGATTAATTACATTTTTGTCTTTGATGATTTGATTTATTTATTAAATATCAAGATCATAAAATGAAAACAATGTTTTTAACAGAAATGACTGTGATAACTATAAAAAATTGATTAAATCAATATTTTTGGAATGATATATTAAACATGTAACAATTGATATTTTAATTGTTTAGATTTTTCGCTGACGGGTTGGCTCAAGGAAAAAGGCGAAGACGTCTCCGGCCAGTTATCGGACGCTGGTCGGGCAGCATTGATGGAAGTTCTCGGTTTAAATGAGTTTCTTTTATCTCCGCCATGCGACCGAAAAAGAAGTCCATATATGCCATCAGTGAATGGATGGAACAACGGTAACATTATATGAAAATATCTTGACCATTTCAAACAATAAATGCATCATAAAAACAATGTATTTGTGCGCTTATTGCATATTTAACATTTATTTTAGAAATTATAATCTAGTTGAAGTTTGACATTGACATTTAGAATTGTACATTTATATTCGTGCGAAAATCACAACTTGTGAATGAGTATGTTTTGCATTTGTCATCCATTAATTCCATACATAGCGTTTTGTTGAATTGAAAATATAGATACACGAACTAAGACTTCGAGCGTGATTTGTCTAAGTTGCAAGAACTTGTTTCACAATCGGAGTATAATAAATATGTTTAAACCAAGATATTATATTTTTAATCACATTATTTACTGTGCAGGAGTGTAATAAACCCATGATATATTTTTTTATATTTACCTAGTGTGATATCATTACCGATTCTTTGTTCGGCGTTTTTCTCGGCACTTGTACGTGAAATGCCGAAGAGTACGTCGATTTGTCATGATAAAATGACTTTAGTTTTAGACGGTACGTCATGCGATAACTAACGAAAACTAATATTGCGAAAATATTGTAAGGGATTGAAAACATGATTACAAAATAGTTTAATTAGATCAATGCCATCAAGAAACAGTAATAGGAATTTTATCAACAGTACATGAAACAAATACGCCAGAATAAGTTAAGAAATAATATCCGTTGCATGAAGCGATGGAATGTTGATTTGATGTCGGTATGTCGTTTAAGGATTGAATCGGAAAATAATTCCATTTAAATAATAAGATGTTTACAAGATCATTTCGCTGATATAAAAGCCTAAAATTGATTCAAGAAATGAAATTATGCGACTGGTTCATAAGCCGCTTTTCAAGAATGGTCTTTACACAATATGCTATTTAAGTTTCGACCAAACTACCATGCTAATGATTAAATATTCTTTTCCGTATATTGCTATCATTATATATTGAATGTTTCAGCGTGTCCACTAAGTTTCGTTGACATGCCGTCACTTCCGGCAGTAGCATCATGCCATATACCGGAACACTGCACCGCCATTGACTGCTGTATAGATGTAGAGGAGATTGGCATGTCATTCAACGTGTTCCTTGACATCGATCTATGCACATATGTGGTGTCCGGAGGGATTGAAAACATGCAGTTCAGCTTCACCTTGTTTAATTATGAATGGGGTAAGCACTTATTGCTTAATTATAATTGATAAAAACAGGTACATGTATTGTAAAACGAATACAGATAATGCAGAATTATTTACAAATGATTGCATTTTATTCTTATTCAATTATCTATACACTATTGTAATTATACAATTATATTCTTTCGTTGGCTCATTTATAAAATATTAGATATGTTTTAAATTTTGAGAGGTCAATACAGGGGTTATTGTTTGATAAGGTGCAGTTTTATACTGGTAAGAATGCACATGATACATAGTTGTATTGCTTCATGATTATATCCTTAAGTTATGTGTAAAAATCAATGTTTACCGTCACACGTTTAAACATATAGTCATAAACATAAGTTGCAAATTCTTCTGTAGTACTTCAGCACGATAAATAGAAAAAAGTGTATTTTTTGTATTATACTATTTTATTTAATTATTTAAAAATGAGTGACTTACTTGTTTATAACAAACCGTATATATATGAACTGGGTATTGAATCATTATATGGGCAGTACCTTATGTGAAAAGCACTTAGCGAACGAAACAGAAATTTGTTTCATTCTTATAAACTTTTCTAGTAAAATACTTTTAAACATACACGTTAGTTATATATTCCATTCCATACAGTTGCGTTTTTTTATAAAATTATGTTGAATGGTGTATGTTACAATACAATGTATTAAACTTTTATTTGTTATGTCATGACAAAGCTGCATGCTTTTGTATATACGAAAGTGACACGACACTCTTACTAATTGGACTACTGGCACTGCTGGACTACTGGCACTGCTAGACTACTGGCACTGCTCTGCACGTCTTGTTATATTTTCAGGAAAGACAGAAATCAAGACGATTAAGGACATAATTCGCATTAAGTATGTATAAAACATGTTGTCTGCTTTTGTATGGTTATATAAACCAAAGAACAATTAAAAACAGTGGTAACAACTTTAAAACGGTCAAACTAACATTTAGGATCTTAAACATGGTTAAGAGTTCACAAACTCCCGTTTTACATTGGTTACATATGAGCACGAAACGAGTAAATAAAAATAGACCGACCAAACAGTTTTCTTATACAACTGTAGCAGGCGTCAAATATATGATGTAAAGATTTAAGTACATGTATAAAGCGTTATAGTGTAAATTTTAATTTTATTTTCCTTAACGTTTCTTAGGTTAAAATTTGTACTTAATGCTTAAGCCAAAATGAAAGAAAGAATAAAGAATGTGTTATAGCATTTTCATCGTTAGTTTTTTTTATGAAATTTATACTGTCAAAAGAGATTTACACTGTATCCCAAGTTTTTGTCTATCTTAGCAGCACGGGATCACTGACAGGCTAGTTCAGCTGGGGCAATTGTTTCATTACAGATACTCAATAAAGAAACCTCCAAACGAAAAGATATTTCTGATCGATTTCAATATTGCCGCTTGTTTCGAGATGGATGGGTCCTGCTTGTTTGAAAAAGACATCCTACAAGGAACTGAAGTGCCCCAACCGGGATGCGACATGTCATTCGATTTCAAAAGTAAATGTTTTAATATACCAAATGAGATAAATATACAGTCACACATAAATATGTATTCAATAAAGTGAGTTTAATATGGGATATATGTGATGCAAAATAACTTTAAATGAAGATTAATTCTGTTAAATAGTTTATGTATTCGAGTGTTATTTAAGTCAATAATATTATTTACACAAACCGATATTTAACTGCAGTGGGTAAACTGTTGGTTGTTCACGCCAGAGGTCGCGGGATCGATCTTAGATTCGACCTGATGACCTCTGAATGGAAACACTCAATATCATTTTATACATAGAAAGCGGATTCTAAGTGATTCATATTTAGCTTAGAGAGTTTTTCGCAATGAGCTAAAATAAATTATTAAAAAAACTTACCTTTGAATAACCTTAACATCTTCCTCCGTATTATTCAATGCTTAAAATTAGTTTTCATATTTTCACAGAGGTCATTATTTATTTGATAAATAATATTTTAGTATCAGATGTTTTATCAATTGTCCATTAGCACCATATATTGCCCTTTGATAACAAATACAATTAAATATTCAATCGAATATTATCAATTTGTAGGTTTTTCACTGTCCACGTGGTTAGATAATAACGGTCTTGGCAATTTGGACTCTTCTTCCGACTTATGGGGAGAAGCTATGAAATTTGTATCAGAGGTGATTGGCTTGGATAAATATTTTTTGGATGTCCCCTGTGAGAAAACTGGTGGACTGTATATACCTGCGAAGGACAACTGGAACAATGGTAATTATTTCAGCGTGTACACTTATCAGTCTGTACTTTTGTTTCTTTTTATAACATGATATATTATATTAATACAAATGTTGATAAGGTACTATAAGAACGAATCAAAATGTTATTTAGCTATTGCTTCAACACGGGGGTTGTTCGATAAGATTTTATATAGTTTACGTATGCTAGTATATAATTGGGTATTGTGCTACAGGGAGAACGTCGTCGAATTTATGTTTAAAAACGTCCTTGAATCAATTACAATTTGGGCGCAACTTGTCTGCTACATATGAAACATCATACTATAGTTTTCTGAATTGAAGAGAGACTCGAATATACTTTCAAGGGATACATAATTGTTGTTTTTTTATTCCAAAAGTCTCTACATTAATAAAGTCCATTTATCGAAAAACCCTCGTGCATGTGAACTGCTTGTTTAACCTTTGTGTAGAGATTATTATGTATGAATGAGAGTGGGCCAACTGTGTGTTACATGTATTAGTATTTGTCTACACCATTTAACTGAAATTTAGCTCCATTTACTTTATTGACACGAGAATTATATACCCAGCTTCAGGTTATGATAAGCTACGTTGCAGAACAGATGTTGATTGGCTCAGCCGAATCGACTAAACGTCAGTCACTAAACGTTTACAAAAGTGATAATAGAAAGAAACAGTGATGTATTATTTACAGAATTTCGAAACAAATGTCTTATTTATTCATTAATTTGATGATTAATTGATTGATTGATTGATTGATTGATTCATATATTCATCTATGCATTTATTTATCTTATTATTTCAGAATGTGAGCAGTTGACAAATGTTATTCCACCATTACCTGACTTTGCCGTATGTCACGTGAGCGACACGTGTACCTCGATAAACTGTTGTTTAGATGTACAGTTTCTACGAAGAACGCTGAATACAAGATTTGAAATTGACTTCTGTAACTTTGTCATCACCGGCGGAATTGAAAACTTAGATTTTAAATTCAATATATTAAATTACGTGTGGGGTAAGTCATGGTGTAACTACCAGCAAAACAGCATTCTACATTTACTGTTGAACCTTGCAGTTAATGTTAAGCAAGTTTTATTATTTTGTTTACAGTATTGTTCAGGCTCATGTTTAACCAAAATATACTTAAATACTTAAAAACTTAAATCTAAGAAAATCAGTTAGATAATCACACTATTTTAAGAAACATTATAGCTTATTGAAATTATTCGTTTTAATACCTGATATAAAACGGGTTTTGCGTTTGAGAGAGAGAGAGAGAGAGAGAGAGAGAGAGAGAGAGAGAGAGAGAGTTTTAACAGATAAGTATGATTATACTAGTTTTCTTGAATGTTACAAAGTCAACTTAAGTTAAGTCTTTAAAATTTGTAAATATTCCGGTATGTAGAGGTAACGTAGGATATAATTCATTGTTGATATATATATATAAATTGCAGGACAAAATGAAGAACAGACAATTCTTGAGATGATTAAAATAAAGTATGTAACTACTTTCATAGCACTCAAATAAAACAGTCCGATATTTATTAAAACAAATTTATAAAAATAAACGAATTTTTAAAGGAAGCGAAAATAACAGCGTTCAGTATCACAAAAACACTGAACAAATACAGTAAAACCTGTTTTAATGGTCACCTCTCTATAACGGTCCCTTGCTTTAAGAAGCAACATAAAAATTTTGCTTTTTCCAATATTAACTTTTTACAGCATATTAACCTATATTAAGCAAGAATCTCTCTTAAAAAGACAATTACCATGACTTGCTGCTAAAAACTGGTTTGACTTTATATGTCAAATTAAAAAATCAAAATATACAAGCTTCTAATAAGAAATTAGAATTATCAATTTTACACATGCTCCTAATTTGTCTTTGTCATTTTTGTATCAAATTAATTATTTCCTTAATCTTTTACATTGAATAGGTATACGATTGACAAAACTGAGAAAAACTTCATAATCGACCTGTCCGTGTCTGTATGTATGGATGTCAACACCGCTTGTCAGTTCAATATCGACATTTTCAAAGGCACTTTGATGCCAATTCCTATCTGCAATTTAGACATGAACTTCAACATCAACAGTAAGACACAGTGTTTTATGGTTTTTTTCTTTGACTTTTAAAAATTCCAATCTCACTTCGATGTACGCATTTAAAATATTTTCGTTAGAAATCGCCAATTATTTTTAGAAATTTATTTTTCTATAAAACCCCTTGAAACGGACTACTTTTTTCGTTTATAGTTGTTTTGTATTCCTACGCGTTTACTATACAGGAGATAGTTGAAATGTTCATTCTTATATTTTACTTGAGAGGGGCGTCTCAAACTAAAAAAAAGTTTTTTCATAGTCAGAATTGGAATTATGATGATCAACTTCATCACTTTCTGGTTCGGACTTTTTCGATTTGTGCGTGATTTGAAATTCTTAACGCATGCATAATTAATATAATTTTATTAATTAATTTATCTCCGCCATTACATACTGTTAATGAAATTATGTTGAAAAAAGGCGCAACCCTATACAAACAAACATTCTATAGAAAAGAAATAATAACTTACTATGCTATTAGTAAATTAGTATCATAACTGTATTTGAATACTATACTGATATATATATCAGATAGGATGACAGAGAATTGATATGCGTTCTACTCTATATTATTTGATACACAGCAATAAACATGCTAAAATAAAAGTTCATCAATTTAAAGAATGTATGCCTGATTGTCATTTGTATCTCACCTTGATTCAAAAGGAAAGTTATCAATCCTGGTGGAGAATTGTGAGCTCGAGTTCTCGTTAATCTTCAAGTATCCCAGGAAATAGTGATTAGCTTAACATATCCCCTGTAAGCCATTGATTAAACAACCAAACAAACAAACGGACTGTACACTATGAGGATTGGCTCATTTATTGTTGTAGATTTTTCACTTTCTGAGTGGTTGAAGGATGTAGGACACGAGGCAGAAAATAGCTTGTCCACTGCAATGATTGACACGCTGCTTGAGCAACTTGGGCTTGATACATTCCTGCTACAGCCACAATGTGACCACAGTGATTCCATGTATGCCAACTCTGTTAAAGGATGGACTTCCGGTATGTGTTACTTTTTTATTATTTTAATTCAGGTATTCCTCTGTAATTTCTCCTCAAACCATCTTCGGACATTTAAGGAATTTTATTTGTAGCACAGCCTGCGTTGCTAACATATATTGCAGGATAATCTGATCATTAGATGATATAATGGTATGTTTTGAACTAAGACAATATGTATGCGAAATCTTGAAAAAACGAAATTCGTAACTATGATAACATAGTTACAAATGATTTGAAGACAAAAGCGAATTTGTTATCTTTGTTTCTGATAGGTGTGACCGAAATTTGTGTATTTGTCAAAACAGTAAAACAGTTGACAAATGAATATTTCTTACACATACTAGATCTAAAGATAGATAAAGACACCAAGACAAAACTCCGCACAAATTTAACAAATTAACTGCAGCCGACATTATAATTATGAACCGATAAAAATGATAGTAGATCTATGATAATAGATATATGCAATATTCAAAAAATTGTGTTTTTAAAGCCATTAAGTATATTTACATACATTAATAGTACTCTTGTTTTTATGTTTTTATTGACAAACATTGCTTTTTACCCACACAGAATGTTCAAAATCACTCCAGTTACCTTCATTACCAGACCCCATACGTTGCCATGTTCCTGATTTTTGTACGGGCATCGAATGTTGTGTTTTCATAAATCTAATACGTAAATCTGTAAACGTAAGGTTTATGCTAGATGGGTGTAAGTACAAGTTGACGATGGGCATTGAACGTCTCGAGAAAGAAATTACGCTGATTGATTATGTCTGGGGTAAGTACAAAGAACATAAATCTAATACGTAAATATTAAAACGTAAGGTTTATGCTAGATGGGTGCAAGTACAAGTTGAACGTCTCGAGAAAGAAATTACGCTGATTGATTATGTCTGGGGTAAGTACAAAGAACATAAATCTAATATGTAAATCTGTAAACGTAAGGCTTATGCTAGATGGGTGCAAGTACAAGTTGACGATGGGCATTGAACGTCTCTAGAAGGACATTACGCTGATTGATTATATCTGGGGTAAGTACATAGAACATAATGTATAATACTTTTCAGATATTTATGATTATAATTAGAGCAAAGAACAAAATCTTATTCTAATAAAGTTTGTTCAATGTTTTATTATTTTGTAGTTTTTAACAACGTTTCTAAATACAATGAAAAAAGCACATATTATTTTTTTGTAATCTGCTAGGATTTACACATGTTTATATATTTCATAGCTTAAAACAGTGCTGCAAAAGCATAAATTAAATACTTGGGATATTAAAGTGTTTGACTGAAGCAATATTGAAAAAGTTTTCTAAATAAAAAAAATCCTCATTCTCGTTTACAATCTTTACACTGCTGTTATACATCAATTTCAGAGTAAAATCCCATTAATACGAAGAGTGTCTTTGTTTAATGTTAAGATTATCTAAAATCTAACTGTGCTTTCCTTGCATATTTTTTTGCAGGAAGAAAAGAACACTTTTACGTTGGAGGTGCTTTCCGAGTAGAGTAAGTAGACATTGCACAAAAAAGCAAACACCTAGATATAACACGTCGAACGTTACATATATTTATGTTAGATGTCACATATCTGAAGATAGTTTGTACCTATTGTCTATGTACTTTCATGCTTGACAACAGAATCAATTACATCTGAAATACAAGAAGCTGCAACAAATCGATATAATATAAAAGTCTTAGAGTAACCCAGACAAATTTTATTCTCCAATAACAATATTGTCATCTGACCAGGTGTCACCCTAACTGTGAATTAAGTTGTCGACACAGAAAAACATTAACATTGCCTGGTGTTTGTAGAAACGGGGTCAATAGAAATGACAGACTTTGATGATACATCATAATTGATGTAGAAGTCATAGAAGTACTTACACATTTATTGCACCTGCTTTCAGTATGTTTTGTCTTTGTTCCAACGGTTAATATATTCCGATGCTTACAGTACAGTTACCTGTATCACTTCGTGTAACTTTGTGAGATCACCTTACCGCATGCGAGGCATAGCCCTATGTTTGATTTAAATTTAAAATTTTACCAGAATGAATGTTTTATATTTAAAATACGTTACAAAAGGTGCTTATGGTCAGCACGTCATGTAATCACTAAAATATGTTAACAAAAAAACCATTGTCGACCATGGGTATTCGCCGTTTGAAAGCTGAGCATCTCGTGACGTCATGAATATAAATGAACAGGCATGATAAGCATGACATTGAGAACAGAAAACGTGAGATGGTGATACGGAACGTCGTATCGTACTGTAGAAATATTGTAGAAACTGAGATGTACTTAGGTTAGGTGTATAATAAACGAGTATATGGACCGAAATGCTTCGACTGTCCAATCCATAAACATATTATTTGTTTAAATACTCATGTGTATTGCTCATAAGATATATGGACATAGAACGCCATACAAAAAACTAATCAGAAAAGCCAAAATGTTTTTGTTTCATTTCGATTCGATTATTTTCGGAAAAAGTTTCCGAATTGTTTCTATTGATAAGAGTAGCTGCTTTTTCACAACTATTCTACATATCAATAAAAAAATAATCCAATTTGTAAGATATTAAACACTGTTTTTTTATCAATTTAGGTTTGTTGTGTGGTATACAATATATAAACTATCGCCACTTGAGATAACTTAAACGTAATAACGTCACTTACTTATTGAACATTTTATATTCCAGCTTCAGCATTGATGACTTGAAAAGTGAAAAGAGATTCATAGTAAATGCTGACATAAGTATATGTTTTGAGGATGAGGATTGCATTTTTACCACAGAAGTGTTGAAGCAAGCTTACCTGCCAAAACCACTGTGTGATTGGAATGCTGATTTTAATATCCAGAGTATGTCTTTTTTTAATTGTAGTTCAATAACCTAGAATTGGTTGATTTTCCATACACGAATATCAAATGGAAAGTTAAATGGTACAAGTAGCTTCTTTGAGAGATACTCGGCATATTTAACATAGCTCTAGTTGACAGGTGTCATTCAATAAATGTTAAGGAAACACATAAGCGCGACATAGTACTAAAGTTACTGAAAATGCCACAACCTCTAAGTGTGATTGAAAAAAATATTTAAAGCGACTCTATACATCATATAATACACTTTCACTTTAAAGTTTACAAAAGTCTGCAAATATGGCATTTTTTTGTTATTATTTAATGAAACACATTTACATATTACATCAGACATTTAATTTACAAACAATTGTCGAGGGGGTAGTACTACTTTTATTTCATAAGTGGTTTTTATATCCCTCATCCATAGTATAATCGATGCAAAGTTGGTTGATAATTGGAAAAGTTTATCATTGCACCGGTCAGATAAAGCAAGCAATCACCGTTTCGAATAATTGGGTCCAGAAGCGTTATATACTGCATGGTATCGCATACTGTGTGCAATTTAGATGTTGAGCCAATTCCTGGAAAATATGTTGGTGTACATTTAACCAAACAGAACGCAGCCCTGTCTTACCTGTATTGGTGATCAAAGTCGATAATATGTTTGCAACAGCTCGCAAATAAACAAAATCGGACTGTACATTAATGACCTAAATTTACATAAAACCATACCAAAATATTTACAAACTTACAGCCACAGCTTCAAAAACGATTTTGAACATTTGTCTGTTTCATGTGGTCATATAATCCAAAATGTAAAGAATTTTTTATTTACAAACATGTTGCTCCGCCGAATTTTCGTAAGAAATACGCATGTGTTTATTATTGACCGTTTAAGTATAAATCTGATGACTAGCTTATTATGGATGACTTCGAAAAGGAGAAGAAACATATATCTGATTTTACAGTCCATTTATAATTATATACGTTTTATTTCCAGACTATTCTTTCCAAAACTGGTTAACCGAAAACGGGTTTGATTTGGCCGATACTGCAAGAGATTTTGTGATAGAGAAATTGTTCCAGACACTTGGAATTACACCTTACCTCGAGGACGAACCTTGTAAACGGGATGTGAGCCCTTATATTAATGTTAAAGATGGCTGGAACTCTGGTCAGTGCTATACTTGTTATACTGCTTAGGTTTTTTTTGTTGAAAATAAAAATAATACGCCCATGAAAATTTAATTATATATTTCTGATATTTGTATATTTTATTTTGTATGAAATGTTTGTTTATAAAAAAATACTATTATTTTGATCATATTTTGATATCAAGCTGGTTGTCTATGATTGAATATTTTATCATATTTGAACATTGAATTTATAAAATATGTATATTTTTTAAGTCACCTTTTGTACACATACATGTCAATCAAATTTTGAACTGCAGTAAAATTGGAACGCAAAATAGATGAATATAAAATATGTCCATTGAAGAATTCATAATTTACACACTCTAGAATGTCCAAAAGCCATTGACACAGTACGTCTCCCTGACATTGCCACATGTCACATCCCAGATTACTGTACCGGGTTCGACTGTTGTATCAACGTGGATCTTGTTAAAAGGTCGTTCCACGTGTATCTCCTCCTAGATGCATGCTCGTTCCGTTTGACTGTTGGCATTGAGAGGTTTGGAGTGAACATATCGCTTGTAGATTATGAATGGGGCAGAACGGAAACGTTTTCAATGTTTGGTGTTCTTCAGATAAGGTTTGTACTCAGCTAACTGTGTCCGAGGTTATAAAAAACCTTTTCTGCTATCAAATAAAAACTAATGAACTCAATATAACACAATTAATGTTAAATATCTGCAACTTTAATCTCAAATCTGCATGAACAAAATTGAGGTCAAGTCAATTGTTTCGCTTTAATTTGTATTTTATCAGTCCTAGAATTTTGAGTACGAATTAGAGCTAAGCATGCATTTTCTGAGAACCTAAGGGCACGTGTCATTTCAATTTATGAGTATTTAACTTGCATAAATAGCATTTTAACACATCCAATTGTGTTGGACAAAAATGTTGTGGTTAGTAATCTTTGTACTTTATTTCCAATAGGAAGTAGGTTGGATACTTAAGTGGCCTCTTACACAAGTACAAGAATATTTGAATAACATCCTATGAAATATGAAGTTATAAATGTGATCCAAGGGACCCTAAGGCACAGGACGCAACCAAGAAAAGGGAACGCCTTTTTGCGTCTGTTAATAAATTCATAGATTTTCAAAATGAAAACGTAATGCATAACTGGAGAAGCACATTTACCCATGGAATGGTAATACAAATCATTTTATTTTTACAGATACAACATAGTAAACCTGGAAGCGGAAAAACAGTATGTTGTGAATATGGCGTTAATGGTTTGCCTAGAGTCGCATAATTGTGACACACAATTTGATGTCTTTACCGATGCAAGGGTTCCGAAAATTGGTTGTGACTGGAATACAACATTAGACGGTGAGAATTTAAATTTTTCAATGGAACGATAGTTATATTTTAAAGTATAATCATCTTTTGTTAATATCGGATTTGTACATGTGATAATACTTATATTTATATGACATCAGCAAACAATATTTACAAATTATACAGTTTATACATGTAACATGCAATAAATTTAAATACGTTTTTACACGCACAGAAGATGACACTTGTGAAATGTAATATCTTTTGTTAAATAAACCTAGCATATATGAACCCTTTTGCTTATCAATCCATTGAAATACATCTGGTTTTAAGACTTCTCCTTGGCGGAGTATTTGGACACAATTGGTGCAAATCTGGACAATCAACTTCAGGGATACATGGTGGATACCCTGCTTGAGAAACTCGGTGTACTCGGTTACATGCATGAGCATCCATGTGACACATCATCTCAGGAGTTCCTTCCATCATTGAATGGATGGAAAAATGGTAAGTAAAATGGGTTAGTTTTCAAAACGCTCGTTGATTTGTTCTACCATTTTACAAGTCTACGAAATCGTACTGTTTATTGAGCTAACTAATAAACTATGATAATTGTATCAGATTTAGGAATATCTTGCACATCAAGTTATTTTTTCCGGCGACTTCGAGCCACAGGGCGACAAAATATTGTTTGCATTCAAATTTAAAAATGTTCAATGAATGTTCTAAATGAACTTTGCGTTAAACAAGTGTAAAACCGTGAAAGAGATAGCAGAATGCTTGTATTATACTCTAGTATGTAACATTTCAAATTGTTCACTCATTAAAACATTTACAGTTAAATTGATATGCACGTTTATGTTGTTGATTTTGTTAAAATTTCTGTCACATAAAATATGTGTTAAATGTTTAATTTCACTTACATTACGTATTTATTTGTTAAATGTAAAGTTCATCAGCTATATCTTTTATCATTTATTTATATGCATTAGAATATACTTTCATTTGATATGCTTTTCATGATATGTTGTTTGTTTTGTACGTATAAATAAGTGTATTATTTATTATTCAATCAGATTGTCCGAATATACAAGATCTCCCAACATTACCCGATTCATTGAAATGCAGTGTCAAAGATCGCTGCACTGCCTTCGACTGTTGTGTCCACGTTCCAATAATCGAGCGATCAGTCAGAGTAACTGTTGACCTGGATGCTTGCAACTACAATTTCTTTATTGCGATAGAAAAGTTTGCCCTAAATATTTCCTTGCTTAATTACGAATGGGGAAAGACTGAAGAACTGAGCGTTCAAGGAGTATTTGTATTGAGGTATTTAACTTCTTTGTCTTAGAATTGTATACACTATATAATAAAACAGAACATTTATATCATTTAATAATAGAATTTGTGATAAAAAAATAATTCCAGGGGGTCAGGTCGAATTTCCGCCCGCCACAATCTCGTTGATGATCGATATATATGACATTGCGCCTCATTGTAGTTTGTCTCTCACCACTGATTTAAGCAGATAAATTATCAGTTACCTCCAAAGATACGTGTCCTTAAGTACTGGTTAACCTTCAGAATTCCAGAAAAAGTGGTTTGGTTTGGTTAACTGATTGTCTTTTAAGCCTCCAAGGGCATGAAAATGACGCTCAATATTCAACAAACAAACAACCGTTATTTTATGACCTTTGTTCTATTCAGGAATCAATGGCAGTGATAGAAAATCATACACTTTACTAAAATATCATAAAATCTCTATGTTACAAAATAAAACCAATTCTATTTATTTAAATATTAGATATTCAATAGAAGATCTAGTGTCCAGTAAACAATTTCTTGTAACGGCTAACGTTCAGGCGTGCTTTGATTCTGACACGTGTGCTCTGGATATTCCTCTCGTTACCGGGGGTCTATTTCCTAAACCAGCATGCAACTTCGATGGAACCTTTAAGATACCAGGTAACTCTCTACTATTGTGAATAATGAATACATACGTTACATTTTATAGAAAAGATCAAATGTTATTAAATATAACTCTATTTCTAGTGCGTCATCATTTTACGATTTTTAATTTCTATATTTAAGTGTGAACAAAATGATTGTATTGATTATTTTATGAACTCAAATTATATATCCAATCCATAATCTTTTTATTTATAATATCAAATCATAATTATGGACTTGAAACTTGATTAAGATTTTGCTTGATGACTTAAGCAGTACTCTGTGTTTTAACCTCTTATGTATGGAAAGAAGGGACTGGTATCCGGTACCCTCATTTATCTCCAGAAATAGTGATCAGTAAAATAAACCTTGCAAAATAACTGACTATCATTGGCCAACGCTGAAATCGGTGGACCAAACCTGAAATTATTTTTTTTAGATAGTAAAGGTTTAGCTTTGTTTTGTATTTCAATCAACTATTTTATATCACATACTATTAGGAAGCAGATGGACGTTTCAGAAATACAATTTAACAAACCATAGGTTAATATATATGTAATGGTTTGATGGGTAAAGAAGTATACAGATGAAATGGCTAACAGTAAATCATAACAAGATATAGTTCACTTAAAACTATCAATACGTTTGTGGATATTATATGCATTTTTTAAGACTTATATGTACGTTTTTCCTACTATATTTACATGTGTATTTTGAATAATTATTTTTAAATTGGATAAGGTAAGAAACAGGGATGGTAATAATTCACGATTTGTCCGTTTTACAGATTTTTCCCTGGACGAGTGGTTGAGCCAACATGGGAGTCAAGTCGGAGATCAACTTGGTGATATCCTAATTTCACGATTGTTTGACGAACTAGGAATAACACCATACTTATTGAACCAAGAATGCCACTTAAATGATCCACAGTTCGTTGGAAACCACAATGGATGGGTTTCCGGTACGATATTTATGTTTTATTTACTCATTCGGTATAATATATTTACATTTATCATTTTTTTATCAACTTGATAAAGAGAATAATCTTCTGAAATACGAAATATGCCGGTGTCATTGTCAGCATTATTGTGACTAGTGTCATTGTTATCATTGTTGTGGCTAATGTCATTTCAGCATTGTTGTTGCTGATGTCATTGTAAGCATTGTTGTTGCAAGTGTCATTGTAACTAATGTTGTTGCTAGTGTCATTGCAAGCATTATTGTTGCAAGTTTCATTGTCAGCATTGTTGTTGCTAGTGCCAGTGTTAGCATTGTTGCTAGTGTCATCGTTAGCATTGTTGTTACTAGTGTCATTGTCAGCATTATTGTTGCTAGTGTCAGTGTCAGCATTGTTGTTGCTATTGTCATTGTCACTTTTGTTGTTGCTAGTATCATTGTAATAAATATTGTTGCAAGTGTCATTGCCAGCATTGTTGTTGCTAGTGTCATTGTAAGCATTGTTGTTGCTAGTATCATTGTCAGCATTGTTGTTGCAAGTGTCATTGTCAGCATTGTTTTGGCTAGTAGCATTGTCAGCATTGTTGTTGCAAGTGTCATTGTCAGCATTGTTGTTGCAAGTGTCATTGTCAGCATTGTTGTTGCAAGTGTCAGTGGCATTGTCAGCATTGTTGTTGCAAGTGTCATTGTCAGCATTGTTGTTGCAAGTGTCATTGTCAGCATTGTTTCTTCCTTGTTTCATTTTTAGCATTGTTGTTGCTTGATTTTTTTATACATTAGTTGACATTTGTGTCAATGAAAATTAATTTCATAATAATAATAAAACTAAAAATTACAATCAAGCTGATCGTTAGTGTATTGGAGAATGTCCTGGCCGATCACACAAGAGGTTGCCGGATTGATTCCCAGCTCGGACCTAAGTGCCTCTAAAAACTCTCAGTACTGGTTTTACCAAGGAAGCGGAATCGAAAATGGCTCATATAAGGTCTGAGCCTACTTTATCATAATTTCATAGATTTTAAGATAAGGCCACGTGTTTTCATTAAACTTTATAATTTGTTTAAATGTATATTCTATATTCTAGCGCATTATCTATGTTGTTATACTTGATGGCTGAGCAACTTTAAGTAACATTAATTTAGCCCTAACTAAACAACTAGTTCATCGACCAAAAAAGCTTTTAATTATAATATTTTCTATACTTTTGACACATTTTAAAATACTTTCAGAGTGTCCAGCAAATATAAAACTACCAGCGCTACCAAGCAATGTAAAGTGCCATATAAAGGACTATTGTACAGGAGTATCTTGCTGCGTTGACGTGGCAGCTATTGGACGAGGGTTTGCCGTGTCATTTGAATTGGACGGTTGCAATTTCAAACTAGCAACGGCAATCGAAAATTTGAAGTTTGAAGAATCGTTGATTGATTATGACTTTGGTTTGTACCTCTCTCACTTTTCAATTAGTGTCAATAAAACAGCACTGAGTGTGGTACCGTGTTGTTTCTACAACGTGTCACTTGAGTGTTATAGCACTATGATGGAATCATGATATGACATAAACGAAAACGAAATTGAGTTATTATAGGAATTACCGGGACCTTTGACATTCCAATAAGGATTTTTAAATGAATGGTTTCAATATGTATTTGTATAAGACATATATAATTGTAACATTTAAGCTTGATAAATGCCATGAAATACTATTTATGCCTTACGTAAGGAATTTGTTTTAAAACATACACATAATCTATATTTCAGAACAAAAACATGACTATGATTTAGCCGGAGTCTTGAAACTAAGGTAAACAATTATTTTATGATGAATACAATAAAAAGAAAGATGTTATAGACGGAAGTTTATTTAAACTATATACCTGATATGATATTATATATGAAACATAAACATTCATTTGTGCATGATCTATTTAAAAATACATGCCTATTTATATTAAGTTTGGTGAAAAAATATGCATACATCGCTAAATTACTTCATATAATGCCAATTAATACAAGAAGTAAGTTTTTAGATATTTACATAAATATATAAACTTTGTCATTTAAAATTAAATAAAAACAAGATTAAACATAGTATTCAGGGAAGATGAAAGTTACCATCGTACACAATAACTGTTTATAAGCTCGTTTTGAAGCCAAAAATGCAAGGTGACGAGATACTGGCATGAATTATATATAACTTCGTTATGATTATGTAGCGAATAATATATTTATTTTAATTTAACAAAGATTTGAACTCTGAAGTGAAAAGGAAAACAAAAATAAGTATATTTGGAGATAATAAGTATTGATTATAATATATAACTAGCTGTTATGTAAAGTCATGTTCAGTCGCAAACACACCTTTTAAAATAAACATATTTTACTATCATCTCCATTATAGTATTTCAGTTAAGGACGATATCGACAGATCAGTGTTTGTACTCGACCTTGACCTGAGCGTTTGTCTCGATGCTACTAAATCATGTGAACTGGTGATACCCGTGTTGAACAATGCAACTGTGCCCAAGCCATTATGTAATTGGGATATGGATTTCAGCGTTCCCGGTATTAATCAGTCTATTTCCGCATGATCTGTTTTTAACTCTTAAGAATGATTGCTTTTATATTCAGTTAAAACATATTTATTATTAAAGATGAAATTGATCACGAAAAAGTTATATAGTTTTTGTGCTTTTTAATGTTTAAGATGATACCTACATGTACGTCAATTTCCAATATCTTGTGAATTTTGATTTAAATGAGGTCTTTAAGATACCATTCTATCATACATATGAACTTACAATGAGCATCATTGTAAAATGAATAACAAATATTTCAATATTTGAAAAATACACTGAAAAGTTTTTGTCTTAAATGTGTTTCTTTTAAAGAAATATTTTCGGCATTAACCCATTCCCTTTTTATATGACCAAAACACATACAAATTTAAGTGTTTAAATTTTAGTTACTTTTTGTCCAATGTTAGCACTTTCAGAATTTATAAAGAAATGCATAGGCTGCCGTGAATTTCAAAGATATGTTTGTCAAATAATCTTAAATAATTTATTTATTGGCGTCATTTTGAATGCATACTAGCATGCACTTTTAGAAAAGACGAAACAAGATTTATATTTTTGCGCCTTAAGTTACCACTACCCCTATGTCAAAATCTTTAAAATATACATTTCGCATACATGAAAATCTTAAAGCATCTATCCAGTATCCTTGGATGGGGTACTCTCTGTGAATTAGCGGTCAAAGGTTGTGTCTTGAGTTAAAAAAAATATCCAAAAAAGGTTTGACAGTTACTTTTACAAGGACAATGATTTTATTCAGGTTCATGTTCATAAGTCTGGGGTCTCCCTCAACCAATCATATATAACATGTTGGTCTCACCACACAGTTGAATTGTGTTCATTGTTCTATATAAAATAAGGTCTAGAATGGCCTAGGTAAAAGAAAGTCCATATAGAATCTTTTTTAAAGTTTCTTTTCATAGCAGGAATGTGTCCGAACATAAAAGTGCACAACTGGTTGACAAGCTTGCTTGTTTTTAAAGGCATTGCAGTGACACCCTAATATTCTTTTAAAAAAGAATTCCTCAAATGGTCATTAATACATGAATCTGTTAAAAGCCAAAAAAAATATCGCTTTTTAAACACTTATTTCAGTATATATATATGCTATGCCAGCATATGCTCTTCTTATCTGCAGCAAGAAACCGCAGCACCTATGAACCATTTTAATGTGGAAGAATCATGTTACCATGACACAAAAGTGGCACAACTGTGAAATGAAGTATATTATGTGTTGGAAATGTCGTTTAACTCCGTTCAAAACAACAGCAACAATAAAATTATCCACGATGTAGAGAAGAAAATAAAAATACTTTGAAAAGCAAGTGCATATAAGACGGTAGTGTTTAAATTCTAAATGAAAAAAAAAGAAAAAAATAGATAAGTTATATAATATTTTATTCTGACGAAATAAATACGTATATTAAAAAAGGAAGAAAAGCGAACGTGGGTCGTTTCTCTAACGGCTGTAAGTTGACGATCCTTTTTCAGATAAACGGGCCGTATCAATCTTTTAAAATTACTAGACATATTGAGATAATAAAACATTGTTTTAATCTTTTTTTTTTAGCTCTCAAACATGTTTTAAGGACATGCGTGTATATGTATGGATACAAATGTACTAGTATATTCAATCTATCACTGTCTAACGAATAAAAACCAATCAACCGGAAACAAATAGTTATCATAAAAAACATCATTCTACCTCCTAAATCAAATATATGTTTATTCCAGATTTTACCATTGGAAAGTGGCTAGAGGAGCAAGGTCTAAACAATGTGTCCGCCATTAAAGATATTGCACTGGCTAAACTTATTGACACTCTCGGAATTTCAAAGTATCTCATGGAGAAAGAGTGCAGTCAGATGGAATACCCGTACAGAAACCATGAGGATGGCTGGAAAAAATGTGAGTAAATTATATTTTTATATACTGTCGTATACTGAGTGTTTTGTTTCGGACATAGTTTAATTTTATCATATCTAATAAAGTCAGAGAGACTTGGACTACTGATTATATACATGTGGAACATTATTTATATGGAACAGAAAATCACGTACATATATAAACATATACATATTGATTACATGGAAAACTGTATACATGTTCAATAATTGGTTGTACTCAATACTAACTGAATCTTGACAAGACAAAACACAAGGCTCATACTTACGTAATCGTAAGTAAGTACGTAAGTACGTAATCGGCGTGTACTGAAATAAATATTAGAATATAATAAGCTTCTTTCCTTTAGCTGAAGCCAGTATGAACACACACTAAATAGATTTTTTTAAAAATTTTTTTGAATGTTTAATATATATTTTTATTCTGTTATCATTTTTTCCCGATTCATATATGTAACAAAATTAGAAAATTTGTTAAACGTTTTAAAATAAATAAAGCATTGAAATAAAATTTAAAAAAACAGTGTCTTGATTTATCAGTCATGTCATATCTTGATTTGGTTCAATATCCGTACTTGCGTTTTTAAAGGTGCCAAGTAGTATGTGCGCAATAATTAAATAAAAGAATCGAAACATAAAACTCAAACTGGCTGCATAATCAAAGTGTACTGAATAACCTTCAGCCTGGTCTTTAAGTCTATAATTTAATAAACACGTGATTGTGAACGTTGATAAATCTGTCCAATAATAATTGACTATACAGGCTGATATCATTTTTATTGCACACACAAAACAATATTATATGGTTTTCAACCTTGAAGCTCAATTTTTGCATATATCGGTGGTACGGTAAAATACAAAAATACATATTATATGAACCGTACTAAGCTTCCAAAGAACACAAGGGCCTTGAAAAACTTTACATTTATTGACACACTTTCTCGAAGCATTAAACTTATTCAAATTTACATGTAACATGCTGTTGAAATAGTGTCAGTCACCTGATTTGATGGGACGCTGGCTCATCCTACATTATTTATTCATTGCTCTATATTGCGGTACAATTTTTGGTATTAGTGTCGCACCTATACTAGTAAAAGTTAAAATTGACTTATATTGGCTGTCACAATCAATAAAACTGGATGTTTACCATTTATATTCCGAATATATCTACAACGTACATGTAATTCATGTATTGCCAAGCTTATCATTTACATTATATTACATAATTTATAGATTGTCCCCTGGACGTTGAACTGCCCTCACTACCAGCTGATATTGTATGCGTCTTACCAGACTTCTGCACGGGTTTAGAGTGCTGCATTCACATTGATGTCCTCAAGAGGAACATTCATGCGGCACTTCTAATTGACGCATGTTCAAACAGGCTGGTTGTCAGCATAGAGAATCTTCAATTAAACATATCATTAGTAAACTACGAATGGGGTAATAACATACGTGTATTAGAATTATGATACTAATAATTATAATGAGACCAGAAAAAAAACAACAATGAATTGTGCTTAAAAAATTACCTGGCACTCACGAACGTTTTCGGTGTCCGAACGTAATTAGTGATAATACTGTTGATAAACCGATACCACTTACGAATAGCTATACGAAGAAGGCGTTCAAACGCCCGAACATATTGGCAAATATCAATGAGTGCCAGGTAAAACATTATGGACAATATTCAAAATATTATTAACAGTAAAATAATAATAACATAATGCTACAAATTATAATGGTTTGAATAATTTAAACTACTTAATATTACGTTAGGATGATGTTGTGAAATAGTAACTGTGCATACTCTCTTATATTAATATTAATATGAATGAGTATTTATCAGCAAACGCTAAACCAAATAAAATAGTTCAACTACATGAAATACTGATTTTATATTATTATAAGTGAATTAAATGCACACTTAATGTGTTTCGTTTTTTTTTAAATGCAACAAATAACAACAATAGGAATAGGTCACAAATGATATATCAATTTGTTTTAACACCCCGGATAATAACTGTCCCCTGTAATTAATGTCATTTTTGTTCATACAGTTATGTATAATAAGTATGTACTTATAAAACAGTTAATACGTTATGTCATGGTGTAACAAGTTTACTAAAGATTGCTTAATATTGCATTTCAGGTTCAAGAGAGTCGTTATATTTGATGGGCGTTGTACGACTTGAGTGAGTGTCTTATAAATTACCGCTTATATTACAAACTATTCTTAACTCTCATGCTAGTTAAAGAGAATAGTTTAGAGAACATTTAATTGTTAAGCACATTTCTGTTGAATGAGCGTATTAATCTTATATAAAATGTTGACAAGAAATGCATTTATTTTAATATAGCACAAAGCGTACACTTGGGTAATTTATGTTAATACGACACCCTTTATGTTGTAATAGTGCAGCGTGGTCTCGTGTTAGAACGTCCGCCTCGCATGCCGAAATACTGTTTCAAGTAGATACCATCACGATATGACCATAAATGACCAGGTTTACGAACCCACAAAATGGCCGTTTGATGCAATAAAATTAAAGCTTTAGTAGTTGCAAAGTCTGATGTTTCTTGTTTTAATCATACATTTATTGTTTTAAATAAAAATTTTGATTTTCAATTTCACATTTTTCGCTTAACACAATGTACAGCGAACATATTCGATATTCCAACATTTTAAGTAATTTTATGTAAATACACAACGCTTTAAACGGTGAAGGCGCTCTTGCCACATAAAAACATATTTTCACATATTACTCAGAGTGAACTGGACAATGATCAGAATAATATCTTTGTGTGGCAAGAATGTCTTCATTTTGAAATACAAACAACAACACTGTTTTAATGAGTAAAATAAGACACAATTTAAATGGGGTAGAATGAGCATTTTCCTTAATTTCAACTGTCAATGGAGTCATTTTATGAATAGAAAATTTAAACATGAAATCAAAAATAAAATACATATTTTAAATACATCAAACTTTTCTGAAAAATAGGTAATGCATAAGAAATGCATCTTCATGCATAAGAAATGCATCTTCGCAAACCTTGTCCTTTGTTGAAAGCGATGCTTAACGCCATTCAACATTATTTTTTGTTGTATTTTAGTTACCGCATCGTCAATTACCGAGACACTCGTCAGTATGCCGTGGACTTAGATATCCGTGTATGTTTAAGTAGCGACGACTGTGACCTCAATATTCCCGTTTTTACAAATGTCACGCTACCAAAGCCAATGTGCAAATGGGATGCAGGATTTCTTCTTCCTGGTAAAATATATAATAATTATGAATTGAACGAGAATGGAATAGTGAAATAAAGTAATTGTTTACAAATGAATTTTTGATGATTTTTTTATATATAATATTTGATTTTTATAAGCTTGGCTACTATCATGGATATCAACCATTAATTTTGTTAACTGTGCAGTTAAAATGTTTACATTACATTACTTATTTAAGTCATAAGTGAAATAAGTTTTGGTTTTGTTTATTTAATGTTTATTAAATTTCACTGTGTTAGTCTAAGAAATAATGGTACAAAGAATCGTTGTTTTTTTAAATATTTAATTATGTAATCAAACTTGCCAATGTTAAATTAAAAAAGTAACTTTTTACAGATTTTTCACTTGAGAGTTGGTTCAATGAAAACAATGTCAACGTTGGAGAAGCATTGCTCCCTGGAGTAATTAATACATTATTGAAAGAGTTGGGGATACTGGAATATATGAACGCCGACCAGTGTACACGTAACAACATCCCTTACATTCCAAGCGTTAATGGATGGAACTCCGGTAAAATGATAATCATACGACATTATAATATTTTGCTATTGTTTCATATATGATATGTCATAACTTTTATGCTGTATATTTTCAAATACAAGATTTTATTGATGTAATTTATTTTCACAGATTGAATTTTTATTTTAGGATTTAAGCCTATAAAAGATTTACTAATACACGGTTAGTTTACTATATTTTATCCCCTCACCGAAAAAAACCCATATTGAAACCACTAACTATTATATTCATTGGTCCAGTTGTTACTTAAAAAATTCATCCTTATTTTTTTTTCTCATTTGATTAAGTCTCGGCAAACTACATAGAGCAGTTCTAGCAAATAAAACAGGATTTAATTTATATTGGATAATACTGCAACGTGTTCACGATTGAAAAAGCTACAAGGCCTCACTTCCTGTTTGTTTTGCCAATTGTACATAGAATGTAATGTATTTCAAACATACAGTGAATAGCTGACTTCATTCAATTCAAACAGTTTGCTTAATCTCCGTTTTATTTACAGACTGCCTATCATAAAATACCTTTTCTAGCATATAACAATGTTACAGCAGTTAAATTTTAATACTACCTTTTTGAGTTACATAAATTTTAAATTACAGACTGTCCATCTGAAATTGAACTTCCAAGTCTGTCGCAAGCTGTCAGTTGCTATGTGCCTGACTTCTGTACTGGTATAGACTGCTGTGTAGACGTTGATTTACTTCAGCGATCTGTCAACATCAGGCTGTCTGTGGATGTGTGCAAGTTCGTACTCGATGTGCACATTGAGCGTTTAAAGGTCAGCGTTCCTCTGGTAGATTATACATTTGGTAAGTGAGTTTCAGGCAGTTCATATATTTACATATATTTTATATGTACCAATATACGGTTATGTTGACGTATTGTACATTAACAGTAGATACAATCCAAGTTGGTGATTATAATATATACGGTCCTCCATTGCCAATTTTAACATCTACGGCACTGTCGTCTGGTGGTCACGTGTCTAATTTATGAAATTCGAAGACTTGTTTCATTCTGTTCGTTTACTATTGCATGTAAAATTGAAAGCTCTGATAAAAAAAAATATTTTCTGTAAACATTTTTCTAAGAGTTAAAAGCTTTATCATAGATGACTTAATTAAAATGTACTTTGTTTGAATACTCAATAATTCTTAATCACGTTTCAGTGATAAGTGCCAACTGAAAGACATGTAACAAATACAATGTTTACTTATTGGTTATGATATTTAGACCGAATAATGCGTTATTTCAATATTACAAATGTAAAAGAATTAGGTCAGATGTAGACTGTTTAATACATTGTGAGACATGAACAAGTGAAGATGAATATAAACACTTATTTGTCCACAGGAGAAGACAGTAAGGTATATCTTCTTGGAGCGATTAGGTTGCTGTAAGTTATTTTCATTATAACATTTATAACCATTTGAAATTGAAGCGTTTTTGGTAAAGAATTTCTTTTGATACACACATTACAACTACTGTATATATTTGTTGTTTTTTCGAAACTTATGTATGACATTCGGAGAAATTGTCAAACACATGTATGCCAATCGTAGAACGTAATGTTTATCATTCATTCCTATTTGTGGTATTAATATCAAATATTGAAGTATACTTTTAATTCTTTATTACTTATTATTAATGATATATTAATTATATAAATTTTGCCATTGTTATATGCTGCCTTCACTTCTTCACTTCCAGATTGTCGAATTTCAGATAGATTAAATATCAAGACTAAAACATTGTACATGTTTGTGTTGCACAAACTTCTTAATGGGAAACAAGCACAGTCAAGACAAACCATGCATTAGTTAGCTCCAACATATTTTATTTGTCAATTGATTTTGTACACTCATTTGGTATACCTTTAATAAACTAAATAAAATGACTAACACGTGAAATGCATGGATAGCCTTTTTATGTGCGTAAAAGTGTAATTATTATAAAATACCCTTTAAAGCACAGTCTGTATCTTTGATGCATATGACCTGATAATATCGGTCACATTGGGTAGTTTATTAATACTTCGTAGATTTTGTTAAATGAAATTGACGAACTATATTTGTTGACTCGTTACCTAGTTACCCATTGCTAATGTTTTTAACACAGGTTCAGCATTCATAAACCAGACGATGCTGCATTTAGGATAAACGCAAAAATAGAAATTTGTTTCGAACACGACGGTCCATGTGTGTTTAGCACTGTTCTATTGCAAGACGCGATGATCCCAAATGTGTTCTGTTCATTTGGTACTGGTTTCAAAATCCCAGGTAGGGAAATATATTTATATCGACAAACACTGATTTTTGGTAATCTAAATGAAGATATAGAAAACACTATTCATGTTGTTTTCTAATTTCATGTGTACTTTCCTTTTAATAGCTGTGTTTTTATTATTAATGTTAATCTATTTTATCTTTGGTGAATCGCCCTCGAATCCGCTTCCTGTTAAGAACCAGTATTGCGTATTGTTAATAATTTTTAAATTACATTGGGTAAAGTTGTCAACCAATAAAATATGAATGTTAAAAATTTCATGTTGTTATTGCTGACGAGTACGTAAACAACGTAAGTATTGTAATGATGTATCCTTCTAACAGTCTTGTAAATAATATATTACAGCATTTGTCTATATATATATTTATGCTAACCACAATATATGGAAATTAGCGCAATTATACAATGGCGAATAGTATTCAATTGTAATTATTTCAGACTTTTCCTTCGACCAGTGGTTAGCCGATAATCTGCTGGATTCAGATATGTCGATTGAAGATGCTCTTCTTAATAGTCTCACGTCTATTCTTGGTATTGACAAATATCTAAATGAGCAGCAATGTCAGGCGACTAGCGGCATGTATTTACCACAAGAACATGGATGGAAAATATCGGGTAAATAATGTAGAGAATATTATGAAAAATAAATACCGGGTAAATAGTGTAGAGAATATTATAAAAAAATAGTAAACCATGTGCTCCGTGAGGTGTTATATGTTAGTATTAAAATATAAGCTACGTATGTTTTACTGGTAGTGTCCACTTCAAGTTTGCCAGAAAACTCAAACATGAAAATGTCTATCAGCTATTAAAATTTCGTGTCAATCACAGTAGTATTTTCTCATATATAAATGCAGTCGCAATACTTTCCGGAAAACCCTCGTAAAATAAACATTGTGGATTGTTTTAATTATATAAATACGTTTGTCAATTTTCCCATCAAAAATTAGTCAACTAACAATTTCTTTTCCGTTACAGAGGCATGTGACCTTGATCTATCCAGTATTCTGCACTTACCTGAAGGATTGTCGTGTGCAATGACTGATACATGTCTAACAGTCGAATGTTGTGTTCAATCTGATATACTGCAAAGATCGTTTAACATTTTTGTGTCAATAGATCCATGCAGATACGCATTAGAGTTTAGAATTGAAAAGTTTTCTTCTCAGATACTACTCGACACTCATCAATTTGGTACATGGAAACTGTTCCAGCTACAGGGTATTGTGAGAGCAAAGTAAGTCGATAAGGGACGATGCTCGTATTTATCCTACAAATATATTAATACAACATAATGTACAAGTCAGAAATCAATATTGATGTAATACCACTACACTTATAATATGTCTGACACTACTCTTTTTCAACTTAATTAAATATGAAGAAATAGCCATTTCAAGCATAGCACTCCATTCTAGATATTTATTTTTCAAATACTTAATTATAATATTTGGTATTACATTGTTATTACTAGTTTAGTAGTCACATTCCACCAGATATGTAAAATTGTTATTTTCTTGTTAGATGTGATTGCTACATTTGCGTGTTAATGACAATTATATATTATTTGAGGTACATTTTGATGGAGTTTCATGGTTCCCTTGTCTGAATGGACTATTGACCATAATAACCTCTGAGTGCATGTTACAATTATAGTAATTTATACAACAAAGCAAAGTAGATAAAACAAGTTTACATGCTTGTCATTCATAGATATACCCAAATGAAAGAAACGAAACTTACATTTGTTGTTTGTATTGACTTTTGTACTATCAAAATATGATATGAAGAGTAGGGGGTCATGTGTTATCCAAGAGGGTTTATTCTGTCCAATGTGTTAACCGTTGACAAAGTGAAAGTAGACTTCCAAAATCATATCATACCCGAATTGTCGGGCATACTTATTTTTCGAAATTCACAATTTAAACAAGACAATGCTTTCAATAAGTCCTAAAAACATCAATAATGCCATTAAAAAAATGAGCATTAGAATAAGCAAAATGCGTTTTTAAATAAGAAGAATTAAAGATTATTTATAACCGCAACTATTCGACTACCCTCCGAAGCGTTTCTTGTTTCCAATGGTGGTTCTATGCCTATAATACTACTTAGTAATGTTTCTGCAGGTATCGGCTGTTCAATCTAGATGCTGAGGACGAATTTATGGTTGATGTTGTTATCCAGATATGTCTATCCGATAACGATGACTGTTTGATTGACGTTCCATTATTCACGAGGCAAAGACTTCCGAAACCGGTTTGCAACACTGAACTCGGATTTAATATTCCAGGTCTGCTTATATAAGATTATTATTTATCAGAATTTATATTTACTAGAAAAACGACGAAACAAGAGGCGTAGCATACATAGGACACCCCACCTCATAGCACAAACATTATAATACATTGAAATATAAACTAGGTAATGACGTTATAAACAGAAGAAGTGCCTTACCGCCTTAAAACGGTCAGTATCTGAACCGTCATATGGAAGCTGAAATATATGTTTTACCAGTGCAGACAACCTCACTCAATACCTGGTTTTCATATCGTAAACGATATGGTGTAAAGAAAGAAATATAATTTGTCAGATCTATGTTATTTATGATAGCATTTTACTTTGAAAGATTTACATTTACACAATATTAAAGACAAAAGTAGAAAATCGGAAATTCTGATATTTGAAAACGGTATAAAATATCTGTCAAAACGACGACATATATGAAATGTACCTAGATAGATTAAACTAGTAAAAGATTAACTGGATTAACATTTTCCATTTTAGTGAGTACGTTTTTAACGTTCTGGTAATCTCTTTAATAACGATGCGTTTTCTGTTTGTGCTGGTAGTTTCATTATTTTAAACATCTCTTCATGGAAATGAATTAAAAATGTAAGATAATAAATGAAAAAATAAACTGTTCACTTTATCAATAATTACAGCAAAATAAAAGCTAGCAAAACAAAAAAAAAAAAACAAACACACACAAAACAACAATCTATTTAACTAAATTCCAGATTTTTCCTTGATAACATGGATGGATATTTACAACATTACCGACGTACCAATACTGCCCAATAGTGTAGTCGATTTATTACTAGAAGACCTAGGTTTGACACAGTATCTGTTGCAGGAATCATGCCAAGTTACAAACACCGCCCTGCAGAACGGTAATGACATTTTGATATGATCTTAAGTATTAATTATTTGATCACAATTTACATTAACATGGCCTATTTCAAAATAAAAACAAAATTAACTTTTATTTAAAAGCATACTCAATGCTTTAAACAATTTAATTGTGTTGTGTGCCTTGACACATATATTTTCAAATATTTTGGTATTTTGTTTTTAATACTTAAATTAGTTCTGTTGAATAGTTCCTTTGACCACTCTGTCGTCTGACCACTTTGTCGTCTGACCACTTTGTCGTCTGACCGCTCTGTCGTCGACCACTCTGTCGTCTGTCCACTTTGTCGTCTGATCACTTGATCAGACATGGCTTACTATTTTGTCAATTTGGTAAAACATGTTGAATCTAAATTTAAACTCATTTTTTAAAAGGAAACAATATGATATATGGAGACAGAAATATAAATTTAATACAAATTGTCAATTATTCAATTACAGAGTGTCATCTTGGAGCCCATGACCTAGATTCCACTAGTCATACGTCGTGCTTCATCCACAGCGATTGCAAACAAATAAGTTGCTGCATGACATTACTAACACTCGAGCGAACATTCACAGCGACTCTCCGTTTAGATCCGTGTGACCTCAAACTAACACTTACAATTGAAAAATTCACTGTGGATATTTCTCTTTTTAAATTTGACTTCAGCATTGAACACGAAATGGACCTATTCGGTTTAATAAAATTAAGGTAATGATATCCATCGTTATATATTTATAAAAGCTCAAATTACACCCTTTTATAAGATAGTACTTACTATCCATTCTATTTGTATACATATTCTACTTTATATATAGTTTTGTATACTCTTAAGTATTTTAAATTATTGTTCCGACGATCAGGCTTTGTGTCAGTGTCTGTAACGTGATAAAAGTATGGAGTTGCAAGCAATATTCAATAAAGTAAATGCATAATTAATTGAAAGTAATATTAAGAAAGAAACAGTTGAAAAATAGACGGCTAATGTAACACTCTTCCATAATTTTGTTATTGAAAAAAAAGCTTATTTTTTATTATTTTAGATATAAGATAACTGATCTTATTGGAGCACATATGTATGCAGTTACGTTGAAGATCAGTGCCTGTCTGGAAGAGTCGAACTGTATTTTTGATTCAGCTGCACTTAATAACATCAGAATACCAAAGCCATTGTGTGATCTGGACAAAGGTTTTATCGGAGGAGGTAAGAACGTTTGTTATTCTTAATATAGAATGTTATATAATATACAAATTCAGTTAATTTATAACGATAATGAAATAAAACCTCATCTACAATGGGAAGAAATATTCAACAACCTTGAATGGAAAACCATTCACTGTTTACCTTTCAAAAGTACCATAGACACAAAACTAAGAACATTTCAATACAAATACATTATGAGAATTTTACCTACTAACAAGTTTTTTATCTAAATGTAAAATAGTTCATTCAAGTCTATGTGAATTTTGTGAGAGATATCCAGAAACTTTAGAACATTTATTTGGGAATGTCGTTATGTAAGAGCCTTTTGGACTCAGGTCCATAACTTTTGTATTTCAAACAATCAACCTTTCAACATATGTTATCAAAATA
The DNA here is from genome assembly GCA_029582155.1 of Panopea generosa. Lineage (NCBI taxonomy): Eukaryota > Metazoa > Mollusca > Bivalvia > Adapedonta > Hiatellidae > Panopea > Panopea generosa. The sequence continues at coordinate 39,874,024 of CM055897.1, forward strand.
TATCGTTCGGGGTTTATAACTCTTCATCAGTAAATTTACTAAACTGTATAATATTATTTGCTAAATACTTCATATTCAAGAATAAATACACGAAGACAGTTCCCAGTATTGAAGCATTCAACCATATCTACTAAAATCCAAGCAAATAGAAAAACCTATTACAATAAACAAAAACAAATTTAGGGCACACGATAATAAATGGGGAAACATGTAAACTATAATAACGAAAACTATACTGCATACAGCTTCTAATTTTTCTCAACTGTAAATTTCTACTTGTCTTATCTTTGCTTTTTCTCTACTCTCTTTTATCCGTTTTTAATATTTTCTTTTTATATTCACCCTTAAAATATTACTTGTAAGACATTGTATGCATGTTATGTTATTTAAAGGTATCATGTAATGTGTTAAGAAAATTATATAGCTAGTATTGATACATGAACAGTTTTTGTATAACATTGTATTATGTCTTACATGGAATAAAATATATTTATCACAAAAATAACTTTTGTTATAGCTTGATGCTGTTCTGTAGTTAACGGTAATTTTGACACAACTGACAATATGAATGAAAAACATGCTTTTGTTACGTTCCTTTGTTCAATTACAAAGAAAATAGTTCTAATAGAACATTGTAACCATTTGAATATGATTTATCTTTACTTTATTACAGAGTTTGATTTGACGAAATTCCTTGGAGACATAGGAAGTGACATAGTTGAAGTGCTAGATGAAGATTCAGTGTCGATACTTCTAAGACGAACTGGTTTAGCTCCTTTTATGAACATTGAGTCATGCACGAGAAATGCCTACCCTTACACTGGAAATCTTGGCTGGAATTCAGGTATATTTTATACATTGATATACAGATTTAGGAAATAGAATTTAAATGAGAAAAATATAAAACATATTTATAAAATCTAGAACTAAACAAAGAAGTATAATGCATTTAGTTATTTTATGTTTGTATTAAAAAATCAATTATCATAAGAACTTCTGAATACTCTTACAAAATACATAGTTCATGACTTAATAAGTGTACTCCTATACATTTTAAGCACCAGTGACTGGATTATTCATTTGTAAAACTTGTATTCTTTTTTGTAGAATGCAGATCATTTGTTCCAGTCAATGTTCTTCCAGACCAGATTTCATGCTATGTCAGTTCCGAGTGTACGCGCATACAATGCTGCGCTGATGTACCGCTAATTGGGAAATCTATCGAAAGTTTCATCCAGTTTGACACATGTAACAATTACATATCTGTCGGTATTGAGAAGATGGTGTATACTCTGAAGTCAACAGAATTTAAATGGGGATCGAACCAGCACATCGACTTGTTTGGTTTATTTACAATTGGGTAATATCTATATTACAATATCCAATAAATAATCGCATCGATAATATAAACAAATCGAGTGCTACCTTAGTGTTTGATATACACATTGTGTACGTGGCTATACAGTTTTTCTTAATGCTTATGTCATTAAATGACTGAATGAATGAATGCATGGTGTTTTACGGCACATCGACACTTGAATAACTAAATACTAGTGCGATCACTTTTACGCACCTAAAGAGCAAATGCAAAATTAACCATAAACAAAATTAAATGCTTGTTGCAATACAATTCCCGAAGGCATATTAAGCATACTTAAATGAGTATCCCAAAGCATACGAAAACTTAAGCATAATGCAGAACTGAATTATTATTCGAAAACATAAGGAGAATTAGATATATAAACGAATGTTTATCCCAAAATGATAAATCAAAATCATCAAAATAGTTCTAAAGGAATAACAATACGTAGAATTAAATTATTTTGAATGAAATAACTTCTATTTGCGTTATTTGATATTCAAATGCTCGTGTAATAACCGGATGAGTGCTCAGAAATGTTCTCTGTGTTTTGACCATTGTGAAACGAATATCAGAATATGATGATCATTGTGTGCCTGCACATTAAGTGTAGTTTATCGTCTCTCCATTAAACCCATTGTATGACTATTTTTAGTTTAAGTGTTGATGACGTGGTCGGGAGAAATATGCTAGTCGTTGATATGAACGTGTCCCTCTGCTATGACAGTTACAGTTGTATTATCAACCAGAATGTGCTTGACGGTGTAGAACTTGCTAAACCACTTTGTGTTTGGGACAAACCCTTCATCAAGCCAGGTTTGTTCTAAAACAAAATTTCATGTTTTTTATTAAAATCATGTCTGCTGTAGAAATTGAGTACCCATGTTCTACAACAGTATTATGATATTATAATTAAATCTAATATTTACACTTAATACAATTGGATGAACAATGCATTTACAATATTATGATGGGTTATTTACAGTAATTATCTTACTTTTTACATTGTTTATTTCCAAATGGTTAAAAATTATTCCATTGAAAAAAATAATGTGCTAGTGCATGTTTAGATGTTGTTACTCAAAGCATATAATTATTCAAATGATATATCAGTTATATTTTTAAATTGATAAAAAAATTTTTTATGATCTACTAATGACATTTATCATTACATCAGACATATGTTATGAAGTACGTATTGGTAACATACATTATACTTTACGTGTTTTTAAAGAATTTTCATTGGCGGACTGGAAGCAAGTAAACAACATTGCCGTGGCAGAAAATATCATCGGCTTAACAGCAGATCTGCTATTTGAAGAAATTGGCATTGGTCAATATCTGTCTGGACAGTGCAGTACAAGTGACGAAACACAAAACAGTTCTTGGATAAATGGTAATGATATCAATTTCATGGGGGACAAATAACAGAAACATTTAATGTTATTTTAATGTGTATTTGTCTGCAAATATGTTATAATTTGAAAAGAAACTGTAATAATAAAATTTATTTACTGCAGACTGATTTATCTCTTTTCGTATGGGACACGATATCTTTTATAAAGACATTTATAGCATTTGTATTGATTTAAATTAATAGTTCATACGTATATCAACATCGTTCAGTGATATAACTCATGATTTAATGTGTTTATTTGTGCTTTTAAAATTAAATATTCGTTAAAATCCCAATGAAATATTAACTATGAAATTAACCAACATTTTAACATTATATAATATAACATTATGATCCGTTTATATATTAAGCATGACCATGACAGCAAAGCCGGAGTAGAATACTAGTTCACTATTTCGGTATGATGTGACCTTTATTGACACTGTAAATGCTAAACATTTTTTAAACTATTTTTAGCATACATTTAAGCAACTCATTAAATACATAAATAAACATTTAACTGCAAAATCAGAAGAAAACAAAACTAGTTTAGTACATGTAAAACAAATTTATTTTAATTCATCATGTATGTTTATTTTGACCTTTCTCGTAAGCATTGGAAAGAAAACAAATCATATACTTGTTTATATTATATTACAGAATGTCGGCAACTACAAGGTCCGTTACCAACTTTGGGCGAAACACTTAAGTGTACAGTCGCTGACACATGTTCAGATATAGAATGTTGTCTTGATGTACCAACACTGGGGCGATCATTTCACACACAGATTCAAATTCGTCCCTGCGATTATACAATTGATGTGTCCATCGAAAAGTTCCAACATTCGGAATCGTTGATAAATTACCGGTGGGGTACAGCTAAGAAGATCAAACTATTCGGATTAGTGTCTATAACGTATGTATTTCTATAAACTCACACATGACGTATGTATTTCTATAAACACACTCGTATAGGAAGACACACACTCGTACGCACAGATACATAGAATACACCAATTTTCACTACTCATTGTATATTTCAAAGTATTGTACTCAAATATAATTTGGTTTTGCAATGTTGGTTAAAACAAAAATATTCTAACTTCCGTTAATTAAAATTTCTTAATGAGCTACAAAATAGATATAGGGTGCATATTTCATACTTGTTTATAAAGTGATCTTATATTTTGGTAATTTCAATTTCACAGACTTAAAACTGAATGCAATTCTTTACAAGACGTTTAACTCGGAAATTCAGCATGAATGTAAAGGAAAGTATGGAATCAAGACATGCTGCAAGTCTGTAGCGACAGCCGAGAAATTTATATAATTACACATCAACATTGCCTCTTTTGTGATTAGCCCGTGTGATTCCGGTTAAGAATAGAATCACTGTCGATCTCTGCAGAGGGGTAGGAATCCTCCGAATGGGTGTCATGTTCAATTTATCATTTTTTGTCATGTTCACTATTGTGGTTAAATTATCAACCCCTGTGTGGTTCCAGGGAGCCATGAGTGATGGCAAGAATAGGATCACCGTGGCTTATGCATGTCTTAAGAAGCGATAAATTGAGTATAACGATAGAGTTTGCTGAAACTCTGCAGTTCTGCAGGTATCAAGGTTTTAGGGTCATTCTGCATATTCATTTGTTGATGTATTCATTTTAATCTGTATGTTAATTTGTTGTTTTTGTACATGTAGAGTAAACCTGGAACCTTCCTTCCTGTTGGCATAGAATTACCTATATTCAGTCATTATTTTGTGTTTTGATGATCTCTCTTGCCTTATATTTCACAAAAATATGTTGTTTTCTTCAAATAAATACATACAATGACGTTTATTTTTATATGATTATCTTTCATTCTTGATTTTCTGAATAAATATGCTTAAACACTCACGCCATTTCCTTTATGAGAGAAAATAGCATGTAAGCATAATTCTCAATAATACCGATATGGCGACCATTCATTTAATTATATTGTAAAGACATTGTCATTTGTGACAAATGTTTTGAATAATAAACCCACATCATTTTTAATACATGTGAACAGCTTTTATCAGCAATTTGAAATGATATCATTTATAAATTACTTTTATTCTATTAGTTTATGCATGTGCAAACATTTGCTAATAAAGTACACAGTTTACATGAGGTACATACCATTTTATTCAGAGAGCCCATGAGTCGACAAAGTGAACACAGTATTACATAATATCTAGACTAAAGCCAAGCTTCACTTATCCTATCATATAAAACATATCCAATATAAGTGCGTGTGTGTTCTTTTCTATAATACCTCATTATGCACATGCAAATCTTTTAAAGGTACACACTTTATGACGTTGCATCAGAAGACGTTTACATCGTTAATATGGAAGTGGAAGTGTGTACGGAATCTAATATAGAATGTGAATTTGCACAAACTATACTTGCGAACCACCGAATACCAAAACCAATTTGTGACTGGAGTGAAGTTAATATAGATCAAGGTGAGACTGTTATGCAAATAATAAGAAACATAATTGACAAAAAGAATACAAAAGCAATACATATAACAATCATAACAGCTACAATGCAAACAGAGGAAGCGACAACAAGGGTCACCGTCTCGGAACTGTCAGTGGCACAAATGTCAATAGGGAGCTTTAACCTGATTTTAGCCGCGCGTAACATAAGTCTCCCCCACTTCATTTTGCCATGTCAATAAACGAGACGGTATAATACAAATTACCCCTCGAGATTATTCTCGTGCCAATATCACAGCATGCACATGTGTATTGCGTAAAGCACAACAATACATACGATCTTTATTATGTTGAAATATAATTGATGTAAAAAGCTTACATAGGCTAGCGTGAATTGTTTTCAATTATATGTTTTTGATATACAAATATATTAAAAGTAGTCATTAAAACATAAGTTTGAGCTAACAGCTTATAAAGCTCGACTGCGAATGAACCGATCTCGAGTCCAGATCCAGAGTTTTTTTTGTTTTTGAAATGCATTGGGTCGAACTTTGGATTGACTTGCAACCTCTAGCGTGAGCGAGCAACACAACCGTCCCGCTTTAAACATTTGCCCATTTTTGAAATTTATTTTTATAAATTGTTTTGTTATCAATTGGTATGAAATAAATAATTCATCTTACCAATTTGAAAGCTAAAGGGAATATATCAGGATTCTGTAAATATTCTTTAAATAACTGTCTAAACGCATCCCCCCAATATATCATGACTTTGTATAGTCACTGACACCGAATTGCCAAAAAAAAAATTTTAACATGCCAAAATAATTTATTGAAAAGGGATTTCCTAACTTTGGATACGCACCTAGATTAGATCTAAATATATTTCCCGCTTAAAATTGCAACATATTTTGTGACGCATTGTACGTGATTTCAAATTGATCCGTCGTACATGTTTACATGCAATTAATATCATCACATCTAAGAAAGAGTCATAAAGGTCGTCAAGCAGTATTTAAGTGCTGTCTATTTTTAGAAAGGGGATTTCGTTTCAAGCTAAAATATCCATTTTGTCATGATTTTGTGGATTTACATATCAAAACATTCCGATTTTATTTATAAGTGGTAATGAGATACCTTTTATTCACCTTAATTAGTTTTCTTGATAAATTCTCTTTAATGTTAATAGAAGAAAGAATTTAATAATTAAATGTGACTATTATAAAACGGTTGCAGTATTAAAGAAGTTCTCCTTTTCCACAGCGTTTTCGTTCTCTGATTGGGTCGCTTCCAGAGGACTGAGTGTTGGTTCTTTTACAAACCACGGAACATTGTTTCTCTTGGAGCAGCTGGGGCTTTCAAAATTGATGCAGTCATACCAATGCTATCTCTCTGACGAGATGTACGGGGACGTGAACACAATAATAAACACCGGTAAGGAGCATATGTCCATATAAACAATACAACTTATGTAGTTTATAATAAACAGAAAACAACAATACTATATTATATCTGAAAAAAAAAATGTTTGTGATTGTTTTCAAATTTGAGGAATACTAAAGTCATAATCTAAAATGTATAATGAAAACATCAGTCTTCGAGGTGGAACCCATTTACGTAAAAGAGTGTCAGCAATACATTTTTGTTAAAACAAAATTTTGTTTTATTTACTTTATGAGTATTTTTATTGTAATACATCACAAACAATTACAATTAAACTATTTCTTATATACGCTTTCTATTCAACATCATTAAACTTATGTATTGAAGTTTTAAGTGAAATTACATCACATTTTATTTCAATCATACTAATAAATTGATGAATCAAGACGTATGCAAACTGATGCGAGTGTGCAAAATTATTTTTTAATTCCACTTCTTCTTTTTTGACTCTCATATCGAAATTGAACAAAAGTAAATTCATTCTTTATAGTGATTTAAGATTAACCTGATAATGACCTATTTATATTTCAGAATGCCAGATCCCTGACAATGTTCCTGGAATTATCCCGTCATTCATGTCCTGTTTCATGTCGGCCGATTGTTCCCATTTGGATTGTTGTATGTTATCTGAAGATATAGATAAAACGTTCCATGTTTCGTTCGACATTGACACATGCAGTTCGAAAATTGTGGTGAGATTAGAAATGTTCGAACATGTTATTAGTCTTTTTGACTACGAATTTGGGAAACCGGAGCAAGTTTCATTGCTAGGAGTTCTTAATTTAAGGTGTGTATAGCATTGTTGATTCTGAATAATACTATAATACATTGTCTTAAATATTTCAAAACATATATCTATGTATGAGTATTTAAATACAGTGGTTATGACAAGTGTTTTTACACGTTTTAACAATTTTATTTCCATTATTTCTAGGGTCAATTAGGAATAATCAGACATATATATTTATACAAATATGAAGAATAAAACATATCTTTTAAACTCAATATAACTATATATAATATATATGATGGCATAAAGAACTTGATTATATGAGTACAAACAAATACGCAGACTGCAATTTCCGGCCTTTGTCGTATACTATACATTATACATGCTCATATAATCTTTTATAAATATAATTCAATTATAGTAAATGTGCATTATACGAATTAACACACATGTCAGACAATATAAAAGATTGAAACGTCTAAAACAATACTAATACCTACAATTACATTTATTATACATTCATATCGAGGCAGAATTATTAAGTTTATTATTACCATGCAGTTGTTCTTATAACAAAACCAACCAAGAAAAGCATTTTACAGTCAAGTTTAATGTTTGCTCATGTGGTATTTGCTTTAATAGTTCATATTATTAAATACTATGATATTGTTAGTTTTTGTACAAATACTGGTTATAAGGTCAAATCCTTATGTAAAAACAGTCCTAGTTTCCTTGTGTTCTTTATCAATATTAAAAGGTTCTATAAGTTAATGTGATTTGCATGTATACTCATTGCACACGATTGCTATTTTGATGCGGTAACACGTTGTATTGGCATTAATTAAATGAATTATTCCTTTAGACTATAATCAGCTCAAGATATTCATGATGTTTTATATCTGTTTGATAGATACACAATCCATGATGTAACTGTTGACAACGCATATCGAGTTGACCTTGACATAAGCGTTTGTTTCGATTCCATCACCTGCCCAAAACTTACATCAATCCTGAAGAACACCGTGCTTCCAAAACCCCAGTGTCAGTATATGCAAGAATTCAATATCAAAGGTATTACAATTTAATGTAAAATTTTTAAACCTTGAATTAAATATTAACGATGTAAATATCTAATACGTAGGTTTATATGTTTTACCATTTACATATACGAAATTCATTAAAAACAATATGACTAAAGTATACGGTTTTCTCAAATGTAAGATTTGATTACGACCTATTTCATTTTTTTTTATAGAATAACTGAATTTCAAGTATCGGTATTTTTAGCTTTTATCATTTAATTAATCAGAGTTCTTATTTTTTATTAGTAAAATATGGGTGCAGTCATTATAGACAGTATATTGTAATAAATATAAACTCATGACAATCGCACATGCATCTATTCCTAGATTTTTCTTCGGTTAAAATTGACCTCCAATTTCACTTTCGAAGCTATGAAAGCATAGCGAAGCGTTCTTGAGGATATGATGTTTTATGAGATTGTATAATACATGAAAATGAATTGGTTTCATTAAATATTGCGCGCTTAGGCTCGAAGAAAATTGCAAAACGTTCACTCACATATACTGCGTGCTTTTTATTGTTGCTGTATTTTAGAGTTTTCAATGAACGAATGGTTGACACACTTCAATATAAGTCACACCGGACAGGGTATTCCTGATTTTGTGACTTCTGTATTACTTGACCAGCTTGATGTTACATATTACTTGAAAGAAGAATCATGCAAAAGAGGAGATGCACCATACAGCAAACATGGATGGAACACAGGTAAACATTATACAAGTGTTGCACTGGGATATTAATATAGATACATGTTGTTTATTCTTTATTCATCTCAGTTGGTTACCGGGATGTTGTCTATAATGAATGAATGATCATAGAATGATGTGTTGACTATGATTAAAACCGGTATCGTGATAATGAGGATGTTAATTGAATTGTCCTGATTTTATGCAATTTTAAATCAAACCTTCAATAATCAAGTGACAAATATTAAACTCCAAACAGCCCTTAATTAAAATGTTTATACAACTCATTATTCAAATCTTTGTAACGGGAGATTTAATATTTAATTTAGTTCACCAATACACTAAACATGTCAAATCATATTTTAGATGAATGCCAGTTGAACTTGAATATCAACACCGCTCTTCCTGATGCAGTGTCGTGCGTCTTGTCACATAGCTGTACAGCTATCCAATGCTGCGTGGATGTTCCGTCGATTGGGAAGACTGTTCAGATATTCACCAGTTTGGACCCCTGTTCTTACTCTATGGATGTAGGAATAGAAAAGCTACAACAAAAATCTAGTCTCATTGACTATAGATATGGAACCGAGGAGCATGTTTGGCTTGGAGGTGTTTTCCGACTTACGTAAGTTGAGGTTCTGTTCCGGATGTTTGTATTGTATAACTGAGTAAAAACCTTTTGCTATGTAGTTATTTCTGATTAAAATATTCCTTGGAAGAACCGACAGTTTCCTAGGAAATAGGTTTTATTGAGTATTTCAGAAAGGTTAAAGAATATATTTCAACATTCGCACCCATAGCTAAGGCTTAAATCTTATTCTATAAATGCGAACCACTGACCGAGTTCTAAACAACCGGAAAAGGAGTTCAAATTAAAGCATTTAATGTTAATCCCCGTCATTTCTAAACCTAAATACTTGTGCTTGTTTTGTTTTTATTTAGATTTTCCGTCAACGATATATCCAGTGCAATGCGCTATCTCGTGTCCTTAAAGTTAGACATATGCTGGGAATCCGATGCACCCTGTGGATCATCATATACTTTATTGGAAAATGCATATTTACCTAAACTTGCATGTAACTTTACCTCCGGGTTTGTGATTCCAGGTAAGTTAAACAAATAACTATCATTTGTTTAATTTATTTGTTCCGTAAAATGGCCATATTTGTTTAAGTAGAATATAATTATATAAATAATAATACATAATCATGTACCAAATTCGAATATCTTTCAGAAGTATAATATGTAGTGTTGCATTTTTACTTGCTTGATATGTTCCCATGTTTTCCTATGCTATGCAATAGACTATATTATAGTAAGAGGGCGGAATCTAAGTTGGAAGAGCGTGTGGCCCTTTCCAATTTCAAAACATTGTATAAATATGTTTGAACTTCACTAATTAAACTCTATTCTATATTTTTTTTAGATTTTTCATTAACGGACTGGTTACAGAGTAATGGATTGAATGTCACTACACCAATTGATTCAAACATTCAAGCTGACATTTTGGGAGAACTTGGTCTCGGTGACTATTTACAAACAACACCATGCAGTCTTAATAATTATGCTGGTAGACAGCCAAGCAATGGATGGATAAATGGTGACCATTTTGAACTTTTATTATTATTTTTATACATTGTTTATTGACTATTTTAAAAATTGCAATGTTCTCTCAAATGTCAAAATATATATTATACATATTTTACAAAAGTTTAGGTTAACATTAAATACTAGTATACTAGATATCATTGAAAAATGATTTCTATTGCATTAGCAGTTTCAAACTGAAACTTCATTTGGTTTAATCAAAGATAAGAAAATACGTTTTATCAACCATTATTTACTTAAGACATTGGGCAACATTTTAAAACCAGATCAATCAATTATAAATAACTGACATAAGTGTACTAGTCGTGACTATCTGGAGCGTATCTAGTGCAAAAAATCATTGCTTTTCGTAAAAATACGTATGTATTAAAATCCGCTATTATAGTTTAGTTATATCCGTAAACGTTCGGCAATTTCCGGTCCGGGCACCATCGATTAAATCCTGATAAGCGGCTATGTTTTAACTTAGTGTTATATTCGAATATAGCCCAGAGTTTATTTCCGCGGATTGTCGTCGGGCAATCCGAGTTCATTTCTCGTGTTTATTTGTTCATTTCCCTGGCAGCACTATTTTTCCTACCGTGCTCCATAAACAGCTTCTCATAAAAAAAAAGGCACCAACAAAATAAAAATATATGTCCTCATTTGCATTTATATCTTTGTATAGCAACCGGTTTAATACCGAACGATGGCGAAATTGACCGAGTTTATACGAGTGAATCTGAAATTTTACGATAATTTCCATTAACTTATTTACATATTAGACTTACTTTTCAGTAAATATATATTCAAAACATGATTTATTCACGTGTAAGAGAGGTGTCGGCTTTTATAAATCTACTGAAGGCGATGCAAATTCACAAAAATGTTTTGATATTCATAAAAAAAGTTGTTCATTTTTTTATAAAAAGACGTTTAGTTACTGAAGCCGCATTAAGGATGAATAGTTTACAACAAAAAATATCTTAACTTGATTTAACAACTGTATACTAGTGATGTTAAAGATGTTCTAAAAAAGACATTGATGTTATGTTATTTCATACCTACAAGTACATACTCATGGCTGATCTTCTATCATATCTTCAAATGATTTTGATATTACTTCATCCAAAAAAGAATTATTTCAGACGTTACTAACTGAAATACTATTATATCCAGTATTGCATTCAATACTGTTAATTCTCCTCAAAACATTAAACATTATTTTATTTTTGTATTAAGATTGTCCCAAGAAGATTGAAAATCTACCAGTTCTTGGTGATCAAATACTTTGCTCCATTCCTGACTACTGCACTGCAGTGGATTGCTGCGTAAGAATGGCGAGGATCGATTATTCATTCGAGACCAGTCTCGACATAGATCCATGTAGTCAAGTACTGACGATCAAGATTGAAAGATTTCGTACAGAAATAGCACTACGGGAATATGCGTTTGGAAATGATGACGAGTTTTGGCTGTTTGGAGTTCTCCGTTTACGGTATATGCTTGTTTTGTGTAATACATGTACATGTATTCTGTTTTGTCTTACACAACTGTGACGTAAGAGCTGGTATATGCTTTGATAATTTTTTTTTTAACATTTATATATACCTTATTCTTTTTTTATTTCAGAATAACTAAAAAATCATTCTGTCTTTAATTCTTTCATTTGTGTAATACTAAAGAACATGACTTTTAACAATGCATTATTTAATAGTCTGATATTGTGTGTGTATTGTTGGTGAAAGATGTGATGACAAAACTATTTCAGTATATCATTTTATGGTAAAACTATAATAATCTATCAAGTTATATTAACATCTATCAAGGTATAATAACAACTGATATTTTGTTTAAAATGAGCGATGTCGACATTTTAAGACCTCTTTTAATATGACGTACTGGCACCTTGAATTTAACATAAACTACTTGTGACGTTTGTCTTATTATTTATGAGACAAAAACAAATTTGAAGATAGAAGATTGTGTTTGTAATTATCTCATGCTATTGATAGTATGACAATGTTAAATTTTAATTATATTCAATTGTGGTTGCAGATTCAAAGTATTTGATCTAAATGCAGAACGACGGTATATGGTTGACTTGAACATAAGTCTTTGTACTGAGTCGGACTGCGAACAAAGCTATGTAGTTTTCAATGAAGTTAAACTACCAAAGGTTATGTGTGATTGGGGAATCGATAGTCTCAAAGGTATGTGTCACTCTGTATTTAAGTTCTTTTATTTTTAAATAACTTTTATAAATTATCTGCAATATGATAACATAATGTTATTGGAGAAGGATATGGAAGTGCATTGCACGATGCCACTTGTTATATACTTATATATCATATAGAGAATGTATAATGCTAATGTTGTATTAAATAAAACATTTTCTGGTATATGGATGCACCAGAAAGTGCGGGAAGTAGGTCAATGAAACTGGTGGTAAAACTTGAACATGAATGCTTGTATGGGGCAGATGTACTTTTATAGGGTTAAGAAAGTAGGTCAATGAAACTGGTGGTAAAACTTGAACATGATTGCTGGTATGGGGCAGATGTATTTTTGTTGGGTTAAGAAAGTAAGTCAATGAAACTGGTGATAAAACTGAAACATGAATGCTAGTATGGGGCATATGTACTTTTATAGGGTTAAGAAAGTAGGTTAATTAAACTGGTGGTGAAACTTGAACATGAATGCTTGTATGGAGCATATGTACTTTTGTAGGGTTAAGTAAGTAAGTCAATGAAACTGGTGGTAAAACTTGAACATGAATGCTAGTAGGGGGGCATATGCATTTTTGTAGGGTTTAGAAAGTTGGTCAATGAAACTGGTGGTAAAACTTGAACATGAGTTCCGGTATGGGGCAGATGTATTTTTGTAGGGTTAAGAAAATAGGTCAATGAAACTGGTGGTATAACTTGAACATGAATGCTGGTATGGGGCAGATGTATTTTTGTAGGGTTAAGAAAGTAGGTCAATGAAACTGGTGGTAAAACTTGAACATGAATGCTAGTATGGGACAGATGTATTTTTGTAGGGTTAAGAAAATAGGTCAATGAAACTGGTGGTAAAACTTGAACATGAACACGGATGTTGGTATGGGGCAGATGTATTTTTGTAGGGTTAAGAAAGTAGGTCAATGAAACTGGTGGTAAGACTTGAACATGAATGTTGGTATGGGGCAGATGTACTTTTGTAGGGTTAAGAATGTAGGTCAATGAAACTGGCGGTAAAACTTGAACATGAACATGAATGTTTGTATGGGGCAGATGTATTTTTGTAGGGTTAAGAAAATAGGTCAATGAAACTGGTGGTAAAACTTGAACATGAATGTTGGTATGGGGCAGATGTACTTTTATATGGTTAAGAAAGTAGGTCAATGAAACTGGCGGTAAAACTTGAACATGAATGCTGGTATGGGGCAGATGTACTTTTGTAGGGTTAAGAAAGTTGGTCAATGAAACTGGTGGTAAAACTTGAACTTGAATACTGGTATGGGGCATATATACTTTTGTAGGGTAAAGAAAGTAGGTTAGTAAAAGTGGTAGTAACGATTTTAGATATTCTAAGTAGACCATGTTTTTTATATTTCATTGAAAAACAGTACATTCTTCCAGAAAATTTTATGATACTATAGGAGAAGAGAATTAAATATTCTTATTGTATAATAAGTTTGTACTAAAATAAATTGTGAGAAAATAATTGTAAATCTGCGATTGCTTGAATCATTTGGATTATAGTTGCCATTCTGGTGATAATACACATTGTTGTTGTGTTGTTTGTTTGTTATGTAGTCAATATGCAATGATGCTTTAGATATTGATACTTTATAAGGTTATCAGGGCATAATTATCCGGTAATAAAGCTGATTGTTGAGATAAAAAATTGGAATGTGTATATCGCAATCGACACAATAAGGATAAGACGGACATGGCAAGTTGTTTATATTCATTATAGTTGTGTAATAGTATGTATAAGTAAATACTAATTATTTGACGTACAAAATCGCTAAGTATTAATTTGTTTCATTTGTATGTTAATGCAATACCATTTGGACTGAAACAGTATATACATGAAATCAGTTTAATATACATATTTTGTTTAATCGTTTTGTTGCAGAGTTTTCCTTGTCCGGGTGGCTTGGAGATATGAATCTGGCTTCTGTCAGCAGCCTCACTAGTTATGAATTGGACATATTCTTTAACGATATCGGCATCGGCGACTTTCTTTCTGACAGTCAGTGCATACGAGGACAACATCCTTTCAATCAACAAGATTTTAATAACGGTATGTGGTCAAATGACATTAGACAGTGTAAAAACAAATATCAATGACATATGGTAATTTTCTAAAATTACAGATACAATGTTTTATCCTTTTTATTTGATGTACCTATCACATTTACAGAATAATTTTATATCATTATATCATTGACAAACTTTAAACTATTAGCTAATAGAAATCAATTATACCAGTTATATGTTGTCATAATTTTATTTACTATTTATATTACACATATTTGATACAATTAGTATGTTCTATTATAAAAATAAAACAGTTGGTACCGTATACTTTTAGTTGAAGTAAATAATTTTATACTATATAGTAATGTGTATGATAAGCAGAACTGTAGAATAAAATGCCGTATTTGCTTTGAATTTCAGAGTGCGAGTTGAGTGTGAGCACTGACAGTTTAGATGGTCCTATTTCATGTCATATTCCATCTAAGTGCACGGCTGTGGATTGTTGCATGGATGTTGAATCCTTACAGAGGTCTATCAGGACTTTCATTGACATCGATACCTGTAAGAAGCAGATGCACCTTGGTATTGAGAAGTTCCATTACACCATCAGCCTGGTCGACTATGACTTTGGAGAGAGAGATTATTTCTGGTTGCAGTCGGTCATACGGATGGAGTATGTTGAATTTTGTTTGATAATGTATTTAATAACATTGCATGTCTTTTTAACTTACCAGAGGTCACATTCACCAACCATTCCTGGAAATAGTCTTATAGACTTCAGCTTGAAAATTCCAATTTCAACCTTAGATATCTAGTTCAGCATGGCCGTTAGAATAATTGTGTTCATTTGACTATACATAAGGTGTCCATATCTGCTTGGTTTCAAAACATGGTTTCTAAGTATGGTTTTCAAATTTTACTCTTGAGTTCAAGTTTAAGAATAATCTTAAGAAAAATTAGCGAATATTTCTACGGGGGTCCAACACGTCCGAAAAACCCCTCCTTGTTTAGAGTTTAATTAGAAATGTATGTAAATGCATCTGAGTTCATCCCCAACAATACAATTGAATACAAATTAGAGTTTTTGAAAATAATTCTACACATTAAGTTTAGTTAAGATAACTTATTTAAAATTAAGTTTTATATTTGGTCAGAAAAGAAAAACAAGGTTTAAGATATTTATTGAAGATATCGTAGAAATTTGGAGCTATTATCCAACTATTATCGTTCTAGTTATACCTTATATGACCTCGATGGCGACAATAAATACGTCATCGACCTCGACCTTAGCATTTGCTTAGAACAAAATGACGATTGTGTACTGAAGATACCCGTAATGTCGCATACTGTCCTGCCGAAACCACCCTGCAAACTGAATGAAGGATTTAAACTCTCAGGTAAAAAGGCGAAACATATTAAAAGTCAGTACCTGACGGATTCATTCTGTTGTGAATCGTTACATATCAGTTTGACGAAACATAACGTAGAAAACTTGATTATAGGGTAACTTTTTAAACGTCCAAGAGGGTTATCTAGAAACAGAAAGGTAACTGTAACTTATATGTAACTTTGTTCGGTGTTTGAACAGACTACCCAATTTATTATGTTTGTAAGTTATATTTTGATTGGCAAATCGATGACAAGGTGTTTGTTGTGTTTAGTCTTATTTATATTTTCTGAACTATTTCGCATATTTTAATATCTAAGATACTGTACTTTGGAGAAGGGTACATTAGCAATTTTTGAGTAGATAAATATACATGTTTCCAAATACTTTAATTTTTATTTCTAGGGTTTTCGCTGAACTCGTGGTTGAATTCAAACGGCTACACTGTTGACGACAATTTACCGGCAATCATCTACTCAAACTTATTGGAAGATACAGGTTTGGCGCCATTCATCCGAGAAAGGCAATGTACATTGGACAACCAACCAAATACTGGTAATGTATATGTTACTATACATTTGATAACCGCAGTGGATATAACTTTCTCGCATATCGGATAAAGATTTCCACTATGTTATCGGTTTTAAATGTGTTAAATAGTTCAATCTCACCTCAGAACCGAGATAATATTAGAGTTCTTTTTACAGTCTAGGTTCATTTGTTTTAATCACAGTGTTTGGAAAGAAAATCCCGTCCCGAATATATCAAACACATTGAATACTAATATTAATTTAAACATCGTTATAGTTTTACATAGATCGTTTTTCAGACGTCTCATTATATAATTTAAGTCATATATTTCCATACGTCACGTTATAGATGTTTCAAGTGCCACAGCGCGATGTGTTTATCTCGGCCCTAAGGAGAGGTACATGTAGATATAGATAACACTTTTAAGATGCAGATTATAAGAATTTAACATTAGTTTGAGATTCGTATAGAACAATTCGTTCCGAAGGAAAACTATTTATTTCATGTCCACTCTATAAGAACAAGAGCAATTGTTTTTCCAAGATTCTATAAATAACACTTAGTATATTTTTTCTTCGTAAGTCATCGTATGACGTAATGTCTCTAAATAACGTCAGATCGTCATGACAAATCAATGTCATTTAGATCTTCCGTCGAGTCAGAATGTAGCCCGGTACGAGAGCCGACTTATACGGAAAAACATCGAACAATGATCGGTATTAATATTACATCAGGATAATATAAATCAAATGTGTCATCGATTTTTAACACTTAAGTTATGTGATAATCTTATATATGCCATGCAGTACCTGAGGTATAGATTAATGCAGGAGTCGTAAACTTATACCTTACACATTGCTTCCCTCGGCGTATCATTCAGTGTATTATTATGGCTTCACCCAGGTTTCAAAAATATCAGTTACATAACCTGGTATAATAGTAAATAGTAAATAGTTGGCTATTGTGACGGATGTGAAATCATTTTCGCAAACCGATTAGTCTCTTTCACAAGACGGACAAACTTTAAAAAGTCTAATTCAAAATAGGGATACCGTTTGAAATATAATGGCATACGTATAACTATCGTCCAGGAAGAGATTTTCAAAAATATCATGCTATTATAAAATATGTATTGATGTTATTGAAATAAAGTTGTATATTGTTTACTTTTATTTATTTAATAAATTGTCATTATCTCAGGATGTCCCGCCAATGATACGACTCCTCAAGTAGCTGATGGTATGGTATGTCGTATGTCATCGTGTTCTAACATTGGATGCTGTGTATCTGTGAATCATTTAGTGCACAACTTCGAGATCAATATACACATTGACAATTGCAATATGAAGTTATTTGTTGAAATTGAAAAATACAAAGTTGACTTCTCGCTTCTTGACTTCAATTGGACACAAGAGCACGAAATTTATCTAAAAGGAATTATAAGATTAATGTAAGTACACTTATACACTATTAATAAAATAACTGACCATTTCCGTGTTTTATACAAATACACATGTGTATGGTACTTGATTTAATAGTCTTGCGGAATATGTCTATTCATACTCATCTTATAAGGTGATGACGGGAGAAGAGCAAGGTCCGGTGCATCATTAAACAAGATTTCCCCAGAGGCGGGATTTTGTTGTAGATCATTCCAAAGCGGTGACCCTTGATGCCACAACTTCTCTATGTATATGATTATGTCTTTCTCTTATTGTTTTGTATATTATGCTTTTGCTGCTTTGTTGTCTTTGTCCTTAGTCCTTTGTCTTCTTTAGTTATATATAATTTTAAAATAATAAATACGAGATACATATACATTTATAATATAAAATGTGAATTAAAATAATTTATAACAATATTTTCTTATTTTTATTTGTATGATGTATATTTCTGTGATAACGTTTAATTAATATCTTAAAATACTACTTGATATCATCTGAGGGCCGTCGGTCATGTCGCCAGTGTCAGAGTAAAATAGAGAAAAAAACAACAATTTAGAACCTGCATACATACTGATGCATTTTGCTTTAACATTAACACTTGGTAGACATATAAATATTTTCATAAGTAATGGCAAGTGAAACGTCATCAAAATTGCCGTGTGTCCTTTTACATTTCGATATTTGGTGATATTGCTTAAACCTGGATATTATAACAAATCAATTTTCTATTTAGATTCAAACTTGAGAATCTTGAAGGAGAAAATATATTCGTCTTCACGATGAGTGTCAAAGTATGCCTGGAGACTGAAACCGAGTGTTACCTTGATCAAACCGTTTTCAACAAAACTCGACTTCCAAAGACATTCTGCAAGTATGACCTGGATGATGGCTTTGCCATTGAAGGTACTGTCTAAAATTATGAAATATATATAAGTACAAATATAAGTATACATATAAGTACACATAAAAGTACATATAAAAAAATAATATAAGTATACATATAAGTACAAATATAAATACACATATAAGCACACATATAAGTACAAATATAAGTACACATATAAGTACACATATAAGTACACATACAAATACACAGATACGTACACATAGAAGTAAACATATAAATATACATACACGTACACCTTTAAGTACACATATACGTGCACATATAGGTATATATACATAAGTACAAATGTAAGTACACATATGAGTACACATATAAATACACATTTTAAATACACATATAAGTACACATTTAAGCACACATTTTAAGTACACATATAAGTACACATATAAGTATACATATACTGTGACATGAATAACGAACCAACTCGTCATGTATTACATATAAGAACACAGTTAATATAATAAATACAGCATACTTTACAACATATTTTTTATACTATTTATGAAATGCCTTCTTATTTATTTTGTTCTCGTTGAGAAACTTATGATAAAGTAGCACATATGATATATTCAATAAAAATTACTGGTGTGGCTATCAAATTGTATTTCTTCGTTCCAATATGCGACGGAATGGGACGGGTTTTAGAATAAAAATGCTAACTGCGGAAATAAGTTTTTCTAATGTTATATCCTGGAATTGTATTCAATTTGCTGTTCTTCTCTTGGATACGTTTTCATGATTTGGTTAACATTTTATGTTTAAAATAGTTTTTAAAAGATATACTTACAACATGAGAAAGGTAAAGTAACATCCGCAGTAATAACGCAAATGAAACATAATTTAAATCGTTTATTGACTTTTAGAAAACACATTTCTCAGTGCTAGCGAACGAACATTTCTTATGTTAATTGAATGCTGTTTGCTGTCAAATTAAAGAACTAAGTCTCTTGATTTTTTTATATAAACAAAAAATCAGCTGATGTCATAAAAGTTACGCCACTTTTGTATATTGTTATCACTTTTTCATTTAGACTTCTCACTGCTGCAATGGGAGTTGAACAACAACTTGCCATTGGACGCACCTCTCATGACGCCATACAATGATGTCTTGTTGAGCGATCTCGGGTTATCCATTTACATGAAAGAGCCTCAATGCTCTGTTGCAGAGAGACAGGGCGGAACAGGCTGGAGTAATGGTACACATTAAATAACTTTTATATTTAATTCTAATTGATATTGGAGATATTATAATATAATTTGCTTCTACATGATATGAGCCACATCCCTCTATATTTGAGACCATAGTGTTCGACTTAAAACAAAGAGTATTTGGTAGCAGAACAAATAATACATTATTAATCATATATAACTGAAAAAATCATAAATGAATTCCAAACGTTTATTATTTACGCGTGATAGTTTAACTAGTGAATACAATATAATATAATCTAAGGGATGATATTTTGTTGTTTTTCATGATATCTGCATAAGACATATATGATTATACAATATTACAAATATCAGAATTCAAATTCAAATATTTTTTTCAGAATGCGTCGGCTTGGAAGATATGTTCTCTCTACCCGACTTCATGTCTTGTGTGGTCGACAATGATTGTTCTAGTATAAGGTGTTGTTTGGAAGAACACATGCTTGTAAAGAAAATAAGTTTTGGTATTGATATCGATATATGCAATTTTGAAGCGACCGCTTACATCGAAGACTTTTACTTCAAGAGGTCACTTTTCAACTATAAATGGGGTAAGTACCTTTGTAAATCGTTTGACTAGATAAATGATATTGTGCTTGATTTAGATGTTAACACATTTAGAATGTTAATGATGTCCCTATTGTTAAAACTCTCTACGTTGTTATTAGCTTATATTTTCTTCAATCTGCTATATATTTTGTAACCTCTGACCTATACTGTGTTACTCTGGTTTTACAAGGTAAATATAATAAGGGTTGATAAAATATTTCTTGACAATAACTTAATTCATAGATGTATTTTCTTCTCTTCTTTAGGAGACTCGAAACGGCTAAGTTTTGGTGGAATTGTACGATTAGAGTAAGATTCATTTATAATCATTGAAACTATACAATTTTATATATCATGTCTAGTTTTAAATGTAAAATATTTTTCATAATATATTGCTTCCGAACGTTTATTTATGGATTTTGTTTTCAATAAGTACATTGTCTTCTGAACTAATGCCAATACGTTTACTATGACCTTTAAGCATTACAGACTGTATAACTTTATTTATTATAATCACTTTTTAATCAAAATTAAAATAAGTTTTTTATTTGAAATACATTACATCACCATTTATCTGTGAATCTACAGCATGTGCGTACACATTTGATAAAAGCTGTTTCATGTTTTACTTTTAGTTTTTCGATAGACGACCTCACATACGAAGGCAACTTTATAGTGAATGCTGATGTCCACGTTTGTTTTGAATCAACTACATACTGTATACACTCTATTCCGTTACTGAAAAATGCCTTGATTCCCAAGCAAACATGTCGGTGGAACTATGATTTTTACAATAAAGGTATGAGGGTTTGTGTGATAATCTAAATGTTAAATGTCGAAAGGGACTATTTTAAATTTTATATGTTGGAAGTTATTATTTGCTTTTGTATCATGCTCAATTACTTTCATTTACTGGTTTTATTCATATTCAAAAATGTAAATAACGTGTGCTACATTTATTGATCACAAAGCGACAATAATTTGTTGTAATTGCAACTTTCTTTTACAGACACATTAAAATATTTACTAAACTACTAATTTACTTACATACATCTTTAAAATAGTCATAAGAGTAATAAATTATCATGTTTTGGAAATAATTTCTTCTTATTTAAATAATATTACTTGATTGTTTTGTTTTTAACATTTTATACATGTATAAATTTTGTGTCAAACTTCGATTTAACTGATGAAGACGCTGCGGACATATTTCAGATTTTTCGCTCCAAAATTGGTTGTCAATAGAGAACTTAAGACCAGGAGTTCCGCTAGACAACTACCATGCATCTTCCCTGTATCAAGACCTTAATCTTGCACAGTTTCTTATTGGCAATGAATGCCAAGTTCCAGCGACTGATGAATCGAGATGGACATCAGGTATTTGCATATGTTATAGGGCTAATTGTGTTCTTAATTGACACTCGTTGATATTTTGTATATTTTGTTCTAAATTAACTATAACATTCCACATCATTTTCGATCTATTCTGCTTCACGATATGTAAATTCGGTTTCAATTGATGTATGTTCTAGAAGAATTATTAACGTTTATAAAATTATAATTTACCCAAATTAGACTTAAGGTCTTCCTGCATAGCGCTGCACAATGACATATCACATAGTCCAAGTAAATCCGAGCTAACAACTACACCTGTCCATACCTAGACTCTCTACATATATTGAAACCACTTACACTTGATTTAATATGACGTATCAATACTAGTTTTATATCAAAGTTATGTTTTATTTTCAGATTGTCCATACAACATAGATCTAACAAATTTACCAAATAACATTTTTTGCCACATTTCCAAAACGTGCACGACTGTTGAATGTTGCATAGACGCGAGTCCGATTGGCAGATCGTTTAAAGTTGCGCTTGATATACAAACATGTGCGTATGAAATCGTCACCTCCGTTGAACAACTTGCAAAACGCACATCCTTATTTGAATATACATGGGGTGAAACTCAAAGGTTATGGTTGTTTGGCATCACGAGGCTTGAGTAAGTGTTTCGTGAAAATTCATAATTAAGTATTTTAATCAATATAAAATGTATACAGTTAAGCAATGTACAATTTGTCATAAAGAATAGTGGTTGCATTTAAATTGAAAACTATTTAGATAAAAAGTAATTTCTTTGAATTTTAAATGTCATCTTAATATATATTTTTAAATTAACTGCAACACATTGGAGCGAATATTATTTTGTAATTAAAAAAAGTAAGTAGTTCTGTTATTTGTATCGTATTCTGTGTCTTGTTTATATCTGAATTCCGTTTCACTAACATATTTAGAAATGCATCCAGATGGTCATGCTTTTCGTTTCATTGGTAGAACCTAAAGCATATGTACGTTTACAAGTCAACATTATGTTATATTCTAAGTATTCAAGTAAAAATTAAGAAAACTATTTCATTCATATACCATATGATTTGTAGGTCGTCTGTTTACGACTTGAGGGGAGAGAGAAAATATCTAGTTAACATGAACATCAGCATCTGCCTGGAGGCAAACGCACCGTGTGTATACAATGTTCAAGTTTTGGTTGATACATTATTGCCAAAAGCAGCGTGTGACTGGAACTTTGATTTTGAAAATCAAGGTAATATATTAGTACCTTAAATTTAAAAAAAAACATTTTTATGTTAAACACGTTAAATCGAACATATGTCAGACCACTGTACCCCTAGTGATTAGATATACATGAGAAAGCAAGTGACAATGTAGAAGGGCAAACTAGCCATTTTAATGTATTCTAAAACTCCATTTGCATTAATAGTATTACAGTATGCAGTCAGCTGATTATTTCTTAAGTATTATAGTTTATGATATATTGAACTTTGATTGTGTTGAAAACAAATATACAAAACGTTATTAAAAAACGATTTTAAGGAAACACGAACAAAAACTAATATAGTAGATACATTAATATGTTTGACTGAATGAAGAATTTGCGTGCAGCGTAAAAGGTGTCTAATACCACTATTGTCACTGACCATAACAATACGGTTACCCTACAACACCTCTTCTCTGTGTGTATATTAATTCTTAATCTTTATTAAATGCAATGCAGGTTTTTTTTTGCATATGTTATCGTGGTCACTATGTTATTTGTAGACTAAATTTTCCCGACAGACAGTTTATATATTTTGTGTTTATAATATTTTGTCAGTACAAGCAATTGGAAAAAAAAGAAACACTAAAAACATACCTAAAGAGATATTTGGTTTTACAATATGCAAGACATAATTTCAAATGTGTGTTAAGATAAGAATTACTTTTTTTTCAGAATTCGCGCTTGAAACGTGGTATGAATCTTATAAAATACCTCAAGGTAGTGTGTTAGAAGACAAGTATGTCACAATTCTATTGGATGAACTTGGAATGACCCCTTATATGAATCAGCAGTGTACACGCGGTGATGTGGCATTTGACAACTCTGTTCTCAATTGGGTTAACGGTCAGTTGTTTTTATGCTGTTTTAGCTTTGTGAAGATTGCACATTATAAATGGTATATAAATATACCAGTCTTAAAGTAGCATAAATATATATGTAATAAACTGGTATTTTTACTTGGTATGCAGGCCCAGCTAATGCGTCTGACTGACAATCTAGGGGTTGTGAGTTAAAATCTCCGTCCGATCTCACAGTGATGATTGGTCACAAATGTTGGTTTAATATCATAAACCTCCCACCTCTGAATATTTGGGAGAAGAAGCCAATAACTTGTAGAGATAAAGTGTATTTTGTATTGGTTAACCACCGAGCGGATCCCGTGAACGATAATTAGCTGCGCTGTGTGCCGATACACGGGTACATGTAAAACTGAAATACTGTTTAAAACGGCGCAAAATCCTATTAAATTTTCGTTTTTAAAAGTAAACAAATTGTTAATAAGCAATAATTCATAATGATGTTCTGAATTTATATATCATATTACAAACATAATAATCTATCACTTATCGATGTCATTTATTTCAATATTGACAGTCAAATGAGTATTTTACATAGCATTCAGTAATAGGTATTACAATTTAAATATTACCAGTGATACATCTAAAAAATGATATTGCACTAGTATTAAATATGCACAGGGTTAACATTCAGTATACACATTGTCCTTAAAGTACAATTAGAAGATGTAGTAATCGCCGGATCTAGTAGTGACTGGACTAATGTTAAGTTGACGCTACGTTTCAAATGTATTTAATCAATTTACTGATACACATTTTCGTATCTCCTTTATAACACCACATACAAAAAGTCATTTTACATTATATTCTATGTTACCACTAAGGGGATTCCAAACTGCTTATGATCAACTGGTTGCACTGACATGTGTAACATAATTTCTGTTTGAATATATATAACACGTTGTCGTTGACTTTTCTTGAACATATACCGTTAAGCTTTGATCTTAAAGTGTCGAACCTATTACGATAAATTATGACACCAGAAATGTGAAACAATTGTATTATCAAATAAATGATAGTATGAAACTAGTAGTAAAATAGAGAATCCGTCTCAAAACGACGTAACGTACTTTGTATTCAACAACTAATTTGCGATCACAAAGATGTCAGATAATTGATGAATGCACATATTGCTATATGCTTGTTGCATTAATAATATAAATATAAGGACTGGACTGCCCGGTTTTCCTTAACATCTCAAGCTGAGATGTTCCTCAACTCAATTCATTATATATTGGAAGACCATACATAGTTGAAGTATAAACAATACTGAGCCATTAGTAGAGGATATCATGCAAAATGATCAGTGTAAATGAAGTTATACCATTTGAAAAATTTGAGTTGAGATGTTTAGTGAAACTGGGACCTGTACTTTATTTGTTGAATATTAATGTGATGGGAACATACAAGCACCAGGCAAACTGTTCATGAACATCGTTAGAGTAAATTCACGTTAGCTCATGAACGTATAATAAATAAAAGGTAAACCATACTTATTTATATAAATGATACATTTTTACAGATTGTCCGCATGATTTCGACAGACTTACTCTCCCAGAATCAACTATTTGCAATGTTCCAAAATATTGCACCGGAGTTGAATGCTGTACCGCTGTTGATGTATTAAAGAGGAATATACACACGCACGTTTTCGTCGACTCCTGTAGCCACATGCTTAATATCGGTATCGAACAGCTCGAATTTACTGTAGATTTGTTCAATTTTGAATGGGGTACAGAAAAGGTTATCAGTCTGCAAGGAATTGTGAAAGTCAGGTAATAAATCGACATTATCCATGACTAACAATGATACAGTTATTAGTATATAAATGCACTGATGTCTTGTTCATTTGTTCAGTTGATACAAGTCTTTACTTTAATTCGGAAAACACGGGACCAGATTAGTGTTCATTTAGCTCCCTTATCAAAGATAGCAGACAGAGACCCTGTAATACTGCGTCTGCTTTCGCAAAGCATCTAAATAGGAGCGGAGAAATTCGTTTTTAATTTTATTTACCTTACACATTCACAACATTTGTCAAAAAAAATACATACATGGGTATTTCATGTAAAATATCGATACATGGAAAGGTACAGTTAAGTTCCATTTTTCTACTTAGTATTAAATACAAAGGATAATTAGTCTATTGTTCTCAAAAGTATGCATAACTCTTACGGAATATCATATTAAAATATCTATTTTAACAAAATCTATCTTAAAATGACACTTTGATATCCGAAATCAGGTTCAGAAAAATAAATTGAAACATTTTCTTATATCTATTGTTAGTACACGTTATTTGCGTTGAACTATCTAGTATTGTTTAGAAAATAGATTCCTGTCATATACAAATATGATATCAATTGTTCATGTATTCGTTTAATAGTATACTTATTTAAGTACGTCCAAGGCTTATGCAAGCCAGAAATCGACCTGTTACTAACACTAGTATTATATTTACAGCAGCAATTTTGCAACTTTTGTATTATTTCTAATTTGTAAGATTCAGTATAGAA
This sequence comes from Panopea generosa, assembly GCA_029582155.1. NCBI lineage: Eukaryota > Metazoa > Mollusca > Bivalvia > Adapedonta > Hiatellidae > Panopea > Panopea generosa. Next base: position 39,901,046 of record CM055897.1, read on the forward strand.
CATTTGAATAACGACGGCAGCTGTTTGATAACAATGATTATAATACTATATTTACAGCAGCAATTTTGCAACTTTTGTATTATTTCTAATATGTAGGATTCAGTATAAAGGATTTGAATAACGACGGCAACTGTTTGATAACAATGATTATAATACTATATTACAGCAGCAATTTTGCAACTTTTGTATTATTTCTAACATGTAGGATTCAGTATAGAGGATTTGAATAACGACGGCAACTGTTTGATAACAATGATTATAATACTATATTCACAGCAGCAATTTTGCAACTTTTGTATTATATCTAATAATTATTATGTAGGATTCAATGTATAGGATTTGAATAACGACGGCAACTGCTTGATAACAATGATTATAATATTATATTCACAGCAGCAATTTTGCAACTTTTGTATTATTTCTAATATGTAAGATTCAATATAGAATATTTGAATAACGACGACAACTGTTTGATAACATGGATTATGATACTTTGGTTGAGGTCACATACGGATGAACGAATTATAAAGACATTTGTGATGTTAATTGTTGTATTGTGTCTTCATTTTTAGATTCAGTATAGACGATTTGAAGAACGAAGGCAACTACTTGGTGACACTGATGATAAGCATTTGTTTCAGTGCAAATACAGAATGTAGGGACAACATTGAGATATTTAAAAACACACGTTTACGCAAACCGGTATGTGAATTTGACACCGGATTTAAGATTGAGGGTATGTATTATACAAACAATTTGTATTTAAGTTAAAAAATTTAAGTTAAATAAAACAAACATAATTTCTGAAACATCATACATCGAAATTAAATACGGTATCTATATGCATATCCTTGTTTTCTCTCCACTTCAATTTATTTTTATCAACACATCAGAATTTATAAAGGGATAACATAAAATGAAAATTAAATTCGAATGATACGTGTATATGAGTATATATATTGTATTGTTTATATGGTTTTACATGGTTGTAAACATTTTGATATACCAGAAGCACTATTTAGAATATGTTTTGATTCAAGTTGTATTCAGTAGAACTATGCATGAAAAGCTTTATATTTAATACAAAATAGCCAGCGGATATTTCCCCGATGTAAACATATAAGGGAAAATATACTATAGGGATCTATAAAAAACAAACATACACTTGTCATGGAATATCTTTTTGGAAAACGTGAAAATTGCCATGGAGACTTCGACTTTGACTTCCTTTATTAACACTTTCGTATGATAAAATCACCGTTTATTGTCACTGCGATACGTTATGTTAAATAAGTGACATGTGTCACAGCTTAATTGACAAATTGGCAAAGTGAAATTGACAAAATCGTTGTGACTAGTCCTTGTAAAACTTAACTTCTTTCTTTAGTTTTGCATTCTTAAAAAAAAATAAAAAAATTAATTACTATAATTATTGTTTTTCCATAAGTACATTAATGTAAGATGACTACCATGTGATTACTGTTAGAAGTGAATTTATTATGTTATATTCATGGGTCATGCCGCTCTCAGATACCTTGATATATTCGTCTATTTGCAGATTTCTCCTTGACCGGATGGGTGGCAGACCGAGAAGGGACGGTGGATACTTTGACTACTTTGCAGTTGTCCATGTTGTATGATGATTTAGGACTTTCTCCATACTTTCTTGAATCTTCATGTGACATTTCGCAGTCGCCGTATGGATGGGATTCAAGTAAGTTGTATGATGATTTAGAATTTTCTCCATACTTTCTTGAAACGTCATGTGACATTTCGCAGTCGCTGTATGGATGGGATTCAGGTAAGTTGTATGATGATTTAGGACTTTCTCCATACTTTCTTGAAACGTCATGTGACATTTCGCAGTCGCCGTACGAATAAGATTCAGGTAAGTTGTATGATGATTTAGGACTTTCTCCATACTTTCTTGAAACGTCATGTGACATTTCGCAGTCGCCGTATGGATGGGATTTAGGTACTTTTTTAGATACCTTAATACTAAGTTGTTGTATTAAATTTACATTTTGCTTCTTATATGTCATTACATTTTTAAACCAGTAGCTTTGCTGTAAAAATTGACAAGTGTGCATTGAAACGCACAAAAAAAACTTACAATTTTAACACAATTGTGCAAAAATGGTATACGATGTTTTTAAAAATACATAAGTAGTAGGTATTTAACTGCTGGCTTTCAATTTGCACATGTTTCTAATTGTAAGGTATTATTATTCTAACTGATAAGGAATGCAATAAACGTTCACTCATCGGAAACATTTCAGATTGTCCTCTCGGCGTAGAACTTATTGACTTAGATGGACCGTTGTCTTGTACGCTGTCGTCATTATGCACCGGTGCCGTTTGCTGCCTACAGTCCTCCAATATACAAAAGAAGTTTACAACAAAGCTAGCGATAGGTCCGTGTAATTTTGTGCTGAATATTGGCATCGAAAAAATGGAATTCGATATATCGTTGCTGGATTACGACTGGGGTATTTTGTTTTTCTTTTCAAATTGGTTACTTTTCCTTCTTAAGGCTACTATATTATTCTTTTAAATTTGAAAAAAAAACAAAAAAAAACCCCCACTTACTTTTAATGATCATATTAATAGCTCGAAGTACTATAATAAATAATGTGAGAAATAAGTATGCAACACTTCAATGATAAAGTATTTTATGTTCTCAAATGTATAATCAATGTAGTAGTATACTGGAATATTTTAATGGATTGATACTCATTAAAATCATTAATATTACAAAATTACCTCGAATAAATTATACACATTGTTTATATATTTTTTTTTGTTTCAGGTTCAACGGCAAATTTTACCCTTTTTGGTGTTGTAAGATTAACGTAGGTGGTATTTGCTTGTTTCTTGTAAATAAATATTCTTTTGATATGATTTCTATATCCTAAACACTTCAAAGACATTCAATATATATATTTGATTTTTATTAACTTTGCTGGTTTTATTCAGGGCATTTTCTATTGTGTATATTGTATTATAATTCTTGTACTTTTTATTGTTGATGTTTACACAAGAATCATTTAATTTACAGTCTCTTTTCATTGAACACTTCATATATAGTAAATAATGTGTTTTAATTCTTCATTATGATTTAAAGTTAATTAATTTCAATTTTTATCTAACATACTTAGTAAATGCAATATGATGTAATATCTTCGTTTTTTCCTTTCTTGTTTCTGCTTTTTGGCTTGCCTCTACAGAGACCAGCGTAAGTATTACAATAGGTTTTGATTTCCTGTTAAGTACTCTGTTCAAAATTATGAAACAAGTCAATGCAACGCAATGTGGCGCAGAAAACCATCAAAATCGGATGCAGAAGCTGGTCTACTATTAATTTCACACAGACCGTGATATTAGCACTATACACTGTAGCACTAGCACTTCTACTCCAAACTCCATGAGAATTTCAAGAATTTATATTCAATTCAAGCAGAAGACACAGACAACATAAAACATGGGCATTAGTTGCTTCCAATTTCACTATTTTGTTAAAAGTGAATGAAGGTGTCTTTGTTTCAACAAATAAGTCAAATTATGCAAAAGTGTACTGTCTAAGAAATAGTTCCATTCTCATGTTATTGGTAGGATTTTACTCATTTTTGCACCATTCTCTGTGAAAATATACTCTCTACAAAAGTCAACATTGCCATAGAACCTGTGTATTGTCACACTCACACTATCTTGAACAACCGCTGTCATTTTTTATGGAACTACTACCAGTTTAACCTAATGGTTCCTGATCCAATTCTACATTATGTATTCCACGCTTTATTTAACAGTAAGGTAATTGTCTTGATAATCTTCTACGATTTGTTTTCTTAAATGTTTATCTCAATTTATCAAATCTTACTTCCTAAATTGATGCAATATTTGAATTCGTAATTCTGTACTGTAATTTTGATTTGCATAAATATCTGCACACAATATATAATTGAAATAGTAAAATCGTCACTTGATTTTGCCATTGTAATACATCTGTATTTAAGTGTATTTTTTTCAGATATTCTATTGAGCGGCTGTTTAATACCAGGGCATATTTAGTTAATCTGGTCATGTCAATTTGCCTGGAGACATATTCCAGTTGTGAGTTTGAGTCAACAGTGTTCGACAACACTATACTTCCGGAAGTTCCATGTAATACAGACACAGATTTTCTGATCGCAAGTGAGTGTAAGATGCCAAACGATACAATACACAGTGAACAAGTTTAGATTAACTTGTAAATATTTATATAACCATAAGATAATGGCTTATTCACGTTATTCAAACTATAATTAACGTTATGATTTGCCATACATTATATGAAAAAAAAAATCATTGACAGTTGAGGTACTATATTTGTTTTATCTCAATTCGGTTTTAGTTGGATTGGGGAATAAGCTTAGAGCTTTTATTTAGTTCTCTCTTGGGTCTTTTTCATGGGTAGAACCGATATTAGGTGTTGTATCGAAGATGCCATCGAATCAAGCGTGGATCGAGCCCACAAAATCTGGCATGAAGGACCAAGGCCATATCCGCTGCACCATCTGAAATTATATCTTATATAATTGATAATTATCAGTGTGAAAAAGTCTGACAATTTTTATTTTATTCTGTTCTTTTGTAGATTTCTCTCTGGATCAGTGGTTAGACAATAAAGGATACAGTATGGCAACCTATCTAGGTGATGACGTCACTTCCGAATTAATGGAAGTTTTAGGTATTATAGGATACACACAAGCAACACAGTGCGATAGAAAAAACGATACATATCGTCCTTCCATACAGGGATGGAAGAAAGGTATGTACAATTACCATGAAACACTATCTGTATATGTCTAAATACATAATCATAGTGCTATGTTATAGAGTAATGAATTTAAAGTAAATAATCTTAAAATATTGGAAGAAAAAAGAATACGGTTTATACCATGTCTAAAAGTAACACAATAAGTGACGTCATGTATGGATATCCAATGCAGGGTTTAATGAAAGTAAATCCATTTAAAGATTTAGCACGTTTTGTTTTTTTCTAAGTTAAATTTATTTCAAAGATATACTTATACAGGTAGGTACAATAAAACAAACACCCATGATTCTTTGATTGCAATAGGGTAAAAATGATCTAATATATTTATTTTGTTTATATCAGTAAATAAACTCCTGAAGGTTTTGCAATTACTATTATCAAACACATCATGTCTTTAGAAGTAGTCCCTAAAAGTACCAGAGCTTCTTTGTGTTTTACACCATCAACATGTCAAGCCGTCGAATTGGAAAGAGGGGAGTCTTTTATTCAAATCCACTTGCTTAATGATGTGACGAAGTTTGTACGAGCGAGGATGGATTTCCCCAAAAACGACGTTTATGATATAGCAGTTTAGTAAATGACCGTTCCAAGGAAGTTTCAACTCTTTTGAATGTTTGTATTTTATTTTTATTTTTATGATTATTGTATCTATTTACGGTGTTTACGCTGTTATGGTTATGTCATCCGAATGATACATCTTTCATTGACCATTTGTCATTACACAGATTGTCCATTGGGCGTACGTCTGGAGCCGTTACCAAACACAGTGTCGTGTAATCTACAAGATAACTGTAATAACATCGATTGCTGCGTCGACGTCTATGTAATTGAGAGATCATTCAACGTTAAAGTAATTGTAGACCCGTGTACTAACCAGATGCATTTGTCTATTGAACGGATATCATTTACAGTATCTCTTATCGATTACAACTGGGGTATGTATATATATATATACTCACTGAATATAAATAATATTGTCCTCAATCGTTGAGGACTTTCAGTATAATTTTGTATCCACTTCATACAACATATTTTGAAAAACACCTGCATAATCGACGCTTAGTAACACACACACACACACACACACACACACACACACACACACTTCCGAGACTCAAATCCACGTGTCGCTCCTCATCATTGAGTCGGAAAAAAGAATAATACAAAAAACAGCATGTAAATATATTAATAACTCTTACTCAATATATATAAAAACAAAACGAAACAGCAAGAAGGTAAGTGACATATTCACTGGGATATCATTTTACAATTAAAACTGCATCTATTGACTGAATGGCGATAATGTTATTCCAGCCTTATTCATTACACATGTATTACAGTAACGCCACCTAAGTTAGATAAAAGAAAAGCTCATTCAGTAATGCTCGATAATATCATTTTGCTTCGGCCGATGCTAGTGACTGTACGGGATGTAGCATGTTTATTACCCCTCATGAACAGACTCGATAAAACCGAGTCTTCTAGACACTTCTAGTCTAGGTACTGTACGGGATGTAACATGATTACCCCTCATGAACAATCTTAATAAAACCGAGTCTGCTAGGCACTTCTATTATAGAGACTGTACGAGATGTAGCATATTTATTATCCCTCATGAACAGATTCGACAAAACCGAGTCTGCTAGGCACTTCTATTCTAGCGACTGTACGGGATGTTGCATGTTTATTATCCCTCATGAACAGACTCAATAAAACCGAATTTGCTGGGCAACTTTATAAGCTGCGTTCTGTGTTTACAAGGATTTCTTTTATTATTAGTCATATATTGTTCAGGAATTCTTGTAATTTTAACACATTATTTATAATACATCACTCCGCAAAATGAATAGACAATGTGTTTGCCTTATAACTTAACAAGTTTCTATTTTTCTATAAACAGGAACAACAACACGTGTTTGCCTTTATGGAGTGGTGTGTATAGAGTAAGTGCTCTTCATTTATGTTGTGTATAGGAATATATATACGAATAGTAGTAACTGATAAAACTCTTATACTTTATCAACCCTATAAAAATACAGTAGAAAACACGTCTAAAATATCCTATTGAAATTCAAATGTGTTTTAATACCGGCTATTTACATGTATCTATCAAGTAATTAGTTTGTGGGGATCTATTTAGGTACAATATTTATCTATTTATTTAATACCTCCCTCCAAACTATATAATTTATATAATACTGTAACTAGATGCTCAAATAAAACATAAAACATCCATTGAACAATAAACATTTTAATTAGTGTGATATTTAAGTATGACTGTCACTTACACATAATTCTTTTCTCTGAAAAATATAACTACCATTAAATCCAAATCCTGTTTTTGTAAATGTTTGGAAAATAAATGTCGTCATTTTGCACGTCTAATATGTTCGTACAATTTTTGACACTCCTTCCAAGTTAAAACCGGATAAGTCAATGACATATTAATTTACAAATTGCAATTCTTAAACATTAGTTTAATTTCATAAGTAAATTTTGTGACTTTAAAAATATTTTCAGATTGTCGTTAGATGACCTATACTGGTCAGAGGCCTATCTGGTTGATCTGACGTTGATGGTATGTTTCGAGTCATCCGGAGAATGCTATTTTAAAGCAGTCGTTATGGACTCTACACGGATGCCAAAACGAGCGTGTTCTTGGACAAACAATAATCTAATTAACGGTAAGGTATATGTTAAAAGAAAATGTGTAAAAAGAAATCAAACATAGAACTGATTTCAATTTACTTCTATTTGTATTCAAGAAAAGATAATGATATGTAATATATTAAATACGAACTTCTGTAATTGAAGGAAATTTGGAGGACGAACACTTCCCAGATTAATAAATATAATTGGATCAGCACATAATGTTAAATAAAAATTACACTTAAATCCATCTTCACATAACTAGGTGAATTAATTTTACAGAATTGTGTCTTGTGGCGGTGACTTTTGTTGTCACTACTTTTTTATGTATGTATTTTACTCATTATCAATATACTATATATTGATTATGTTTATACAGTTGCTATGGTTGTCTCCCTTGAATGCTACATCTCTTATTGGACATATATTATCTTACTTTGTTTCACCATGCCACATGGGATATAATTTATTTTAGCACGATAGATCTCAAGAGATCGCGTCCCTCCATTCATATAACTACCAAAAGCAACGTTGAAATTAATGCTAAACAGTAAATATATACAAAAGGCTATCATATCCTAATGTTTGCTATTAATGAATCAGTGTTGCATTACAAATGTGTCGATAAAAGTATCTTTACAAAACTCTTTCGTAGTAAATATATGACTTAGGATTCCTTGTGGCATGGCCTGTCAATATCATTTAGCTGATACATTTTTGATTCTACTATGATAAATAGTTTTGTGAGAAGGACATTTATTGTTTCGCTGCGTAGTTGTACATTAACATTAAATGGACGGTGTCTATTGTGTTTCATTATATTACAACTATACTTTTTTTATACAGGTTTTAATCTTACAAGCTGGTTGTCTGAGAGAGGCATCGATTCTTACCAAGGATTACCATCATACATCGTGGCAGCTCTTCAGAATGATATAGGACTATCCACGTATCTGTATGAAGAACAATGTGATCGTAGTCAAACACCGTTCAATCAACAATCACCAGTTTGTACTACAGGTGCGAGTACAACATGTGATCTTTGAATACCAATGCAATCAGATACGATCACTAAATTATTTTTTGTATTATAGGATGTTATTTGATACAACAGAAATCTTGTGTGTTTCACAATCTCTTCAAACGAGTATAATTAATGCCAAAATAAAAAAAATTGCTGCGTACATTGAAAGATTACAAAACAATCACAAAGACGACTTCTATTCATTAAACGCTGTCAAGTTACTTTTGAACACGTAAACTCTTTGATCCAGGTTTGACTTGATGATACATGTACCCGCAAATATAACACACACTCATGTATTCTTGGTACACATTAGACTTTATCGATGCCTATTCTTTGTTGACGATACAAATGAGGGTAAAATACCACTTAGTTACACCAATCAGCATATAGTTTTCTGGTCGAAGAAACTTTCAACTGCGTATATGTCCTCTGCCTTTATAACAGCATCTAATACAGTTTCTTGGATGTTTTCGTATTAGTTGCTGGAATAAACATAGACACGCGAAAACTTACCTCTTATGATTGTTTTAACTAGGTTTTGCGCAACCGTAATCTAGATTCAAGTTCCCAAAATGTTTGCTACTGTACGATACAATGCGGTAATGATCCTTATTGCCATACCGTCATTATGTTTCTATTATGATTAACCTAACTATTGATTGTGTATTTGTTGTTGTAGCGGCTGTGTCTTTGTGTCTTTGACATGTATTATACACATTATGATTTATATATCATTAAGCTTGCATATTCATAAGTTCTTTAATCAGCATCTTGATATCAATCTATTTTTATAAGCTTTATGAAATACTTATTCCGCTGTTGTCCGTATTGGTATTTAGGATTTGAAATGTTTGTATATAAAGTAATAAGTACACTAAAAAACATTGCAAAGTCAACAAACCGGGAGCGTTTAAACTGGAAGACAATCAAGTGACTGTCCTTGAATTGGCATCAACGTAACGGTAAAGCTTTAAAATATAAATGCTTACATGTATAAACAATTTATGTCATTGTTCCTTGTTAATGTAAACATTCCGGGTAATGTATTGTTGTGTGTTATTATATATGTAGTGTTGACTTATTATGAATATTATGTATAGTTATGTAATTTGTGATATAGTGGTGACTGTATCCCTTGAAGGTAACGTCTCTTGGTGGACATATACTTTATTCTATTTTTTATAATTTGTTGCAGATTGCCCGCTCAACGTTCAGCAATTGAACATACCGGAAACTACTTTGTCATGTCACATCCCAGACTTCTGCACCGGAGTAGATATGTGTGTACACGTACCAATGATCGACCGGAATATCAGGACATACTTAAATCTACATAGCTGTGAATACATGATGGAAATTGGCATTGAACATTTTATATTTAATGTAACATTGTTCGATTATGAGTGGGGTAAGTTATTGTAAAACTATTATATTAATCGATTCTAGCTGGGATAAAAATTAAGATCATAGCTTTTGTAAACTGCTCTTCTCGATAGGGTTTCCTGTGTAGATCAGTATTGTATGATGGGAATGAGAGGCCATCGAGTCGATTCTGGGACCTCTGGCGTGAGCCATTATCTCCCATTAAATGTATGAAAACAGTTTGGTACTGAACATATCATGATGATATCTTAAATGTTTTTGGACTAATATAAATATACATGTAATACTAGTAGCATATTGAATACTTTGATTATTGCAATATTTGACTTCATGAATACATAATCCTGAATAAAATAGGCGTTTGAACGAATATTCATTGTTTTTTATTAAAATAAAAGTGAACGAGTATATGTAATTTGATATCTAATCGACTGGTACCATGAACCTTATTGTTGAAAAGTGTTCTATAATTGACTATTATAAGATTTATATAATATATCCTTGTTGTGACAGTTAACAGGTCGTGATCCCTGGTTCTTTCTTACGTATTTACCATATGTATTATGGTTATTTTACGTACCAACTGTATTAGCGCTGTTACGGGAGGTGTGTCCTTTGAATGCTAAATTTCCTTTCATTTTTGTGGAATATTACGATACAGCACCAACATTTTACTTTTAAATTATAAACTTATCAATGATTATTGTTGGTGATTTTGACACATAATAATTTCAATCATATAATATTGTACTCGTATCTCATACGTTTATAGCTGGCATACACTGCAATGACATTTTCAGGCTTCCTTGGTCCAACTTGGTAAAACAAAGTTTGCTGTTCACTTACAACAGGACGTTGATTATCAAAAGATTCATTTCAGGTCTTTCTTCCCCAATAAAACAGTATATAATATATAACCTGGTGAACGTGGTGTCAAATTCCATTATAAAAGAATAATCCCTTTGAAAATACACACGTTTCAATTCAATTTCAGGAACATTTCAACGGCTAACACTCAGAGACGCTATCATTCTAGAGTATGTATCTGGATAAACTGTAATTTATATTTAATTGACAATTTTTTTCACGTTAGTCAAAGTATTTACACTATTGCTATACTTTATTAGATGTATTTTGGAAATTTGTAAGTGGATCCTAGCGGCAAAATAGGATATAATACTAAGACATAATATTTATTTACGCATGGCCTTGTTTATGTATATTCAGTTAAGATCCATCAACATTGGCCAAACATTCAAAGGTACTATCTTAAGAACGTTAACCTCTCGTCGCTGAGGTTGTGGGTTCAGGCCAAGGGTGCCTCGTAATATATATGCATGTGAGAACATTTGCCAATTACTTGCATAAAGACGATAGATTTTCATTGTGGGATATTCTTTTACCAACAAATATTGATGCTATAAATGTGTTAAGAATGGCGTTAAATCTCAGTAAGGAAAATTAAAGTATCTATGAATTAATGTCACGTTTAGGTAACATGTTTTTGTTATGATTAGATTTAGAATCAACGACCTCATAACGAAAGGTCTTTACTTGGTAGACCTGGTACTGAAACTGTGTTTTACATCAAACTTGGCATGTGAAGAGATTTACGTCATATTCGACAATGCAGAATTACCAAAAGTACCATGTTCATGGGATCAAGGATTTCTAAATGGAAGTATGTATTATATTTTATAACCCGTGTATCATATGCAGTATTTATGTATTTTTGTGATAATGATACATTCTGTAATCACTACATGACTGCGTTACTAACTAATGAAACATATGCTTAAGCATTTTCTTTCTTTTTTTTTTTTTCTTCTTTTTTATAATGGGGTTTATTGTCATTTTCAACACCTTTCAGGTTATATACGGCTCATCCAGTTTTACTGGTAGAGGAAGACCTCAGACTGATTCAGATTGAGTAGAAACTCCGTCCTTCCGCAATTAACTGGAAACTTACTCACATAAAGGTTTTGAAGCGAGCGGGACTCGAACATTAGCATATATAAGCAAGTAACATACATGTAAGCAATACTGATTGATGATATTTATTTCAGATCGATAGCGACGTAAGGTCAAAGTGTTTATAAATGGCTCTCGAGTCAACTTGAATAGAACGAGTCCGTACTGATTGTATGTTGTTTGGGTCGGGCCTAGGACCAAGCCGTCTACTCTTTTACACCGCAATTCCGTTAAACATTTGTTACATCAAGTTTTTGTATTTACAGAACCAGAATGAATAGGAAGTGGTATACTGGTCGTACCTATTACCGCGAGTCTAAAACCATGTAAATAATTGTATCAATAATAAACAGTAATAAAGCTTTTCGCATGTCTGATATATTGTTATCATACTGGCATTCGCGGTAATAGGTATATCGCGATATTAGGTATACAAGGGGTATATGCTTTTATCGGTTACCGTAATATATAATTTGGCAAATATATATTTTTTTGCAAATAATATATCATTTTGAAAACGGAAACTTCATGTAAATACAAAGGAGGCTGACTGTGCAAGTTTGCTATTGGCATGCTGCCTCTAGAATTGGATTTCTCTAATTAATTTTGTATTTAAAGAGGAAGTCAACAAGGTGTAAATTTTAAAAGAACTGTGAGATGAATGTAAGGCGAACACGTGAATGAATTAAAAACATTTATTTTCCAGCATTTTCACTTGATAGTTGGTTGGACGAAAGACAAATTATTCAATCGGACATTGATGACAATATAAAAAGCCTTCTATTCGAAACTGTTGGAATTGCAGCTTACCAAAATGAATACTCATGTTATTTATCCGAGGACCCGTTTGCCAATTCACAGCATGGTTGGAATTCAGGTATTTAAGTAGCTTCAATAATACTTTCTGTAACCCATTACTCATTTGGTGAAAAAAAGTAAACCGATTCTTAAATATATAAAAAGGAAATAATCGTTTTAATGTGAACGCATTTGCATATTAAAATATCAATCTGTTGCAATTTGTCTTTGAAGTTAAACTACTATTATCTCTATTTATTTTTATCTTAAATTCATCAATATGTAGACTAATTTCAGAATTCTAGTGAGACTGATACGTGAATCAAAATAATTAAGTTTTCAGACAATTGTAGAAAAAAGCGAAGTTGGACACTCCTGCAAACCAACCAAAAATTTCACGATGGCGTTTGCTTTCTGACAATTTCTAAGCAGCAACCCGTATCATCACATATTATAAATGCTTGTTATGTAATTAAGTTTACACTATATGTTGATTATGGTGTTGTAATGGTAGTGTCATTTGAGACAGACTGCTGTTTTTCATCTGTTGTCTTGTTTTTCATTTTATTTTGTATGTCCTATTTTGCTTCAGACTGCAGCATGGACCTTGAGCTACCAGCACTTCCGAGTTACATATCATGCTATATATCAGACATGTGCACGACGGTAGAGTGCTGTCTTGACGTTGAGATAATGAAAACAACGGCTCAGTTTTATGCAGTGTTTGATGCATGCGAACAAGAAATCAGTGTTGGGATAGAAAGACTTAATACATCAATCAGTCTTATAAATTATACATTCGGTAAGCACATTCACTTTTTTTAAAGTGGCACATTATACTTTTTTGTTATACGTTTGCACTAAACATTTATTTTAAAAATTATTTATCTACAGAAAGTAAAAGGAATGAAAATACCCCAGTATTTATGCAAACACTTCATCCCATTATTTTTTCGGAAATTGTGAATGATGATGTTTGTTAGGAATCTTATTTCTCATATAAATTTCAACTAATAGTTCGTACCATATGAAAGTTTATTTAAATTCCATTGCAAAATATTGTTAAAATTACAATGAATACACATAATATACAATTAAATGTCTATTCTTTTGTTTTATTTTCAACCACCATATGTTGCTTCACTTATTCAACCCATAGAAGGTGTGCACCTTACAATAAACACAAAAAATTGGAAAGTCGATTAACTTTGAATACTTTATAGTATGTTTTAGTATGCTGTGTAACCTGTCCATAAAACATATTCGTTTAATAAACATATGTACATATAATGTTTAACACGGTTTATCTAACGATCAATATTTCACGGCACCAGATATGATAATCTATGACTTTTTTTTATTTCTTACAGGAACACACGAACAGTTTTATCTCCACGGAATATATAAGATTGAGTGAGTATTATTAATTCTATTTTTTAATCATATTTTCGAAATTGCTTTTTCTCTCTTTGTCTGTGTCAACCTTTTGTCTTCGATACCCATGCGCCCATGAGACGACTCGCGGGTCTTTGAGGCTTTTGATATACATGTGTAGGAAAAATGTCTGTGTAGACATTAGTTTTTTTGATACTGTTTCCTTTTGTTGTTAGATCCACTCGTTAACCAAGTTTGGGTACCAATTACAACGGGTTTGTTTAAAGGCTCCTTATGCCACTTCATTTGTAATACCTCTCTATTTGAAATTGATTATTTCACCATGTAGCAATTGTTTTCCACAAAATTCATTTTGACGATTGGACTAATCACGGCTGTTCAATATCTTGCAGTTATTACATCGAAAACTTCCAGGGTGGACGTCAGTTTGTCTTGACTATGAATATCAGTGTCTGTTTTGAGAGTGACGACGCCTGTGTATATGATATACCAATATTTAAACAAACGCTTCTGCCGAAAGTAAATTGTGATTGGGTCAATGGATTCTATGAGAACGGTAAAGAATGTCTTTATATTTAAATTGGACATTTCAGTATAATGTAGTTTCAACACTAAATGGTAACTTGTATAATTTACACATGCTTTGGAATAAGTAAACCTGGCTAGAACTAATCATGTGCATATAATGTATTGTAAGACAGAACCAATGGCCTCATGTTATGTTGACACTGTTCTACGGTATGACTCTTTCAGTAGCCGTAAAAATATGAGAGGCAATATAGTGTTATTCATATCATTTAACCTAATTTTTATTGATTTCATTATTTAGAATTTCATTTATAATATTTGTTCTATTCCTGTTGCATCAATAAATATTTATTGATAGTCTGTATGTCATAAATAGAGAAACCAAAGCATGTCAATCTTGTCATATTTCAGAATAAAAATGTCTTGTAATCATCACTTCTATCTTCCACCCATGTTAACCATATCATACATTTATTCCTATTTTTCCAGATTTTTCGTTAGATTCATGGTTACAGTTTAACGGATATGACGTCAGCGGCTCTCTTACACCCATCCAGTCTGATCTACTGATGGAAGATCTCGGTATCTCCAACTACTTGTATGAGGATCAGTGTTCCATGACTGACGATAATTATGTGAACGGCTGGAAGAATGGTATACATTTTGTTTGGAAGTTTAGTTCCATTTTTTATATCAACTTATGAAGTGCAAATTAAAGTTTATGATATCTAGTTAAAACCTGGATATAGTTTATCAAACACCGGTCCAACTTTACATTTTTTGAACTGTAATTCTATTTATTTATCGAGTTCTGGTATACAAAGCATTTTTTTTCGTCTTTAAAATCAGATGCATTTCAAAATAACATTGATTTGGTTTTGAAGATTTCTAAATATCATTTGCTAAAAATATATCCATCAAAGTCATGTGTTCATTTTTCAAAGAAAAGTTGTGTTTGTTTGATTAAATTAAATATCAATATAGGGTAAAATAGTCGCTAAAGAATTAACATAAACTCAAATATTTGACCTCTTGTCTTTAATCAAGACACTAAAAACTTTCACTTAAATTTGAAAAATAATTGATTTGTATTTTGTATATAAAAAAAGTAACGTCGTAATTTTTATACAGATTGTCCACTTCAAATAAATATAGCCAATTTACCGCCAAACATGGTATGCCATATGACGTCATCGTGTTTGGCGTTAAACTGCTGCTTGGATGTTCCTAAGATTGGACGAAGTTTCAACCTGTACTTGCATGTGGACGACTGTGCGTATCGACTCACAGTTGGAATAGAGAATTTAGTCATGAACAGATCTCTTTCCGGATTTGAATTCGGTAATAGCATTGTTACTAATATTAATTCTAGATTATAGTGAATAAACGCATAGTGTAATTATGTCAAAACTAATTCTAGATTATAGTGAGTGTATAAGTGTTTAATTAGTATATTATACTGCCAAAATACAAAGTGTAATAACATTAATATCACTGGTACATGTAAGTTATATTGAGTAAATACATAGTGTTATAATATAAATGCAAAGTTAAAATCAGTTAATAAAAAGTGCCGTTTAAAAAGTTTTAATTATTCTGAATGACTTTTTTTAAATATAATATACAATCAATATTTGATATTTTCATCCTTAAAATTTATCTCAACATTTTTTGAGAAAATGCAAGGAAATATAAATGTATAATTAGCAATACCTGTAAGGTTATTATTGAAAGTGATGCTACGTAAGAAGAAAAACATTTATTATTATATTTAAATAACAAAAGACTCATTTCAACAGGGTTTGATAAATAATCTGTTTGTAGATAGAGTTGAATTTGGCTATTTTTAAGTTTCATTAAACGCATCTTTTGACTTATTGTAATTAATAAACGAAAAATAGCTGAACATTTTATTCATTGATTTCAAATCTGTTCAATATTATGGAATAGAAACAGTTTTACTTTTTTCAGACAAGGACATCAAGTTTGATCTAGACGGTATTGTTGTGATGAGGTATGTTTCTCTTGTAATTATATGTCGCAATACAAAGCGGAGGTTGTGTAAATGCAATATTTACAAATTACAATAAACACACGTGTACAAAATTATACACAATAATGTTTCTTCTAAAATCACTGATTGCATAACTGGATAAATTAAATCTGATAACTGTGTAGATTAAATGTGAGATTGAAATACAAAAAGTTCAGTTGATAAATGTTTATAATATTTGTAATACTATATTTCAGTCGCACGTTATAAACCATGTAAAGTTATTGTTTTTTTTCTTTTCATTTTACCCTATAAGAGAGCTTGGAATATATTTGAACATATTAATTATAATTTTATTTATTTTGAAATAATATAGTTAAAATTATGTTATAAGCGTCAGCGTTAAAAGATATGTTAAAACAAAAAATGAAAATCAAAATGTTACAAATGCATTTCACGTCTTAATGTATATTACCATGGTATTTCAATTCAAGTGATGATAGTAAGTTACATATGTGACAAAGGCTTACTTTTTTAATCATTGCATACTACAATTATGGTTGCTAGCCTCCTGGATACACACACACACACTGACATATATTGTATATATACTTCTCTATAGTCTGTATTAATTGTTTGAGTTGTGATATTAGTATTGCACGTAATGAGTGAGTGACTGATTCAGCGATTTTATTGCAGAATTTGCAATTTCTAATTCCCGCCAAACTAACTATCGCGATCAATTTCTTCTTCTAGCAGTTAAAAAGGCAATATCTACAAAATTCTAATAAAAAATCTGAGATTTGTTTATTTATTTATTTTCAATAGTTAGTTTCATTGTTTTCACATCTGATTTGTCAGGCAATATTATCTCCAGTAGGGAAAGGGTTTGATCAAGACTTGCTTTTCAAGTCATTGTGCATTACAGTTATAGCTGCAATTATTATTATTACTGTTATTTCAGCTTCAAAATATCAAACATTGATGTCTACCAAAAGTACAAACTGTATATGGCAGCCGACGTATTCTTCGATGCATATGGCGCACCAGTATCAAGTATATCCGTCCTTGATGACGTCATGGTACCGAAATTGCCATGTATCTCCGACGCGGGATTCAAAAATGAAGGTAAATGTGTTGCAAGGTCAACTTTATGTAATATCCTTGGTTGAACCGTTCCAATACGGTATTTTCTATTGTCACTTTGTGCTTAAAGTAGTCCCATTTGAGTTATGTATGTGCAATGTTTATCGTTGTGATACATGTATATTCTTTAATTTTATCGAACACAAATGCCTCCCTTCATATTGCAGCGTTATCATACAGTGCGTATAGTTACACAAATCCCAAAATAATTGCATAGTTATATATTGTTCAAATGCTACACATGATAGTATAAAATATCGTGACAGTCTCCTTTAAATGTTAAGTAACCTCTTAGTTGTGTTTTGTCTTGTTTTTTTTTATTTATATTTTACCCCTTATACTTATTTTAATAATAGTTTTAAACAACTAGATTATAACTATCATTTAAAAACAGTGACAAGTACTGGGATCACATAAGGAACGAACTCAACATTTTTTTCACAAATTTCCACTCTATGTATACCCACTTTAAAAATAAAGATTGTGCATCTGTAAACCTGTGTTTATTTTTCGATATATGGATAGTGTGAATGATGTCATTGTGGCTGTTGCCATTGGATGCAACGTTTGATACTTGTTCTAATATTTAAAATAATCTTATTTCCAGCATTTTCGTTACTTAAATGGAGAGAAGAAATGCACCTAAACAATGACACAATGCTTGACGATTACTACACAGGAAGGCTCTTAGAGAGAATTGGAATACACGCGTACATACAACAAGACAAATGCATTGTTGACAACTCAGCGTCAGAAAACAACTGGATTAGCGGTAAGTGATTTTATAACATTTACATTTAGTTATTTTACCGAAAGTTCGTTGAACGTTTGCGGAACGACGATCGTTCTATTAAGATCCATGTACACGTATACAATTATGTGATCTTCCTCCGTCAATAAATCTGGTTGCATGATAAAATCTGCAGTTTGTTGAAAATTGCGAGGTAACATAACACTTGCGCTTGAATTTGAATGTTTTGTTTCTTTAAATATGGCTTACTGATGTTGTGAAAAATCACTTAAGATTTTAAGAAGTGTGTTCGATTTTTATCTTTTATTAACATAAAATAGATTCAACACGCCTGGAACTATATAATAAGCATTATCAAAAAAGTATCAGATTTGTTAAATAAAATCAACATCGTATACATCTATTATAGATTGCCCCATGGACATAGATACGCCCGAACTTCCAAGTGGAATCCAGTGCAGGATTTCTCAATTATGCACGGGCGTCAGTTGCTGCGTAGAAACCGCGGATGTAAAGGAAACATTTAACGCCAGTGTTGAAATTGATGCTTGCAAGAAAGAGATACGGATTGGTCTTGAGAGAGTGGCGTTTACTATTCCGTTAGTTGATTACCACTGGGGTAAGCCGTGTAAAAGCATAGGAAATATAAATGTAGAAATTATCCTAGATTCGTGAACTTCATGATTCTTAACAATCAGAAATATTAACAACACCGAGTTAAAGTGCCGGGTGACTTTTTAACAGTCGCCACATATCTTTAAAGCTGTTATTGTAAAACGAATTCACGATGTGACTTATTTCCTCTTTATTTCATATCTGAATATAAACTGTTTGTTTTCACCATTTATGTATTTAGTATTATTAACATGTTTTTTGGGTGAACATAACCAAGACAAATTTAAGCATCTCGAATACCGGGTATTTTCCATTTTACCAATGTTGTATATCACCATTAATAGTGTGAGATGCTTCTATCCCTCTATCGGGTGTAGATAAAATCTAAGCAACCGTAAAGTACACATGCTAGCATGATGTGTTCCTGTTTAAGACGCAGTAAATCAACCTTTTGTTATGAATGAATAGTTGTGGTATGTAAGACAACTAGTCACTTATGCAGTTGAGATAAGGGTTTCAAACATTCGGTATTATTATTTTGGTAGAACGTCGGCGGAACCACGGTTCCGATAAAACATTGAGTTGTACGAAAACTGTATATTTACAAACTTATATTTTGTCTACATGTGATATAGTAAATACTTTATTTTAAAAAAGTATCAATTGCAACCTCTTATTTTATAGGTAAATTGGAGAAGTACTATCTATTCGGAGTCCTCCGAACTGAGTAAGTACCTGAGGCTACTGCAAAATTATCGATTAGTATTTGGAGACAAATCTATGATGAAAAATATTGTTCAAGACAGTATGTTTTGATATCAGTATTGTTCTGTGAATCATATTCCTTTTAAGGCAAACTATTTAAATTTGGAATTAGGTATTACATTAGGTATTCCATTAAGTATTCCATATAATTAGATGTAGGTATATGAACAAACACTTTGTACCCCCGTAGTTTTGACATTGTCAGCTTGGACGAACGATTTATTTTCTGCACGAGTGAATTTCAGTAAGTCATGTTTATACATACTCAGATCAGTTATGGATACCATCTCTTCTAACTAATTAGTGTACAGTTTACTATCCACAATCTTTCAAACAGTAAATATTAAATATAACAATAAAAACATGTTTATACTCTCCAATGGCGGTTTTGACCGTTTCAAGGTATCATAAATTGTCAATTCGTATGTATGCATGTGTTTTAATAGTCAACGATTTGAGTTTTAATTTGTTGTGGTGGCTGTGTTCATTGAAAATCTTCTGATGTACATATATTTTCTGTTGTTTTAGATTTGTTGTGGAAGAAGTATTGGAAAACAGAATGTATGACATCAGCCTGAATATGAGCGTTTGTTTCGAAGCTTCTGGCGATTGTACTAGACATGTTCCAGTTTTCCTTAATACCTTGCTTCCCATACTACCATGTGATTGGACGTCTGGATTTCTCATTGAAGGTGATGAATTTGTTACATTGCCTTAGTCCATTACATCCATGAAGTCCCCCGATTCATTCAAGCTATACCTTAACAAAAGCCAGAGAGACATCCCAGCCTGACCAACAATTGATAACACATTATAACATTATAGCGTTACCATATTGTAATGTTGTTTTGCGGTTTGTTGAAGTACTGTCAAATCATTGAAATTACAGTCACTGATTGGACCTTAGCGGAAAGAGCTATGCCAGTTTCAACTTATGTTATATATTAAGATTTCTATTATGTACACTTTGTGAAATTTTACCAACCGATATAAAACATGTATTTTGAGTACTTCTACTTTAATTTAGATAACGTCAATATATAATATTTATGTACATAAAAGTTATATTTCATTTCAAAGTGTTTCACGTCATTGCAGTAATAATATAATATAACGGAAACAGGAAGCATTTATCAAAGTTTCTTTGTACAAGTTAACTTTAGTATCTATATATTTGATAATATAAATGTTGCAGGTACAGTTATTAGTGTAGTATTAAGTTCTTCAGAAACTAGAACATTGGCTACCGAGAAAAAGGTTCCAACAAGAGTGGATTGGTTATTTGGTCTAAATTTATCCAAAATCCATACCACATGTAAGAGGTAATTCGAAAAATGTTATGCATAAATGTAATACTTAATGAAGGTAAATCATAGTTTACACCCGTCTCCGTTTCCATAATGTGCGATTAACCATTTGTTGGAACATACACCAACGTCATAATTTTAAAGAGTCTGCAATAATTGCAGGATTTTCTCTTCAAAAATGGAAAAACGAATCTGGATACTTTGGCAAAGACCCTCTACCGAAAGCAGGAATACTAAAACTGATCTCCGATCTCGGAGTAGGGACATATCTGAAAGCAAACCAATGTAACCAAGCATCGCCAGGATATAGCCCAACTGATAATAACGGCTGGAAGTCAGGTACGGATGTTTAAAATAGTCTGCTTATTTACTGAACGAGGCTTATACAACAAATGTCAAATGATTGTTATACATGTACATGTGACCCGTCATGCTTTTTTTGCATTTGTATAGAAGTCCATTCATCAATGTCTACAATATAAAAGTAATGTTTAACATGTGTTGTAAATTCTTTCTGTAGAGCATATTGTTGAAAGCGACGCTAAACGCCTCACAACATCAACCACTTCAACAAAGGGATATGACATTTTTTGTATTGAAATATGTGTATACTGTAAACATTTGTATAGTGTGTAATTACTGAGAAAACTTATGTTATGCTATACAAAACTTGTTTCAGATTGTGCCCAGAACGTCGTACTGAGGTCGACTGGGGGTGACACGGTCTGTCACATGGATGATTCTTGTTCTGGTGTTGACTGTTGCTCGGATGTCGATCTCATAGATCGGTCAATACATACAGTATTGAAGTTAGATCCCTGCAGACAGGTCATGACTCTTGGAATTGAACGCATTGTGAGAGAAATATCACTGACAAACTACGAATGGGGTATGAGCACCTTTCATTTGCTT
This sequence comes from Panopea generosa, assembly GCA_029582155.1. Classification (NCBI taxonomy): domain Eukaryota; kingdom Metazoa; phylum Mollusca; class Bivalvia; order Adapedonta; family Hiatellidae; genus Panopea; species Panopea generosa. The sequence goes on from CM055897.1 coordinate 39,923,102, forward strand.
TATTATCAATAACATTGTATGATTTTGAATTATGTATCATTTTGTATTATCGCTACCTACGTTTTTGAAATATTATGTTTGTTTAAATGAATAATAATTATTTATAATATTATTATCGCTTTGATGTTTATTATTATTGCTCTTACTATTTACTTATATTTATTGTTAAAATTAAAATAATAGTATATTTTTTATTATATCATTATTTTTCATTCTTTTTATCATATATTTATACTATTAACATTATTTATACTATAATAACACAATAAGGGTATTTCATATGTGTTGATTTACATTGACTATTGCGAAAACACACATTGTTAAATAATACTTAAATACTTCTATTCAATGATACAGGTACGGAAGATAAATTCTACATCAACGGTTTCATCAGAGTTGAGTAAGTATATATGTTCTGAATAATTAGAATACCGTGACTAGCTAATTACAAAATTAATAAAATTATGTTTTACGTGTAGTATTTGAAACCAAATTATGCATTAAATTACTGACTCAATAATTAAAAGTCTCCTGAATAAAATTGTCATAATATATATGTTTTTTAATTTAAAGGAAGTCAGTTACAACGTCAGTTTATTGTTCAGTTTGAATGGTGAACATTCTAAGCCCCTCAATTTCTTTTTTAGTTTCTGGTTAGAGAATTTCATCTTGAAGCGAATTTATCTTGCAACTGTTAAGATCTCTATCTGTTTTGGAGACGCCTCGTGTGTCGTTAGTTCCATTATCTTCGATAAAGCTGTATTACCGCATATGATATGCGAATGGAACCCAGATTTTACCATTTCAAGTAAGCATCTCAGATTATTCCATTTGTTCACAATTAAGATACTGTTATAGTTAAACGAAGATAAGTGTAAAATTGTGTATTTATGTTTAAAATTAAAAGTTAGACAAATGTGTTTGGTCCATTTTATCTTTTATGTTTGATTTTTTTAATGTATTGTTTTCAAATGTATAACATAGATAGTTCCGTATCATGTAGACATGTAAAATATATGACCCATTTTTGTATTAAATATATGTGATAAGAATTCGAATTTTCGTCTGAAGGAAATATATAAAACATAATATGCGTATTTATAGATTTTTCCCTGGTAACTTGGGTGATGGACAAAGAGCAAACAGATGTTGAAAATCTAGATGACATTGCACAGGTTAAACTACAAGATGATCTAGGATTGACTCCTTATCTACTGTATCCGTCTTGTCAAGTTAGAACTAACAAAAGTTACGGTACAGAAGAAGGATGGAATAACGGTATGTCACTAAATTGATATTTAAACATAAAATATGATATGGTTGTAATAGTAATGCAACGAATATGCCCTTAGTTAAAACATCTTAAATAATTGAAATCTGATAAATGTTACTGCAAATTAAATTTAAAAATGTTTAACTATTCTCAGTACAGTTCATCGAAACGGTGATAACGTGTTGTTCTTTACATGTAGTATTACTTGAAGAGATTAATTATCCGATAAGCCACTTTTTTTTTTATCTTGGTATAATTTATGTTACATAATTACATGTATATGTTAAGTCACTAGTATGGTATAAGTACATATATGTACTAGTTAAGCGACAATCATTTATTTGATTATAGTCATTTAATATTTAATAATATATATATATGAGTGTGTGTGCAATAATCACAGTTTCTTTATTCCTAGGTCTTAGATAATCTACTTTATTATATTTTGTTCTTGTTTTACCTAAACTATAGTAGTATTTTATTTATATAATATTATAAAAATGGAAATAGTCAATAATTTTAACACATAACATCATGTAATTGCATACGACTCATTCTATACTTTCGTTTACAGAATGTAATTCAACCATATCATTGACCGATTTACCACTGTCTACAACTTGCTCATTGACAGAAGATTGCGAAACAATCAGCTGTTGTCTCGATTCCAAAATATTGTCAAAACCAATATCCTTCGTGCTTAATGTGGATAGTTGCAACCATCAGATTACTGTCAGTATTGAAACTTTCACAAAAGTCGTTTCTATGTATGATTACACTTATGGTAAGTATTTTATTATTTCTTTTCCTTTTTATTAAACACAGTCTCAAACATTACATGTTTACACTACATTTATTATTTTCCGTTTTAGCATTCATTTTACGCCGTGCTGATATGGACGGCCGTAGCTAATATTGTCAGAACTTGTGACCAAACCCTCTTGTGTTTGTAAATATATATAATAGTTATATTACTTTTGCAATCAAATTATATTGAGCTCAGCAATTAATATGTTTAAAATAAAAAAAACGTTAATAAAATTTAAATACTTTTAATATATTGTATCGGTTTTATCTTATAAGGGTATAACGATATAAGGTATCGAAATATATTCTTACAGTAGTATTTACAGTTGTTCACTGGCTAATAAACACAAAACAAATATCACCAATGAAAGCATTACCATCTATCTCTTGAAAAAATGAAATGCATTGATCTATTGATATTATACACTTGGATTTCTTTACATTTATCTTGCTGATGCCCAGGTGTTTAAAATTGTTTAAAATAAAAAAATGTTAAAAATCTTATTCAATTTAAAACAAAACTGATAAGCAATTATTTTATGTTATGATATCTGTGTTAAACATTATGTTTTCCTGAAAGTATAGTCTTTGACATTTATTATTCCTAATGATAAACGCAAATATCAAACACAGTATTGAAAGGAGCTGTATACTCTGCCTTGTTGCTTTTTATTACGCATAATAAAGACAAAATAAATATAAGAAAAATGAAAAAATAACTTAATATGTTATTCCGATCATCATTTTAATTGCTTTTGTTTTTATTTAAGGCTCACAAATGACATTATCTTTGTACTCGGCTCTACAAATTGAGTAAGTAGTATGTTTGTATGGGTTTGTCAGAATAATGAATAAACGTTATCGTTCAAATTCCCACACACACTTACGATAATTGATATTGTGGTGTTACTATATATTAAAATAAACATTCAATTTGGAAGACATATTGTAATAATTAAGGAAACAATGAGTTTATACCCACAAACGGAAAATAAAGAAATACGAAAATAACAAATGTATCTTTTTATGAAGTGTAAAAAAAACTTGTTATAAAGAATTTATTACTACTGTTTTTTGTTTTTTTTACTGAACATGACTTAATGTGTTGTGCGTAAATGGGGTCAAGAGTGACTTTTCCCATTCCAGAAAAACGAGTTATGAAAAAAATGATTTTTATTGAAATATCATTTTTTTACACTCAAATGCAAACATTGTAGACTCAACCATTCTCTCCAGGTCATGCTTATCCAGTATATATACACATGGATATAAATATTTCCTAGAAACTTACAATTTTAATAACGCTTCTCATATATTTGAAATACGAAAGTTGCGGGTTAGCTATTCCGTTCAGTATAGTTGATATTGATATTTATAACGTAGTGCAATACAGAGTGATATTAAACTCTGGGTAGTTAAGACATTTCATAAAATATTTTCATTCGATATATGTTAATCAATTCACTATAAATTTTTACTCTGCATGTTAAAGTAATTCATTTAAACGCTTATTTGTTTCTTTGACGTTATTGGAGACGTATAGGCCTGCAGTACATGACTGAAAGTGTTAAGTTAGGCAAGACTTAACTCAAATATATAGTTAGATGTTTCATCAGAGGCTAGCTTTCTAGCCAGTCATTTATGATTATTGTTTTTAAGTAAAAGTATGAATATGTGATTATGAAAAGACGATTAAATTATAAACACATATTCAACACACATAATATGATAGGAGGTTATACAATAGTGTAAATAATTTACTTAAATGTTGTTTTGTGGAGAACTAATTTAGAAATGATTGACGTATATGGATGTATATGGATGCCGTGACGAAATTCGAAAGCCAACAAATTCGCCACAATGGACACTTTATATCATGATATTATCATTTCGAAACAAGTAACTTAGAAACTTGAGCAACTTTTGTTAATTCATAATATTCATGAAACGTACAATTAATGTATAGATTTCATTTGAAAGGTAATCCCAATATGATTTGATGTAGTTAAATAAAAATATTATATTGTTATAAGTGTTGATTTTTTATTGATTAATTATAAATAAAAAAAACAAATTGTTCATATGTATTATTAATGAAAGTTATTTATTATTGTATCTTTGTGAAATATTCAATATGTAGTTTACACAATAATAACATAGTATATAATATATATTATGTAACAACATGGTATATTATATATATTATGTCATGTTTTATTATTAAATAACTATCGTAAATACATGTATGAACGAATAATTTCCTTTCCAGCTTCATGATTGACTACTTAGTCATGAGAAAGATGTACATCATCAGTTTGACAATTCGCGAGTGTTACGAATCGTCAGAGCCATGTAATGGAACTGCCGTAGTACTGTCACAGGCGCATATTCCCCGAACAGAGTGTCCATTAAGCAAGGACTATACAATACCAGGTACGCCGTATATATATCATATTTGGGAACTCGTGAAAGGCTTAGTTTATCCCAGAATCTGATATCTCCCAAATCAGGTATATTATTACCCCAAATGTAAAATCAGATAATTATATACCCTCCGACAATTCATAGCAATTAAACGCTTACTAAACTGTGACGTCATTCAAACGTTTAAAAGAAGCAACTTACCGATAAACTTACTCAAATGTGTTTTTTTCCAACATTTCTACTTAAGCAACCCTATCGGGAGAGCTCGATCTGTTATACAGAATATGGAAGGTTACGTGTATCCGAATGTTTTCTCTCATTACAAGTCGTTTTGAATAGTATTATTAATTTTTAAAATTAACCTACAACGTTTATTTGATTTCTAGAAAATGCGTACGTCCGAACTGTCTGAAAGCGAATGTAACGAATTTCAATTTCAATAATAGCACTAAATATCTTAACCTTAGACTGACATGTAAGCTACACTACCATTATACACGTGCATATACATACTTATCAAATTTAAAGATAGCGATTTTTTTTGGGTCTGAGACTTGAAGATACACACGGCGGTAGCGCTGAAATCCAGTTTCACTCATGTTATTATAATATATCAATTCAATATTTTCATAGAACATACACCATAAATATAAAGTACAACATCTGACTTCTACTGTCTGAAATGTTAAATTAAAAAATAACGATAACATTTTAATTTAAGCACGGCGTCATGCCATTTTTGTTAATATAGTTAACTTCTCCAAACATTCAGTCAGTTTCATATCTTTTTCAAATGTTGACGCTTAAAACTAATGAAAATGTCTTATTTGTTTAACATTTCTTTTATATATGATGCTTCCCAAAAAAACAATATTTACGTGAACTTTGCAGTTTAGTATGTTAACCATTTCAATATGACCTGCAATCACGATCAGATATCTATATTACACAAAATAAGGTTTTTGACTATTCCTCAATTTTGCTCATTGATGTATACATTGCGTTTCCTTTCAGTTGAAGTGCAATTTGTTTTCAAGTTTTAACCGGATTGTTTTGAAATATAATGTTTCAGGCGTTTGTTTTAGCTCAATATTTATTTGTTATTTATATTCAATTTTCTGTAGGATCAGCTACTACATAATTTATACTTTTTTTCTCCCCATTAAGTGTATTCATGTGGTTTAAACATGTGCCCAAAAGAGTATTTTCAATTTTAGACATTTCTCTTTTAGGTTTCTCGTTGTCGTCATGGAAAGCCGACTACGGTCTATCTAATTCGTTATCTCAACCTATGAAAGATTTACTACTTCGAGATTTAGGCATCATGGGATATATTTTAGAACACCAATGCACAGTTAATCAGCAATATCAATATGGATGGAAAAATGGTGTGTTTCTTTATTTATTCTTGATTCTTTTAAGTAAAACTCGCTCTCAAATCACGGTTATGTGACGGAACCAAGTTGGAAGAGCTAGGGCCATTTTCTACAATCTATTTTACACGTAAAGTATCTTACACATATTTAACCTTATAACTGTAGTGCTTCATTTATTCTTATTGAACAAACTCTAGGCAAACTTCATTAGACTTTGAATACAGCTGCATACTATTCATTAACCGTGTTATTGTGTGATAAGATATTCGTTTAACATTGAGTTACCTGTATACCATTTTAAAATAGAAAGCTTAATTCAATTAAGATTTGTTACCTAGTATGTTCCTTTATTTGGAACACCAAAACCACTTTATATCAGTATTCAAATTAGTTACATCGTGTTTTTGCAATTCAAACCAGGATTGTTTCTTTTGATATTTAAGTGCAATATATTTTGATCTTATTTTTAAGTGATAATTTTCAATCTGTCTAGAAAATACTAATATACGCTTTTATGCAATTTTGTTTTAAGTTTATCAAATTTAATTATAAATGAATTCAATGATTGATTGATTGAATATTTAGCGTCATTTTTATGCCATCGAGGGCTAGCCGATCAGTTAACCTAACCACTGTTTCCTTGGATTAACCAGTACTCGAGCACACCTCGTCTCTGCAAGTAACTGATAACTTTCCCACTTGAATCAGTGGTGAGAGACAAATGATAATGAGACGCAATGTCGTATATCAATCATCACGGAGACTGTTGCCGGGCGGGGGATTCGAACTCACGACTCGTGGATTGATAGTCAGACGCGAAACCGACGGAGCTAATCGGGCCCGGCTAATGAATTCAAATAACATGTTGTGCATACATGTTTTTCATTTAATTAAAAGCATTTGGTTATTATTTACAAATGATAAAATATTTTTTGCATTTCGTTCAAGAAATGTTAACGATACACGTTTATGTATACTACTATTACTAATTTTACGTTCGCCATATAATTATATAAATTATATTAAAGTTGTATTGCGTTGTAGATTGTTCTAAAGAGATAATTCTACTCAACGTATCCGATTCTGCATCGATATCTTGTCACATGTCGGATTCATGTACGGCAGTAGATTGTTGTTTACTGGTAGATGAGATAAAGACGAACATATTCATTAAATTCAACATACAACCTTGTGACCTGATCCTAACTGTTGGTTTTGAGAAGCTTGAACGCGACATAGCCTTAAAGGACATCCCACCAGGTATGTGCGTGTACACTTGTAACGGTATATTGCTTAATATCAGTTTGAACTTAGTCCCATAATGTGTGTGGTGGCGTTATCCCATAGTTAGATGTTCATACAAACAACAAAAACTCGCACAGGCATTTCATTTATGTAAAGTTTGTTTGAATTTAGATATGAATATTGTTTCTCATTGTTAGGAATTTTGCAGATTTAAGTAGAAAGATATATGTGTATGTAAATATAACGTTTTATAATGACTTATGTGGAACGCCATATTTCGCAAAGGAGGACGGTCATAAACTTACGGAGATTAGTGATCTGGATATATCAGTGAATTCAAATGTTTTCTCTGAAGCCAGTTGAAACTCTTGATACCCTGTTTGATTTTTTTTTATTATGTTTAAAGTATGTAAGTATATACATAAAGATGTTGGTGAAACAAGAGCCTTATATAAACAAACGATATATATATGGTATCATGCTGTGCTGTGGGCTCTGTCGTGATAGTTCAATGTTGAACTGAGGCATTACATTACACCGTCCTGATATGAACATATAGATTAAAGCGATGTTTAACACCATACCCTACCATACGTTTGTGCGTATAAATTTTATTTATAAAGCAAACATGGTATGTATAACGCAACGCATTCTGCTACATGTGTAATTAATATTAAAGTTTTAGTTTCAAAAATTGCTTTTTATATGGGTTGTGAAACAGGATCTTATACACTTATGACCACTTCCATCAAAATGCTATTTTCAAACTTACATATGAAACTAAAACTATTTAACGTTAAAGTCGTTCAATTGTGAATTTTGTAAGACCCCTCTTTTTAAGACTGCTACTTGAATTGTAGCATTCATGTGTTCGGTTGAACACTATTTTAGATATATTTTATTATTAAAAATAGGTGTTACAGTAATTAAAAAAATGATTTCATGATTTCATGTTGTAATGAATTCCAATTTTTTTTCAGGTCAATATATATCGATGAATTTAAATGGATTCATTCGAATGGAGTAAGTTATATTGTTATTTTGACATAGGTTTTATTACCCTTATGGTGTACTTACTTCTAAATAAATGAATTTAATTCAATATATGCAAATAAAATACTTGTATTTATCTAGTAAATCAGACCAATACCGTTGGCAACTTCAGACCTCAAGTGTGTTGATGTGTCTATTACTTATACACTTTTATACAAGACTAAGTACGAAGGTTCTAGGCTAAAAGTTCCTATTTTTTATTTTAAAGTTTCGTGCTATACACCACAATCATAAAATCAAAGACAAGCCTACATGACAAATGTATTAATATGATAATTGTTTGTTTTTAGTTTTTCTATTGGCGACAAAGGTTTAAATGAAGATTACTCGGTCAATTTGAAAATAAGTATTTGCTTAGAAAGTGGGCAGACATGTGACAAAGAAATACAGATTTTCAGCGACACAACGATTCCAAAACCTCTGTGTACGTTCGAACCACTTTACCAGCAACAAGGTAGGTCTGTTTTGAGTTTATGTTCATATGTGGATGTTTATCATTAAAATAAATATTTTGATAGATTCCGTATAACTATATCAATGCTTTTGGCTTACTGAAATAAATATATTATATGAGCTTATTTCGTCCTCCGTCCACCGTCCGTTAGTGTATCTGTTTGCATTACTGTTAAAGTAACTTATCAATACAACTTTGATTGATCATCATAGAGTCTACAGTATCATTACATTTCATAAACATACTTGTGCTGACCTTACCGAAAGATAAATAATTGAGTTATATCTATCATGATAATAAAATGTACCCTAGTTTGTCCTCTAGCTTTCGTTTTATATATTTTAAGGGGCTCATCGAAAATTTTGAAATCGATCTTTACATATGTGTACACATCGAATCAGTTTTTACTCCTAACCATGTGAAAACATTAGTCTCCAAATAATACTATCAAATTCATAACCATGCTAATGTCGTTGTGATCAAGCTTTGTAGCGCTGATCACCGCCAAAATGATCATTCGCGACAGGGACTACTTTTTATTCCTCGAATTTGTTGTTTTCTTTATATATTTGCCATTAGAAACACAATCAAATAATAAGATGTATTGTGGACATTGTATTATATCATTTTAAAACAAAATGTTGCATAAAAGAAGCCAAACGCTACAATAATTTTAATTAAATTAGAAAGTCGTATGAATACTAATTAAAGCCCGGTTATTAGTACTTTTTAATACTTTTAAATGCTACACTAGTTTAGAAAATATAAAAAATAAATTTAAAAGTAAAAGTTGCTATTTTTCTTAGAATCTTTTTCTTGGCTTTTACTTTCATACCGATAGGACAGAAGAAAAGAAATTATTTATTAAATTTTAATGATATATGACCGCGAATATGCAGACTATGATGATATTCTACATTTAACGAATTGCGTCTCTTTACAAAATGAAAAGAAAAATAAGGGTCTTCACATTTATTAGCGCATTTTATTTAATATTTACATATATATACCATCGTGTAGATGGGAAAATAATCGAAGACTTTCGTTATTAACATAACAAAGCCCTCTGCCAGATACATGTGTCACGTGTCTAAAAGACTCTACCTAAATGGCATAACATGTTTTGTCGTCATAAACATTAACTTTGGGTCGAACTGCATTAAACATTTTTTATACCCAGTTTATATATTTTTATTCAACAGGATACTTCAATAGTTGCTTACTTTTCAATAGAAATGTTCGAGATCTAGCATGGCGTCCAAATTGTTTCATTTTACAGGATTTTCGCTAACGTCATGGCTGAGTGACAAAGGTCTAGACTCAGCAGATAATCTCACAGAAACTGCCGTTGACGATTTGATTACGGATCTGGGATTAGTACATATGTTGCAATCAAAACAGTGTGATAAAGTTAATTCTTCTCAAGGTAAAATATGTTTGTGATATATTAGCAAAAATTCATTGGTTCAGTGAAAGTAGTGTTACTTCGAAATACAAGACTAGGAACAAATATATGTTAAACAGAAGGAGCAACATTCAAAGGACATTGTCACAGCAAAAGTAAAACAATACTAAACATTCACACATTTCAGTACATATATGGCATATCCAGTTTTATCAGTGAATGAAGAACTCAGAATGAATCTAAGAAGATCAATCATTATTCGGCTAGTAACTGTCAAAATTTCTCACATATTCAAAGATTTTTTTAACCAATGTGTACTCAAACATACAACCTTAACGGTGAGCAATAGTAATATTGAGACTGCGCCTTAGACCACTCGACCACGGAGGACCTCTAGCAGTTTTATCATTATCACAATGAGTACGGTTCAAACCTATAAAAATGTTACAACGCCGGTCCAATAATGAAGAAAACAGCTCAAAGCTGGTTAAGAGTTCTATGAGGATATTTCAATACTGAATGTGATCACGATATCCAAATTATGTTGTTATCTTAAACACTTTAAGAATTCAGAGAATTTGAAAATGAAAATAATCGAGCTACCAAAAAGCAAAAAACACATACATTCTCTGAATATTTTCTATATTTCTTTCTTGATTTCTAAGTAGGGCTATTAACCGATTATGACTAGGCTGTAGATAATGTTATTTTGTTAATATAAGATTATATCTGTTAAGACTATGATGTTCTGTTTTATCAATTGTTACCTTTGCTAATTAAACTATAAGTTTTCGATATAAATGCCTGCCAAAAATAAGCGAAATGTTCAAACCTAACGGAAAGGTCTCATTAAGAAAAGACTAAACAAGAATATATTTAAATCATAATCATGATTTTGCTCATGCTCAAACCAACATTCACTGAAACCTATGCTATTGTGTCCATTACATAATAAAATTAATATGTATTCATGATACCAGAAATCAATTATGTTGTTAAAACTTTTCTAAATGAGTGTATGAAGTGTATTAAAATGTTAAAAGCATACATACATACCCATCCCTGTGTATTATAAATGGACATGGGTGGAACATGAGGTGAAACACTAGGGGCACGTTTCACTAACATTTGTTATTTCTTAAAATATTCTTACTAACAAATAGTGACACCTTGGAACGTTAAAAAGAATAATTTTACAAGGCTTACGAAAGTGATGTAACCGAAAGAGAATATATTGACTTTTTTTTATAACTTCAAATTTTACACTAGTAAGAAGTTCGCAAACGTACACACGTTTACTTAGTGAAACATACCCTTGAGTATTGCAATTACGTATATAGATATAGAAACTTTTATATTTCATATTATTAACTATTATCACAGATACGGTCGCGATTGATTTATCACCACAAACAGACGCTGCAACGTGCTGGAGATCAGAATCCGGAAATTCAATATCGTGCTGCGTCGAGTCAACCGTTCTGCAAAGAAATCTCCACGCTGACTTGCTGATTGATGCATGCAACTACATAATGATCGTCAATATTGAGAACATTAACTACCAAGTAAATCTGCTCAACTATGAATGGGGTAAGAGTTGATGTTTCAGATGTTGTTACTTCCACTTTTGGAAGACGTTCGTTAAGAACTGGATTAAATGCATTATCACAACATTATATTTTTCCATGGTATTTTATCAGGAAACTATTTCATATCGACGGTTGGAAAATAGCAATGTATTTTTATTCTTTTACTCATCATAGTATAAAATGTCCTCCTTATATTTAAACCAAACAGAGTTTGCAACGTATTTGTAAATCATAGCAGTTACCATAACATCAATACCGGTTGGACGTACTATAATTTAAAAATTGTAAAAAAAACTGCGTTTGTCATAATTATGTTATTACATCAAAATATTATTTTTGAAAATGATAAAGTGTCTGCATTTCATTTACAGGGACCAGACATGAACTAACCACCAAGGGAGTGTGGCGTATTAGGTATATCCACTTTATAATTTTTATTATATCGCCCCCTACAATTTGGACAAATATGCTGTTTTCTAATAACTACTGTCCTTCCGTCCGTCCGTCACATTTTCCTTGTCTCTTCAACTATTTATGATGGGTTAAATGGGTTGCTTTAAGATTGACCTATATGTAGTACACACCTACATTACGATGGATATATGTGCTTATAGAATCATATTGAATATATCGTATATTGGCTGTATAGCACCGCAACTATGGCTGTTTTTGTTTATGTTACAAAGTCGGCATATATATTCAGTGCGCAGTCAATATGTGTAAAAATGATTTTTGCGCCTTTATTGTCTTCAAAACTTTCTACAACAGTTATGACAATTGACTTGTTGATTGGTGTCCCTTCAACTCCTCACACAGTTTAAGGAATAACCATAAGTTCTGGTACATAACAGTGTTTTGTATGATGGGTAGACATGGAATATGGTGACTCCGTTCAGGATGAATTATTATTAAATTAAAAATAGTTTTCAACTGTCTTATTGGGACAGATGCAGATGGTATTAAATTTGCTATTGCCTTATTTTCTCTGCATGTGATGCTCTTTTTGCATATATCGGTTTTAATTGAGGATTGTTTATTGGAAGATTCTATTCTCTCCGAAAATAGAACTTGAGTGCTTTCATTCACATACGGTGCTCTTATCTTCAGTCTAATTTCACATACTAGCGGCAACGAGAATGTTAAATGGGAGAGACATCTGGTATTTGATAAACATGATATTTTAGTTGTCCTTTTTACTATAACAAAAAGGTACGACACGTTCATATTTTTCTTTTGTAGCATTAAACTTACATTTTCACCACTGATGTCGTGGATTTAATCCAAACTCGGTTTGACATGTTTGGTAGTAACTCGCGTCGCCCTCCACTTATAAAACTGGTTACCATATATGACCTGTTATACACAATTCAAAAAGTGTTTGTATTAGTGCTGTTGTGGTTGTTATATCTGTACACTGCTTCATCTGCTACGAGACATATTTTTTTTTATATTCTATCCAAAGGCATATACATTTTATTCAGGTTCATGGTAAATAACATTCAGAGTGACAAGCAGTTTAACGTTGACGTCGAAGTAAGACTATGTTTCGAAAACGCTGGACAGTGTGTGTTGGATTTACCTGTAGCCGAGAACCTGAAAGTGGATTATCTCTATTGTGCAAATGTCACAACAAATGATACTAGACAACCTTATCATGGTAAGAAACTAACTGATACCAAAGCAACCATATATTCTAATTAAAGTATAGGCTGGACATTCACCAGATATGAATTTACATATGTCACGTGGAAAATACGTCTTGCTCGTTACATTTTAGTTCAGATCTCATTAATGTTCATGAAATATGTATTTACATATGTGACGTGGAAATTACGTCATTCTCATTAACGTTAAGTTCAGATCTTATGAATTTTCATGAAATATGAATTTACATATGTCACGTGGAAAATACGTCTTGCTCGTTACATTTTAGTTCAGATCTCATTAATGTTCATGAAATATGTATTTACATATGTGACGTGGAAATTACGTCATTCTCATTACCGTTAAGTTCAGATCTTATGAATTTTCATGAAATATATGAATTTACATATGTCACGTGGAAAATACATCTTGCTTGTTACCTTTAAGTTCAGATCTCATTAATGTTCAACAAATAAATGCTATTTCTTTTACACATGTTAGTAGTGGACTCGATTCGCTAACATGTCCTGTACATATAAGGCCTGTTATAATCAAAATTACTAGACTGTTTAGTGATAAACGCTGTGACTTTTTAACTTATAGTTAACCGTCTGTTTATTTTGTTTTCTGATTTGCATATGTTGTTTTATTTTGAATTATTACTGTATTTAATTGAGTTTGTACAAATGTACTTGTATTTTAGTTAAAAAGCTTTCATTATTTACGATGTAGTACGCAAATTCTATGATATACTGGAACACCTCTCCTATATCTATATCTATAGTATTTTATATTAACAGGAATCTCATATGACTTTTGGAAACAACCAGAATGTGAGTTTGATGCTACAGAGCCTGGTAAGATATTGCTTTCTCATTTGTCATAGTGTATAAGCATTTATAATTTATTTAAAGAAATAATTTTGTTCAATACCGAATATTCGTAACATATTGAATTTAAAGTGTACACTACACGTATCATATTCATTGAATGTTATCAACCATGTGAGGTTTGATAGAACAACGGAATATTATACAATAATTGACTGTGGAGTCAGGAGTATATAAATACAAACCAAACAGTACTCTCTAATTGATACCACAGCATAGTCTATACCTCAACAGTCATCACTTGCTTTATTATATAATACAATAGAATTTCGTTGCTCAAACACGGATGGCTCCAACACCATATATACCTCGAACCACGTAACTGGTCCCGAAATAATTCATATTTCAATAAATATACATGTACATGTATGGTATGGTGTTGAACAATACTTGACTCGAACAACCCTTAGCTCGAACAGTTTGTCCAATCCCGTCGGGTTAGAGCCATCGAAGTTCTATTGTAAAATAACTAAACACTATTTTAACAGAAAATCATGAAGCATCTATGTACCACAACAAACAGACGAACTAACATTCCAGCATACCAGTCGCTGATAAATATAATGGCGATTTAAATCAACACGTCTCAAAGAAGATTCCTCGATCTGCCATTTCATATATTAAGTGCATAACAGTATAAATTCAAACAGTGATATTCGTTTAATAATTTCGGTGACGTAATATGTAATTTTGAAGAACTAGCAAACCATTTTAGTTCCCGTTACGTTAAATACATCGAATATTGGGCATGTAACTAATAAGCTATACGCTAATTGGCATCACTATCTTTAAGGTTCCCTGGTATTTCAAGTTTGCTTAAGTTATTAAATTTGAAAAATCAAGTCTAAGCCAATGGGATTTGATCATACAAAGCTTTTATCGCACAAGTTACCAGTACAGGAATGCAATGACCCCATGACACACGTTTTGTATTAACGTTATATATACGTAATATCACTACCGATTCATCCCGTGGTGATGCCGCTACAGAAAATAACGAGCTTATTTCCGTTCGGCGAACATGTAAGCGAGGTGATGATTAATGTGTGCATAATGTTTTTTATAGCAACATTTTTCTTGTATTAGGTGACTTGAAAAATAAAAATGACGAGTTTCTGAATTATGTGATTTTGCTGACTAGAACGACATAACAATCGCAAAGCCTCAAATACTATACACTGTTTTAACGCTTTCAATATTAAACTCATTTAACCCTTTACTTCATATGGACACCTCTAATATAGAAGGCCTTGGAAAACAGTGTAGAACCAGTTCTGATTGCTCGTAACTGCTTTCTTCTCTATTAGAATAAATAGGCAAACTATATCTTTTCATGGAAATTGACTAAGTGTGGCTTTTGAGTTTGGAAGAGTCCAGTTAAAATGCATATGGAGTAAAGGGTTAAGAGATTATATCTATTATGTCATATTTTTCATATAGTGTGCAGTAATGACACAGTACCTATTCCCGAGTTCCTCGAAGGACGGTGTAGGGCAAACGACGACTGTAGAGGGATATCATGCTGTATCGGTTTCTTCTTCTTAAACATTGAAAGGAAATTGGCACTGGACGTAAGCGTTGACTGCAATGGTAATGTCTATTATGGAATAGAAGGCAAGTCGTGGCAGAAACCTGTTTCGAGTATGGAAGGTAATTACGGTGTTTTAATCAGCATTAGAGTATGAACAACAGTATTGCACTTTCATAGACGAGTTGAAATAACAATTTACAGTAGAACTTTGATGGCTCGAACCAGAAGGGACTGGACAACATAGTTCGAGTTAAGGTTTGTTCGAGCTAAGTATTGTTCATCAGCATACCATACATGTACATGTGCATACAGCGTTAAAGAAATTCGGCCGAAACTAGATAAGTGTTTCGAGCTTTAGTGTTCGAGCTATCCGTGTTCGAGCCAATGAAGTTCTACTGTATAATATAAACATCACAAATATTTTATGTTGAATTTCATAATCGTTGAATTGTATGAAATTGACCGGTACAACGCATCAAATAATTGAATTTAAAATGTTATTGTAAACTAGTATACTGCTGTCAAAACGCTGTCTTATCAGCTTAGTTTGTTTCTTTGTTGTTTTTCAATTTGGTTTTGTTGTATAACTTATATATTTTGTAAATTTATCATGAAAACATTTAAAATTACATGATGTACATTGTAATATGATGTACTTGTTTTAAGAGGACCTCAATGAAGATTGGATCATCCTCTATAAATAAAGAATTTACTTACTTCCGTTCTTACTAACAAATTCTTCTTTTTTTCCTTCTCTTTTTTTAAGCTCCTGTATCACATTTGTTCGCTGGAGCTCTTGATTTAACTATAGGTGTTAAAGTTGAAGCCAGTGCCTATACAACTGATGCTTATATAACCATATGTACGGGTACAGCTGAGGACTATAAATGTAACCCTTATCCAGTATTAATGGAGCAGAAACTTGGCAAACAACAATGTCCTGAACAGAGGAGGAGACGAAAACGCAGTGCTGAAATGTATAACTATACTTCTACTGTTACTTGTACTTAAATGTAAAACTTTACTGACGCGTACTTTGTTGTACAAGTCTACTTATGTGTACTTAAGGAGCTGTATTCTATTAATATAGCTTAGCTGTTAATGGAATAAGTAACAGCGTTTGTCAAGTTTTTCGACATGTTTAGTATTACTGCAAACGTATCTTATCAATTCAAAAATAAACATTATTGAGTGAATGGGGTTGAACGCAATTTTCAACATTTTCAACACATTACATGACATTGTAATGTATAGCTTACAATGTTGTTGGTGAAGGAATACATGAAATGTATAACACTAATACGAGTAGAACCACTGTCTTAACGTAAGTTACAAAAATAGAGACATTAATTCAATAGATATTTAATATATTCAGAAAAAAATGTAGTCTAATCATTCTGAATGTTATATAATTTCAAGTCTATTACACAATAAACAAGACATTCAAGCTATGTTCTCAACAACCCTTTGTTTACGCGACACGCCTTTACAATTTCACTAACTAGATAAGTATACATTTATTAATCAAATGGATATAATCATTAAGCGAGATATGTTGATTATTATATTATTTACTTGAATGTATTATAGTGACAGGTACAATACATGTTAAATTTATCATATAAGCAAAACCGTTAATACATATTACGTAGTACACAGCCTAATAACTCTTATCGGTTATCAAAAGTGTAAGTACGATACTTCAACACATATAAATAAGAATGGAAAAAATACATGACATTGTTTAACATAGAAGACAACAACAACAATAACAACAAAATAAAATGATTAACAACATTTACCAATCAAACAAGTGTTTTATTTTGTCTTGTTTTTAAATGCATTTTCTGTAAACTTTTAGTTTATAATAACACTTTATTTTATTTATATATGATCTGATGAATATACAAGGTAATAAACTAGTATGATTGGTTCATTATAAAAAAGTATAAATGCTCGTTTTAGACCAGTTAAACGTACTTGTTGAAGTATAAGCTAAAGCTAAAATTTTGTAATACGTTACGGTAAAATTTTAATTTTAATTAAAAATAATGTAAATCTGTAATACCAAATACTCGTAAATATATCATTATAGCTCCCTAAGTGAAGAAATACAGGCAAAGATAAGGCAATTACTGCAAAATGGAGCATCAAATGACGAAATCCAAACATATTTAAGTGACGTACTTGCTACAGAGGTAGGCCATACTGTATATATAGAAAGTTAAAATATATGTTTCATCCCTGGAACTACATTTCAAAAATTAAACAGATTTAAAAAAGTTTAAAAAAATATTGATAGTTAAGTAAACATGAAGTTATCTTTTACAGAAATACATGAAATTCCTTTATGTTTACATTTTGAGAATCGATTAATAATTCAGTGATTATTCAACATATTTATCTATTTTACAGTTTATCTCCAATCATGATAAAGTGTAAAATTATCACAGCATTATCAAATATTTTTGATATATTGCCATTGTTATATTAAAGAAAAAAGTTCATTTTTTATAAGTACATTGTATTATATATAGATGAACATATGAGTATATGATCGTAATTTATTTGTTGAAAATTGAAATTTTAAAATAAGCTAAAGGTAGCTTTGTCATAGAATTAAAGTAATTTGGTATGCATTTAACTTAATTATATTTCCAAAGAGAATAACTATTATATTTAACGTAATAAGTGTTTTGCAATAAGGACCAACATTAACCTTAATTATACTACTACACTATATATATTAATATAACTTATAATACATTTAACATATTATGTTTTCCAATGATACGTTTTCGAATAAGTTCAATATTATATTTAACTTACTTAATATGTTTTCATATACATGTATGCTAATATTTCTACTCCCAGTACAAACTTTGTTTTCATTTTATAAGAGACTATAACAGATTTTGATTTGAGAGCTATTTGAACATCGATAAATTTTATTCTATTTTGTTAAATGATTAATTGTTGCATTAAAAGTTAACATGTAAACCTGTAAACACTTTACATACATACATTCGAATGTGGTTCTTATTCAAAATCATTTGACAATTTCACTGCTTCAAATACATCTAATAGTTCTGCTTTACGGTACTATCAGGAACAATTACGACAGCAAAACTGGCAAGGAGAGCCTTTGGACGATTCTGACAAAAGCACGAGTTATGCCAGTTCCATGAAGGCTTTGGGTGAAAATAATCCACAAACCCTGAAATACAGGAACTCAAAACCTAATCTCGAAGTAAATGTGGAAGGAAGTAAGAAATATCTTTGTTTTTCAAATATCTTCTTATTATTCAAGTACTATCGACTTATAATTAATTTTAAACAATATTAGCTACAGACTGTATATGGTTCATACATTTCAGCTGTTGTGATTGGTCAATTTCCGATAACTGATGATAACCAGTGGTATTCATCTGAAGAAAAAATGATATTGTTTAAAACAAATACACGTGTGTCAAGAATTGCATTATGGGATAATCACGTTGGTCTTAGGCCTCAGTGAACATGAAAAAAGTCAGGTCCATAAACAGGTTATATGAGTAGAAACAACCTCTAAGTGTTAAGACCGGGCCCGGTTTGCTCAGACGGTAGTGCGTCTGACTATTAATCCAGGGGTCGTGAGTTCGAATTGCTGCCCGTCCACAGTTTGTGTGTAACTGATATACGACATTGTGTTTCATTGTCAATCGTCTTCCACCGTTGATTTAAGTGGTTGGACGGTTATCAGTTACTTGCGTAGATGGCTGGACTCGAGTACTTTTTAACCTTCAAAGAACAGTATGGTTACAAGTCGGTTAGCCCACTATGACATAAAATGACGCTAAATACACAAACAACAAACTGCAACGCAGGGCTAAATGTCAAGCGGGAAGTCAATGATTTTCTAACATACGTAATACACTTTATCAAACTGTCAACAGTTCTTCTGCATATATCTATTGTTCTTTTCTATTATGTATTTTTAAGGTAGTTCTCGGTTATTTTTTTTAAAGCTGGAGTAAATAATTAAAAAGCTGTAAACTTATTTTATGAAGTATCAGCTTTTGTTTTCTGCTACTGAACATAATTTTTTTTATTTTATGCAAAAATATTTGCAGCCGACAAAATACTGGGCATGCTTGGAGAAGTAAATGATGTTGCAAGTAGGGCAGATCAGCTGTTTGTTGTTGGCAAGGGACTTTCAAAGGAAGGCACAAGACTTCTTGGAGCGCAGTTAGCCAATATGACCATTGGTGATCTCGAGGCAATGCTTCAAACAAACAAAGTGGACCCGTTCTTAATCAGACAACTTGTCACAGATTTTATTGATTTAGCAAAGGCTCTGGTAATAATACATAGTATATGTTTAATCTGATTTCAAATTGATTTTTACGTGTTGTTGGCTATATTTGCGGCTTATTTTTTAAGTTTTCCTCTTATACAAATCCATATATTTTATTCGTGTAATAACATTTATCAATCCGTTGGTCTATATTTTAAATATGGTTACCAATATATTATTGCCATTTAACCAATATGGATAGCATTAATGTATTTATTGCACATTTGGTATACTCTTACAACATTATAATTATATTAGGTGACTGTCAGCGCGGATCGCAATGCGATGGATAGAGTATTTAACTATACTGGTTCTTTCAAAGAAGACTCCAATTGCTGTTGTTTCTGTATGGTGTTTAGCGTTGCTTTCGACAATTCTTCAGTTTATTCTGTACTTGTGCCAGTATTTTTAGCGCCGCATACAAATGATATAATCCAATCTCATTTTACTGACCGGACCGCACAGATATATAACTATCCTCTAAGCGCCAAGCGAGCAAGATTCCAGTACAATTTTTCAAGTACCTTTGGTATAACAGCCGGGATCGAACGAGGCAGACAATTTATCACTAGACCACAGCTGCGGTTAGAAGGGTACTCCAGAGTGGTTCATTTATTTGCCATCGAGCTGAAATTAATTACTAGAAACTAGAAAGTGATGAACCCGCCAAGGCGGAAATCCTTGTTGTCTCTTTTACCTTAATGTTGGAATCATATAATTTCCATTTGATATTTGATACTGGTTGCCGTGTCCTCTGAATGCTTCGTCTCCTGTTTATAACATGTCATATATTTATTCTATAATGATATCGAATTATATTTCAGTTTTCAGAGGTGATGGACAAACTTTTTTCTGGAAACTTGGGAAATGCGTTCAAATCATTTGACATCTCGCTGAAAGGAACTTTCGAATTCCCAAGGAAAGATATCGAATTTTTTTCCTACAGTCATACTTTCTTTGTCGGAGGCTTCATCATGGTGACATTCGGTAAAAATTTTTTTTTTATTCACGTGAATAGTGACATTGTTTTGTTAGGTCTCCCTGTTTCCAAAGGCCGGAGTGGCTTCTGCCATGGTAACTTGGTTCGTTGTCCGTCCACTGATTGTCAGCTAATATTTTTTGTTAACACAGTGGCACGTTGAGTCTTCATCCGGTCTTGACCAAACTTTGTCAATATGTTAATATCAATAAAACCTCGGACGAGTTCAAGAATAGGCTTTTTATGATTAGAATTGACGAAATTGCCTAACAACATTTGATATCTTTAGTTTTGGTTAGATTGTGACAAAATATTATCAGAGAGTATTGAACTATAAGTTTTAAAGCTCTCACAATTTCTAAAATCGTCTATACCAAGCATGGCTCTTTGATGATTAAATAAATACTGATTTTTACACCATGGCACATTGAGGTATCGGTACCAAACTTGGTTAGAGTATAAGTGTTAACACGTGACAACTCCTGGGACTATACTGGCCGATCTGAAATGATAGCGTTACAAGGAGGAGAACCGACGTCACGCACACCGCTAGATTCGGTACCGGAACGTTGTTAAAAAAGCTGGTCAAGTGATTTTTCGTTTCGATTTTTATTACCTGTGCATATTTTATAGCTTTCACTGACCGTCTGGGTATTAGGAATCTATTTCACCGATATATAGATCTATACAGTTCGTGATTACCTCAGAACAGTTTCATTCTAAATGTAAACTTTACCGACATGACGCTCAACTGTTTTGAGGTAATCTAGAATTTTGTAGGTCGCACTGAATTGCATATCAGTGAAATATATTCCTCTAATAACCAGACGTTTATTTAAATTTAAATGAGACCAATCTATAAACGTTCAGAGGAAACATGGAAATTAGTCTATCACATTTTAAATATAAAATTAAATAATTCAACCATACAATGGTTTTGTTCAGGCAGTAGCGCGTCTTACTCTCAATCCAGGAGTCGTGCGTTCGAATCCCCACCCACCAACAGTCTCCGTAATGATTGATATACAATGAACGACATTACGTCTCATTGTCATTTGTATTTCACCGCTGACTCATGTGGGAATGTTATCAGTTACTTGCAGAGATGGGGGTGGGGGTGGGGTGCTCGAGTACTGGTTAACCTTCCATGATCACAGGATAGACTGGATAGATTATTTGATCGTCTGTTAACACTCGATGGCATGAAAATGACGCTAACTATTAAATCAAACAAACTAATGGTTTTAAACCAGAATTATTCATATATACCAAGCAGGAACCAGCTAAAGCTGTCGTATGCTCAATTATTATAATGTTGTTACCGTAATCATGAAAACAGGTATCATTCATTGACGTTAGGCATTGTCCTTCAACAAGAAAGTTTCTTCAAATAATATAGTCATGGGTTAAATCATATATAGAATAAATATTTATATTTAATATAAGAGAACAACTCTTAATTGTCTATATGCATATCATATTAGAAATTAAATGCTATATTCTCGGACAAAAGAAAAATAACTCCATTATCTATTACAGTAACTGCACTTCACAATATACTTAAATATTGATAAATTTCCCTTAGAACAAACAAGCAAATAGCAGTTAAGATAAATACAATTTGAACCCCACATCCCCCTCCCTCCAAAAAACAAACTACCTTAAATTTGATAAATACTAGATTAGTCCCACTTCCATACAATTTGTGTTATGTCTAGGCTCTCTAAAACATAATATAAATATGATCATACCATTGTAACAAGTAAAACATGTGATCTTACCCTGATATTAACATATTTTATAATGTAACATTTTATTATTATAACTATTACTATTGCACACAGTTTCTGTTCTCCTTCTTTTAAAAGGTCCATTGAATAAAATGCCTTGATTTTCTATGTAAAATTAGTACATATTTCATTTTTATTTTTGAAGATTTTGGCGCGGGCGGATACTACGGGTTGCAGCTGGGGTTTGAAGCGAAGTTAATGGGTAAAACTGCAGGGGCGTTGGTTGTCCCTTATGGAGGTCTGACGTGCTATGGAGAAGTAGGAGTAGGTTTTCTGCTATTCGGAAAACTACGCTTGGAAGGGGATATAATGGACCTTAGATTTCCAACCTTTGCTGAAATTGGATTTTCAAAGTTTCCGCTTGATGTTGGGTAAGTAAATGTTACATGAATGTTACCATATAGAATATGTGTTAGGGAATAAAACACTGTTTACAGTACGGTTACTGTGTATATTTTGTAAAAAATCTAAGTAGGTTTTAAAAATTTAACGCTATTCTTGAATTGTTGAAACAGAGTATTAAACGTCGAACTACATAGTTTGCGCCCATTAATGCTACGGTAACATCATTATTGCGCTTAAAAAATCCTATTCAATGTGTGTTTTTTCTTGCTGCAGATAAATAGAGCAAAAGCTGACATAGCATATACTGCAATAAGACGTCACTGGTAGAAAAATGTATCTTATTTTATTTTAGCAGATGAATGTTTTTATGGGTATTTGAGAATTTCTTTTTTAAAACTAAAAAATAAGCGATGTCACTGCCCTGTCTTTAAAAATAACCAAGCTGGCATACATACCAGTAACCAAGCTGGCATACCCACCAATAACCAAGCTGGCATACTTACCAGTAACCAAGCTGGCATACCCACCAGTTACCAAGCTGGCATACCCACCAGTAACCAAACTGGCATACCCACCAGTAACCAAGCTGGCATACCTACCCGTAACCAAGCTGGCATACCCACCAGTAACCAAGCTGGCATACCCACCAGTAACCAAGCTGGCATACCCACCAGTTACCAAGCTGGCATACCTACCAGTAACCAAGATGGCATACCTACCAGTAACCAAGCTGGCATACCCACCAATTATTGTGCATTTTTATATGCCAATACATTCCTGCTTTGCAAAAAATACTTTAAAACATTCTATGTGGAATATCTTTTTACCGTGGAAATCCTTGACCTTATTGTTACTATATAGAACAAAGGACAATATTCAACTGTGAAGTGAGACCTTAATGCATATCATTAAAGTATTAATGAGGTATCAGTAAATAGGACGCACGTTCAATCATACATTGTAAAGCAAGTATTAACAGCTGTTATATAGCTGCTTCTCAACATAGTGTTATGATGATTTTCATTTTATGTTATATTTTACTGTACAAGAGTCTAATAAACACATTATATTGTTTTAATATTTGTAAAATCACTTCCGATTAATCGCTCAGTGGTTTCCGTACAACTCGACATGCTGAACTACTTTTCGACTTGCCCAAACACATAAAAATTAAATTGGTAAAATGATGCTATTTTGAGATGTGACGCCATGCGACGACTGACAGAGACTGATATGCTCGATTTATTATCATTCCTTATAGAGGTGATATGTTAAATACATGGCAAATGTACATTTCTTCTGTGTTATGTGATAAAATAATCTTAAATCCGCGTTCATTATTCATTTATTAATGTATAAATACGATGGAAAGATGCTATAACGCCCGGCAAGTCCACCAGGAGAGGCAGCATTCCAATCAGACAGACATCACATAGTCTGTAAGACGGACCCAGCTCTTCCCATTGGGTCTGCTCAATAGCAATGTTGGGACAGCCACATTTGAGCATGATGAATAGTCAGTTGCGTCAACTGAAAATTTGAATGACATCCCAGTTTAGTAAGCATTTAATTGCCATGAATTATGGGACAGGCATAGAAATCCCAGCTTTTTACTAACATGATATGTAGGGGTCAAAGACTTAAAAGGTAACACAGTCATCACAGGTGAGGGTTTAACTCTGATCTAATACGGGGGATGCAGAATCGTGCTGTAGGCGGCAAAACCAGTGTCTAATGTTAATTTCTGACCTCATTAACTTGAAGTTCAAATTTCTAACCAGAACGACCCTATCAAAACATAGGACATAATATGCCAAATACTATCATCGGTTTTCAAACCAATTGCAAGTACGGTGTTTATTTTTCCCTTTCAAAGCTACTCTCTGTATAACATATGCACACTGTATTAGAAAGGCGCTATATGAAATTTCTTTATGTCCACATCACAGTATACTTCGATCGGACCAACACGTTTCCTTAGTCTTAAACTAGACCAGCGTTTCAGCAAATTTTCATTTCAACATAAGCGATGAATGTATTCTTGTAATATATTAGGTATATTCTAATATCATTTAAGTATTCGAAATGGCACCATTCTCAAATTGCGTTTCATTGTTTCAGTTTGAAAATGGACTTGGAACTTATTCCAGTTAAACTTAGACTCAAAGGTCTTGTCACACTGGAAATCAACTTGTTATTTACGACAATAAAGAAGGTATTGTTTGAGTTCCCAATATGGCAGTACACTGCACCGAAAATTACAGCAAATATCATTGACAAATGGACAAAGGAGCAAGACAGGACGCCGCCACAGTTTTCACCGGTCGTTCAGCAAAGCGTAAGTTAATAAATGACATAAAGATTAGTATTCAAAATGTAAGTTTGATTGTGAATTGTGTTCATTTTTTTTCAAATATGTGTACACATTGGCATAATTATTTTATTTAAAGAATGTCATTGTATAAAACATAATTGGTGAAGTTTGTGTTGAATTGTAATAAATTAATGATGAATATACGTATATTGCTGAAAATAGTAATAACTGAACAAATATAGTTTCAGTAGTTTACTTTAAACTTATCTATTTTACTTTAATTGTGAAACAAGTTCTTACAATTTAGACAAATTACGCTCGAATTCTTCATGGGTAGAACCAGTACTGAGCATGTGTGGAAAACGTTGTCTTGCTCAAGGACACCACACATAGCCGTGGCGGAGGAT
The DNA here is from genome assembly GCA_029582155.1 of Panopea generosa. NCBI lineage: Eukaryota > Metazoa > Mollusca > Bivalvia > Adapedonta > Hiatellidae > Panopea > Panopea generosa. The sequence goes on from CM055897.1 coordinate 39,948,964, forward strand.
CGAAACTACAACCCTCCGATCTTGGGTTCGGTGCTCTACCACGGACCATTCGCTCTACCATATAATTTCGGTAGTAATGGTAGTGAATGACATTAAATTACTAGTACATAATCCTATATTTGACGGCAATTACAAGGATTTGACGAAACATATCTTACACCAGCAAGCTGTTGTTGAGATTAAAAGATACATTAAGAGGGTGAGTTGTGGTTAGTTTGCGCTGTCAATTTGTTTATATATTCAGAGTACGAAAACATACGTATTAAATGCATGTTTGGGGTCCTCCGTGGCCGATTGATCTAAGACGCCGTCTTAAGATCACTAACCTCTCACCGCTAAGGTCGTAGATTCGAAATCCCGCTGGCTCCAACAACTGTATGACTATTTGTGAGAAAGTTTGCCAGTTACTTGCGGAAGGATGGTGGTTCTACTCAGATTCATACTGATTTTTTTTTCACTTACAAAACTTGATATGTCATATATTATCTGAATTGTTGAAAATGGCGTTAAACGCTATTGAAACATTAAATAAAAAATGCATTTTTACTGTTTATACAAACATTCCCAATATTTATTAAAAATTGTGAGCATTTTCGGCTTTTACTGCAAATCAGATCCCTCAACGTTCTGCTTCAATTGTTGTACCAACAATGCATATAAAGTCCGATTAATACTGGGAATAAATGAGAGCGTGACCATGCATCACAAGATTGTTTCTAAAACGAAATTTTAGGACTTAGTAAAACTTGTTAAAAAAATGATTGGTAATAAGAACAATTTGCCTCTCAGTTCTGTGGCTCACAATATTTTGGTTAACTTTGCATTTGTGTAGAATTGTATTTGTTATCATGGTATTTATTATTTTAGTATACGTTCGCGTCCATAATTCATTTAAAAAAATTGTCTAAACTGAACTATTTGGCTCCTTTGTGTTATAAAACTACTTTTTTCGATAAACCAAGTCGTGTTTTTATTAATCCTAAAATAGATTATACTTTTTTCATATAGAGTAAGATATATGTATATAGTGTAAGACCAACTCTATCCAAAGACTGTGTGAAAAAGGTTGCTAATTACGGAATGATGAAGCATCATTAAATTTGCTATGTATAGTTAGAATCGTCCAATAAAGGTAACACATTAATATCGATAACTGTTTATTTGAATTTATGTAACAGATAATGCTGCGGTGTTACTTTGAAAATTCTTTAATACGGAAGATTTAATCTAAAAATAGAATGACGCAATTTCAAAATGGCGGATTGGGTTCATAAAATGATACTTTCGTTCCAGAAAGTACATTTATATGTAACAATATCAAAACCGCTCGAGCGACTTAAACAAAAATTGTTAACATTTTATACAAAGGTAACAAAATCCGCTAGAGGGAAGCGGGGAGTTCCGGGTTGTGATGTAGAACAACTGCCAAGCCGAGACTACACGGAACCAGGGTTTGAAATATCAGTAGCAGCAGGCGACGATAAAAGTAACGTCAAGTATTACCTTGCGGTTGGAACAGTTCCTGGTGGCAGCGATGTGAAAAATGATCTGCAGTTAGGCGGAGCATCTACTGTCCTAACAACGGTTCGTTCCTGTTTTGTTTCAATAGACGACTACTTTCAAATATTCAAATGGAATTCTTTATTTCTGCTCTTTAGTTTAACAGCTGCTGATCAATGAATTATTCATACAATTGATAGACATAACGCCAAATATTGTTGGTTTTAAAAGAATTTGTTAAATTATCAATACCAAGCAGAAATATATTCAACATTTTGAAAAATTAATCTTAATAAAAATCTAAAAGTATAAAAAATTATGATAAGATCGATATTCCATATTTTGTTAGTGCATAATATACTTTGACCCGAATGAGAAGAAAGCTCAAGCTTATATGAACCACTCGCGAGTCCGTTTCCTGAGTTGAACCAGTACTGAGTGTTATTTTTTGAGAGACAATCCGGCCAAGCTGGGGACTTAACCCGCTACCTCTAGCGACTGGGGCCAACATTTTATCCACTTTAATACCATTCGCTTATCTATATTTATTTTCACATTATAACAATTATTGATATTATGAATTATTTAGTAATATATATGTTATATTGATATTCTTAAAGGAGATTAACGAGTTCCCGACTGGGAGTCCGCTATATTTTACGGTATTTGCCGAGAACAGTGCCGGCACAAGGGCCGGTGTAACATGCCAGCTGCAGACATACGACACTACGCTTCCTACTGGAAGACTGACAGCTGAATTCACTTCTACCAGTAACCCTGCCGCAGTTAAGGCTTCAGTCGTTGTTCATGACGACACATATATCAAATCAGCTTTTGTTGGTGTTGGATACGGAAAGGGCAGTTACGGTGACCAGATGGTTGCATGGACCTTCACCGATCTCACACAGAGGGAATCAAATGCTGATACAGGCAAGTATCAAAAATAAAGTATCCAGAAAACAAAAGTCTTGATCGAAGAAACATAATCGCGGAAGCCAGTGCTAAGACACATAAACGGTGTTGAATGTTTCACAACATAGTATGAATAGACTCAATAAACCTAAAGTCTGATATTTCCTTATTTTTTGTAACGTTATGTGCCGCCTGTGACCGTTGTTTAAATTTAAATATATTTTAATGGGGTTTACTGCCATTTTTAACACATTTCAGGTTATTTATGGCATATGAAGTTTTACTGGTGGAGGAAGACCTAAGACCGAGTAAAACCAACGACCTTCCCAAATTACTGGTTTAAACCTATTTTATTGCATAATTCACATAGCAAACGGGTTGGGCCACAAATTCTAGCAACATTAGTTACGGCCCTCGCCTTTCAATATACAAATAACATTAGAATCATGATGGCAATTTTAACAATCATGTGAACCAACAATAAAACAATGAAGAGATAAATAAAAGAAAACTAATTAAAGTAGGTTAAAAAACGAAAGAAAAGACATAACATGTTTTTAAGTGATGTCATAATATCGTTCGGGTGCATTGAAGGGCTGCATAAAATTGGGTATCTGATGCCGAGGGTCAATTGTTGACAAAATGTTTCGTGTCTTTAATGTAGTGTTGTACTTGTGTAAATATAAATGTATTTGTGTCACTGGTATATATACTCTAACCAAAATAAAACACTCGTGTACTTAACGGATGAAAACGGCGTGTAGAACTGAAAAGACGAAGTCGTTCATCAGTATATATAGAACATTGCATAAAGTAGTGCTGGCCGTCTTCTATTCATTATCACATCCATCGCATCTTGCATCAAGTGTTAAATCATTTAAAAAGGTATCATAATTAAGGTGACTACATCCGTTTCTTAAACGAGCTTGAAGAACTTATAAAATTCGACTATCAGTTAGATAATACGATGGTACCATTTGCTATTTGAAAATACATGATTGTTATATGTGTTTTAAAAACCGATAAAGTCTCTGAGTTACGCAAGTATTTGGAAGCTTTCTCACATAAAGTATTTGGAGTGAGAGGGACTCGAACCTACGACCTTAACGTTGAGAGGTAAGTGATCTTGAGACGGCACCTTGAACAACTCGGCCATGGAGATCCCTCACATTTAGAAAAACTTCAAAATTTCTTCATAATTATATTGAATGGTTGATTGTCTTAATATATGTTAGACGCTTAGTGAATATAAGTATTTTGTTTTACATATCTAATGAGCAGGCGACGATCCACATAACATAAGGACACTAGAACATTTCACAGAACTTCAAGATGGCAAACTTGTATCCACACCTATTGCAGTCTTTCAACATACTTTAACATCAGGACATTGTGCTCGGAAATGTCTCGACGTCAACCACTGTGTCAGTTTCAATTTCGACTATGGTCCATCAGGGACGTGTGAGATACTTAGATCAATCCGCCATTTTGATGAAAATCTGTATGAGGTACGATAAAAGTTTAATAGAAAAACTGTACGTTGTACGCTTCACTGAAAAATTAATTAGATACTACACCAAATAAAAAAAAATAAACATCGATTGTTGCTTCTTTCTTATTTGCATAAAACACTTAATATTTATTCCTGAAAATTTAAAAAAAACAACAAAATATCTCCCCCTTGCCGAAATAAAACATTCAAGAGTTTTCAATTTTATTGATCAAACAACCTACCCTACCTATACACTGGCAATACATGGCATAGAAACACAGAAATATATTTTGACTTACAACTATACCCAGTCGACTACCTTAGCAAAACTCCTTCATATGTTGTTGATGTGTTTATTCTGTTTAATTTTTTTCATATATTATTTTTATTTAATCATGTTTTGATTTGCATATTTTTCAGTCGGGTTTGTTTTGTCATTTCGAACGTCTTGGGAGTGGACATGCCGTTGAATTCTACTATTCCTCATTCAATATGGACCATAACTCCCTGCATTATGTAAATCTGGATCTAACAAATGGGTTGGACTACAACATTATTATAAACAGTGCTGGTATTCTTACAGATTTCAGCTGTCCCGATCCCGGTACTTATATATATATACATAATCTAGTAATCATTTTTACCTGGGCAAATATACCTAGAATCAGCAGCGGCGTTTTGAAGTTTCATAGAATAGACCTTCTATAAATAGTAACAACTTTAAAAAAACTGAAAGAATACTGCTGAAAAGTTCAACATTTGAATTCGAATGTCCGATTATCAAATTTAAACTTGGAGAGAAATGCCATTTATCTTGAAACTATTTTCGGTACTTTCTAGTTTTTTATTGTATCCCCGATAAAGTACTGGCCCTTTTCATATTCATTAATCGAATAAGCCTGGTCAGTTAAAGTTTAAATATCACTCTATAAACCTTAGTATACCCTGTATCCTGCAACAGCCTCCGTGACGCAGTGGATAGAGCACCGGACTGTCACATAGTCGATTCGGGTTTGGATCGAATAGTTCTTCATTTCTTATCTTTTTTTTCACTAGCATTGTTTTACTTGAATCACTTCGAAACATATTCGTCCTACTATTTATTAATCTAAATCGCAAGTGCGTAGCTAAACCATTCTATGTTTAGATCGACCCTACAGTATTAGTTCTTTTAACTGACACTAAAAATAGTATAAAGTTGCAATACAAACACTGTCTATCGGTATTGGATAATTCTAACTATAAATAGAACGACATCATTTCAGATAAGCGTATTTGATTTATATCTAATCGCAACTTCATAGTATATCTTTAAAAGGAATATTATATTATACATATTTTTTTAACTGCAGACATGTTTAAATGACAGTATTGTCGTTATAAAAGTATCACGCCAAAACATACATGTACCATACTATTATATGTATTCGACAGTGTCGACAGTGCCCTTATCCTTGAGCATTATCTTTAGTCCAACTCGTTTGATTATTCACATACTCTCGATATAAAAGTATATTCCAGTAAACCATTTTTACGAATTGTTTAAATATTTGCAATGAAATTGAAGAAGAATGTTTCCTGTTTCAACATAACGAAATTAGTTATATTATTAATGTACACGTTACAATATGTTTCATTATGTTCACGCTAAAAAAAACTCAGTTTATAAAAATCTCTCATTTGGTACGTAGTTTTTAACTCATATGTCATATGTTGTATGTTTCAGGTCATATACAAAATCGCAGCATGAACCGTCTTGAAGTAGTCAGTTGTAACACCATGATCCCTCCTGACCGACCTGACCTCCAACGACTCTGTGTTGGAATTCATCCGGACATAAAGAACCACAGGTACTAGAATAATATCATATACAGATATGCAAGTTTTTAACCATGCAAACATTTCTTCTTGTAACCTAATACGCATTGAAATCGATCCCCTCAGCTACCTTATATATACCTTGCTGTATTAGGTTAGTCATGCCGGTTAAATTGGAACTACGTTTTTGACCAAAATTCAACAGAATAAGATACCATTTTAATGATGTAGAAATAATTTTACAATATCATTGTTTGGAATCTTAAACTTATATAAACTTACGTATTCCCTTTTCAGAACAGTACTTTTTTGCGCGCTTATGTTAAAATTGAGTTATCTCGCGCCTACGTATTCCTACGCGAGCAGGCTGTATTTTAAGACGGCATCACTAAGAATGGAACATTTATTATAAGAAGGACATTCCTTCGATTTTTTTTTCATGCCAATTAAACTTTGAATCGGGTTTGCATGAAAATAATATGGTTAGTTACTGCTTTCATCTGTATATTGGCGAGTGTTGGAACAATTTATAAGACACGTCATGGACTTTCCTAACACTCGCAAAATTACAGCTGAAATTTTAAATGAACAGCCATGTACTTCTCATATCTATATGAGATGATTATTGTACCGTTCTGACAAACTATGTTTGTAGATGTCAAATGATATCAAGGAATTGTATTAGTTTAAAAACATAACGATAATTTTTTCTTTACTTTTGTCAATATTGCATGTCAGGAGGTTATGTGTTGAATCTTAATTTTTTCTTCATGAATCATAATATGCTTGTATAAACGATATCAATTTCTTGTTAGATTTTCTGTTAACTTACAATATAGTTATAATACAGATATAATATTTTTGATTGTATTTTGAAATTGCTTCAACGGTATAATTATTTTCTGGTGTTGAGTCCTAAAATTGTCAAAAGTTGCATTATGTGTTCATTTTATTCAACAGCACCTTCATTTGATGTCCCAATATTTAATAAATAAAATGTGTAAACTTTATTGATCGTCTTCAGAACTATTATTGATGGTGCGGGCTCCAGGACTGTATTCAACGGGGACGAACCTCTTCACGACTTACGTTATACCAGATACAACAACTTTGTTGCAGGTTCGTTAATTATCATTAATCTGTGTTGTCATCTTTAATTCTGTGTTGCAATTTAAAATAATGTTCCTTTTTTTGCTGGCTGTTTACTAGATCGGTGAATAGCTCTTAATTTGACATCCTTCTTTATGAGATCAACCCACTCATGGTTGTACTCTTACAATTGCTTTTAATAATACTGTGTCGCCATGAGAAACACTGCATTGTAATTCATATTTTGTATACATAGCGTGGTACTAAATCATGTGAGAAGATTGGATGGCTCAATTTGTTATGGATGAACACTCTCTTTGGAACAAACCGCCGTATTACAATTGAAATACCGTTGAAAAAAGACGACAAAAATACAATAAAATAAACAATCAAATAAATCAACGTTTTTTTTATGCACCTAACTGCTGTTGCGCATTTCGCGAAACTGTTTATGTGAAGCTAAGAAATAAAGTTCGTAACTGCCCATAATTACTGTAATTAATCATTTAATTATTTTTTAAAAGTTAATTATGATCGTAAACTAAACTAGTCAATGTGCAAATAACAAATTATTTAATAACGCCGTACGGATTTTTTATCGAAATGGTTTCGGTATAAAAAAAAATTATTATATCATTCCATCATTACATAAAAATTACTTCATTTTATTTTATATAGTATAGAAATCTTTGAAGAAATACATGTGTGTCCAGATAATAAATTGATGTAAACTTTCTTATCATGTTGCAAAACGTGGATCTAAGGTGATTATGACTTAAAAGTATTATATATTAAAATACTTTAGCCAACTGGGACGGTATTCATGACGACGAGACAGGAATTCTGGTATACTCGTTAACAGTTGGTAAAAGCATCTGCGAGGATCTCATCCACCCTCATCATGACCCTCATCGGCATTTGCTGCACGAGTCACAGTGGACAAACCTTGGGGTTATAACGGAAACTGACGACTATAATCCATTCCCTCTACCATGTATGTATATTTTACCAATGGTCATTCGACTAGGGAATATACTCAGTGATGTTTTTATATTTCATTTCTTGAAATGGCGAAGCAAAGTGAGTGTTTCGAGAATAGAAAATATCATCTATTCCGGTGCTGGAGTCGTGAGAATGTGGCATAGTTCATTACCTATTATCATAAACAAGCTAAATAACCGAGTCTGCTATTTATTTATTTTGGGTGCGTTCTGTTCTGCCAATGGATCGTTTCACCAGATTGTATTGTATTTAAACAATTCGCTGATATAGATATATTTGCATGGGATTTCGCTTATAAAGAGGGTAAGCGTTAAGATAATTGGTAATTATTTTCACTTGATACGAATAGTTTTTTATGAAACTTAACACTTTAAAACAAACCATACTTTTAAGCCGCTACTTGCAGATGTGAATTTATAACTTGTTATGCATGTGGGCGTTGATATAATTGATCATTAGTTTCGTGTCATACGAATATATTACTATAATTATTTTATACATTTAAGAACTGAAATCATCCGTTTATATAATAAACTGCTACTTTCAGCTGGTCGATATTTCGTTAGCGTTCGTGCCTTGAACAGAGTTCAGTACGGTGGTCCTCTATCAACAACAATTTGCCATACTACACCGTATATTATTGACGTCACCAAGCCATTTGTATACGAAATATACGACATCAAATATGACGAAGACACATTCGAAATTTTAGCACAGCATAACACAACGTAAGAATATTTTTTTTTTTTTTTTTACAATTGATTTATTTTTCTTTCCATAAATGAATTATGTATGCTTTATTGTTAAAAACATAATTAAATGAATTCTTTTGTTTTTTAAATGACTTGCGCTGGCATGCTACTTATTATATCATTTTGTTATTTTTCCTCAGAGATCCTGAGTCTGACGTGAAGGTTATTGAGATTTGTTTCGGTAAAAATCCCAGGGAATGCGACATTTTGAATTGGTTCAAATATGAATACACTCCAAATATATCTCATACTTTTCAAATCCCTGATGGCCTACCGGCATGGCTTCGTCTTAGAGCAACAAACAATGGTAACGACATAAAGAATAAAAAATAATAATAGTTTATACATTTATGCATGTGAAAATAAGTAAACGTTTAATGTGTTAATTATACAACTAAAAATTGCTCATAGTATATGAGCTTATGGGATTAAAGTGCCATATACATTGGTGTCTCTGTTTGGCCTGTGAATCGTTGTATGACATGATAAATTAAAGCCTATTCAGGTGTTATTATATCATTTTCATGTTTAAATGCTTAAATAGTTTACATTTACATGTTTTCTTGTTACATCAAATGAATTTTATTATACCGAAAAATAAAAACTTGTGCAGTAACATGTACAAGTCTATTGCTATGGGGTGCTTGTTTCAGCCAAAATGGTATTGCATTTTGTAAACACAGTTAGTTTATGTATTAGCTGAATATTCTTTTTTTTGCTAACAGCATACCATATTTCGTATTGAATTCATAGAACAGTTCATTAAACCGTTGTACATTATTTTACTTTAATTGAAGTTAATTGTTAAGACTAAATCGAGGACAATGGCTGTAAAATTTGGTTCAATAGTCAATTGAATAAATGTTTAAACCATTAACCTCAATGTATAATAGAAATAAGTAACTTATTTGATAATTTATACAATGAATCTGCGGAATTATGGCTTCCCCAACACCATCATAACAGTTTCATTTTATTAAAAGTGCCGAAAAAAGCAAAATTTACTAGAAAAGAAAATATTAAGCTGAAATGTACTGTACTGAAGCTAAAAAAAGAAAAATAATTAAAATATATATTCAGTATGCTTTTCGGTCAATCTAAACAGCTCATTTTTAAGTTACATATAATAATATAAAGAATGTTTATTATTATTTTGATGTTTCACTATCTAAACTTTGTGTTTCAGTTGATCTGCATACAGTTGGTCATGCTGACCAGGCTATCATTGTTGATGCATCACCTCCAATTGCAGGAGTCGTTTACGATGGACCACTTTACAAGGAGGATCTAATGTTCACTAAATATAACGACACGGTATGTTATTATATATTTACTACCTTTTATAACGATTATTAAGTATTATAAGGCACTTCAACAAGCGCATGCTTATTTCCATAGCATAATTATGTATGTTTTGATGTTTCAATATTTGTTTTCAAGATTTGTGCTAACTGGTTCAACTTCTTTGATCCGGAGTCCGGAATATCCACTTATGCGATTGGTGTCGGCACTGAAACTAATCTGACAGATATCGCCGAGCTGAAGGAACTAGAGCACTACCAATACGAATATTGCATACCGTTAGATGACAACTCGACGTTGATACATGATAACGTTTACTATGTTGTAATATGGGCAAATAACGGAGGAATAAACATACGAAATATTTCTGCCGTCTCTGATGGAGGTAATATATAGCGTAATTATTTTAAATTCAGTTGCTTAAGATGTGTCTTAGATAATTATTTAGAAATATTTTAAAACAAACTGTTAAAACCGGGCACATATTTTAACAATTTTTTAACTTCATACATGTTACAACATACCTTTATTTCTTTAAAAAAAGACTTTGAATGCAATTGCAATAAATTTAAAATGAATTCACATCACCAGCGTTTGAATTGAGTTTAAATATACATTGTATATTGAGTAAAAAAAACCATCAAAAAATCGATTTAGTGGTAAATTTAAACGTAACAATTATGTTGATCTTAAGTGTAGTCAATCGAGTTTTTCCTTGAAAAAAGTTTTAAAAAATAACATGATGACAAAATACATGCATATAAAATGTTGAGTTGATTTGTAAATATTCCAGTTCGAGTGGACCTTACGAGACCGTTAGTCGGTTCAGTGGTTGATTGGGACCTTGAAAATTTTGTTGACAAGAAATTTAGTCCGTCAAAATCTACAGTTAGGCTTCAATGGAAGGATTTCTCTGATCCTGAATCAGGAATCCGCCAATATGATGTTCAAGTCTTCAGAAAGAGGTCGGGCTATGTAATTTCTATATTTGCATGTAACATTTTATAATATGTAATTATATGGTCTAGTGGTCTAAGGCTTTGAGTTACTTACCTGTCTGTGCGGAGGTATTAGGCCCAGCACTGTCAAAATTAACTGAATGTGAGAATGTTTGTCATTTATTTGTAGAAGGACATTAAATCAACACATACTTCCCCTCGCCAACAGTAGAGGATGCTTTCTCTCTCTTTATATATATAACCTAAATAATGTTTTGGAAACGAGAGTTAAACTCCATCAATATAATTACATATTTATAACTTAGTTTAGTAAATGATTAAATATTTAATACCTTTACTGACACTTTTCTTGATTACATGGAATACACGCTCTTAACGACATAACATACACTTACATCGATGGCCGGCAAATCGTTGCTAAATTGTGTATGTGTTATTTTTGTTCAATATCTAGCATTAGTATTGTTTTTATATATTCACATTTATGCAAACATGCAAAATTAAAATGGCTTGAACTAAACTTGAGTTTAGCTATAACCAATAAAAGCAATGAAACAAAATTCGTGAGAGACGTCATCATATAACCAAGTCTTAATTAACATTAAAAATGTAAAACGTGCGTTTATATAATTATGTTGAACTTCTGCGTTTTAACAATGCAAATGGAAATTTCGACATATTCCGATTTGAACGTTCAACATAGAATATAAACGTAAAACCTTACACCATAATATACAATTTAGCAATACAACATTAAACCATACATCATGAATGTAAAAATAATAGCAACAGGAATGTTATATTTCGAACAAGAATTATATATTTTAAAGTTAGCAACTTTTGACCTGCAATGTACTAGTATGAATACTGTATGTACATTCCCAGGCGATTTATACATGTATACAGTATTTTGTCATTTAAATGTATTTCCTCACATATGCACAAATAAACCACATAGATAATAACATATGTAACATGGAAGCAAACGTACATAGCGTCAAGGCAACACAATGTCAATATGTTATGCCAGTGAACGATAGCTAAAATTTAATATTAGTACTGCAGCAGCTGGCCTGAGTTAAGAAATCGACCTTTCACCTGAAATGTCATTGGCTCAATTTCAGCTAGTGTCATACATAGATACTCGAAAATGATTGTATCACATTTGGTGCTAAACATATTGAGAATGAAAACATTGATACACATGCAGCTATACTAGCACTATTATACAGTGGTTACATAGTATGATAAAAAACAACTTTAAACTTTAGATGGAATGGAGACTGGAGATTAATCCGAGACTGGACAAGCTTCGATAACAATACCAAAAACGCCGTTTGGAGAAATTTTCATCTGAACCATAAAGACACTGTTAAATCAGTAGTTAAAGCGACAAATGGCGCACTTAACGACATTCAGGATGAAACAGATGGGTTCATTGTAGACTTAACACCACCGCTGCTGGACTATCTCGGTGATGGAGATGTGTTAGAGAAAGACATAGATTTTCAAGTAAGTTTATGATGTAATAAGTGCCTACGTAGAAAATAGAATATATATATTAGGATATAAATCATTTTACATAACAGTGTTTTCACTTTATTATTAGAATAGTGTAATATAAAGCTGGTATACTAAGGATTAAGGTTCTAAGACATATATATAATACGTTTAAATCAATTAATAAACGAATAGTTTGCAATGGTGATAATACAATTATGAACTGCAAGACACAAAATAAGGTGTGGTCTATTTTGATATAGAGACGTAAATTACAGGTCATACATTACATTCTTAACCAGGCTTTATGCCAAAGGCATAGCCCTGTTTAAGTCGTCGTGATCAAGCCTTGCAGCGTTGATCACCGCCATAATGTTCATACGCGACAGGGACTACTTTTTGTTCCTCAATTTTATTTTCCATGTATTTTATTTATGCCAGCAAAAACAAATCAAATAATAAAAATGCTTTGTGGACATTGAATTAAAAACTCAACCAAACGCTATACTAATATCAACAGAATTTGGAAGGGGTGTGAATATTCATTAAAGCCCAGCGTGTGAATATTCATTAAAGCCCGGCGAATGAATATTCATTAAAGGCCGGCTATCAGTACTTTCGCAAGTACCTTGATTCAGGTTTTTGTTATAGCACAAAAATATTCAGTAAAGCTGCTATAAATTTTCAAAGGATCTTTTTTTATAGAGTATGACTTAATATCACTGTTTACTGGGTAATGCACCGTCCGATGTTTTATTTACCATCGTAAACCCAGTATACCCGCTAGTTACTAGTCGAATGTGTTTTTATCCGTAACTGTAAGCTTTTCCTGTTATTAAACATTATATTTCAGACTGAAACTACTTCGATGAATGTGAATTATAAGTTCTATGATCCAGAATCAGATTTGCATTACCTGCGCATACAAATATATGAAACCCAGCAAGGGACGAAGAGACAATTTTATCCAGGTATTCAAGCACTGTTAGTTCATATACACGAAACTAATAAAAATAGTCATCATTGTTTGTTTTATAAATGTCTATACTGCTTAAATGCTCGAAGCTGAGTCTGATCTAGTGGTCGTGTGATCGAATCCCCGGCCGACCACAGTCTTCTTGAGGACTGAAAGGGACATTGTGTCTCATTGTTTTCCCATCGCTGATTCAAGAGAGAATGTTATCAGTAACTCTCGGTTATGGATTTGCTCCTGTATTTGTTTACCTTCCAGTGGTGGTGACGGTTGCGTCGTGTTTATAGGATGTTAACCGCTTATGTGAGAGGTCGCGGATTTGAGCTCAAGCTTGATCCGATAATCCCTCAGAAACAACAATCAGTACTGATAATGTAAAAGAATCGGACTCAAACGTGATACATATAAGGTCTGGGCTCAACCCATCATCGAGCTATAATAAATTAGTTTATATAATAATATTTACAATATAACTAATATAATTGTTTTTACATAATTTGTGTAGGAGTTAAAAGGCAATTGTTATTTTCAGCATAACATGCTACTTTAAAAATAATGTGTAAGTGGTGCTAAAGAGGTGTTTTGCTACTTAAAAGGGCTGTTTTTAACCACATGTTTATTAAAGTTAAAATACGTCCATTTTTAGCCATACCAGGTAAATGGATAGACATAAACGAGACAGAAAATACAAATTATCAGCAAACAGGAATGCAGTTGACTGTAGGACACAAATATAACGTCCGATTTGCAGCCGTTAACCATGCTGGATTGACCTCAATACACGATTCTGATGGTGTTATTGTAGACAATACACCTCCAAAGGTAATAAACTTTTGTTTTATTATACTCATTCGACGTTATATTTGGTTTAATATTTTCAAGCATATCCTTTTATTTGGTCTTCATTATCCCTAACACGGTATGATTTCTACTAAGATGACCCTCTTTTGGATTTAAAGTTACCGTTACATATAAATCTGCTTTTTCCTTATTTTCTTTTAAATATAGTTTGAATTTCACTAAGACGCCTCAATACTCTGATGGACTGGTGATTTTTGCCATATGTGTCACTTTACTTGGTGCCAAATTTACATGTAACCAAAATTGCTTCTTAATTCGCCCTTTCAATTCGTTGTTTTCTTCTATATAATTTGTGAAATATATAATAATGTCTTAATTATGTGATTGTTTTTTCTTTCCTTTGTTACATTCTATATTCAGTCTCTTTTGTTCTTATTTTCTAGTAGTCATGATCCGAATTATTTTAAGATGTCTCAATACTTGGGTTGATTTTCTTTCTTTATTAGAATATTACCATTTTCTGTTCATACCTGACATGATGTTTCCCTATTGTCCTTGGCATGGTCTGGATTTTACTGAGACATCTCAATACTTCGATTAACTATTTTGTCAGTTAACTTAGTCTTATGTGAAATGTGCTTCTATATAAGGTCCGGCTTTTCCTTAGCATAGTCAGTGCCCTATACACACATATATATATATATATATTAACTTTGGCTGAATTTTCATTTTTGTTTTGTCCGTATGTATGCAAATTTGCCAATATATTTTATTTGATTTTACTTAACATGTTTTGATATTTCCATTTATACTATGAACTATGTCCTACTTTACTTGTTGCTGTTCTGTTTATGTTTTAGTAAACATGTTACGTATGAATTCATACATTAGCTTAGCAATTCTGTTTTTATTAATACTTCTTTTGGCAATTTTGGGGCAATCAGTACGTATATGTCAATGCAAAGTGTCATCATAAAAACCATATACTTCATATTTTCCAATTTTATCATCAATAAGATAAAATGGATTCATGTCGGAGTCCTAAGTGGTGAGTTTGAACAACTTGTAGACGGCTTTGTTTGGCAATCCGATCACGAGGGCATTAAAGCAACATGGTTGGCCACTGATCACGAGTCCGGTATTGCAGGTGTTAAGTATGCGGTTGGCACATCGCCAGGTAAATCTAGTTGAAATATCTTGAATGCGATTTCCAATTTTTAAGTTTATACTTATTTATTTTACTTCGATTGTAAAACAAATTATTACAACGGTTACTTATACAAATCACGCTCGAATTCTTCCTGAGTAGAACCAGTACTAAGCATATGTGGAAAGTGTTTTGCTCAAAGACACTACACATATTCCTCTGATCATGGGTTCGGTGCTCTACCACTGGGCCATGCGCACGAACATAGTTTGCCAACGTAATCTAAATTGAAACGTACTCACCATGACGTGGGATTTTGCACTTCTGACTTTTGTCCGTCATTGAATTTATATAAAGTGCGTCGTTCATTTCCAGTTTACGGATACTAGTTTATGTCATTCTAAGCTTCTGACAAGATTTGGGCTAATATTAGCTTTGCCAGGATTTTTTAAGACGTTAAAAATGTCATACTTTTAATAGCTTTTAGGTTATAAAGCAACCGGAAGTGTACAGAAGGATTGAGATTTATTTTTTCGTTGATGAACTTTTGAACAGATGAACACATCAATTACAGTTTCATCTGTCACCGTGCTAAAATGAATGAGAAACAAAAAAACAATACTTGGCAGTGTTAATTGAGTACATTATGATTATATAAATATACACATTTTATTTTAACATTCATTTGAACTTTCATGAAATATGAACTTGTAATGAGCAAAGTTGTGTAGTTTATTTACTTTGCAGGTGCCAAATGTACATTCATATACTATGAAAATTGAACATATACAATTCATTCTTTTAATAAACAACATAACAAATAGCAGTATCAATACTATTTGATTGGAAACGTTTGAATAAGGTTCCTTATAACATACAGTTAACTATTTGCATTTAAGATGATGTAAAGAGATGAGGAGCAATAATCAATATACTCAAGATGCCTTTTTTCCAGGTGGAAGTGATATAGTTGATTGGAAAGAAATATCTGGAGTAATTAAAGATGTATATCTGCCATGCACTCTCGAAAATACAGATGAAACAACGAATACACCAGTATACTATGTTGCTCTGACATTAAAGAATGGAGCCGGACTGTGGAGCAATGTTGTCACATCATCCCCTATAGCTGTCGTTCCGGAAGACGTTACGGGTAAAATTCTTTACAAATCAATGGCTACAAATAGTAACACGTTTTACCACGTGCTGTCTACCAATGTTAGTAACTACTAAATGCAATGTTGCTATAATGCAATTACTCTTTAGCAAGCTAGGTGAATGTAAAAACAAGATTAAATAAAATAGTAAAATCCGGAGTCCGTTCTTTTTTTACCGTCTCAATACCTCTGTTCCGTAGTGGCATAGTAAATTATATGATAATGCAGTTAAACAATACCTTTTGACGCATTAACGTTTTACTTCCAAATGAAGATTTCAAAGCTTCGCCATCGGCGTACTGAGAGTGATTTAAACTGGCTTTGTAACCAAAGTAAAATTCATAGACTTTATTATGTATCTGATAAAATCTGATTAAACGGTCTTTTTGAAAAAGGATCACTTCACTCAACGTCTCTTCAAAAAGGAAATAGCAGACAAAGGGGTAACAAAATAAATAATAGCACTCACGCCCCAAGCGGTACTCTATTTCGAGTTCCTTGATTCAAAAGTATTAGAAATAATAACAATACTTAGATATATATATATAAATTGCGAGGCGATTATTCACGGTCTCTAAATAAAACGTAAGACCTTGTTCTAATAGTCATTAATACCTGATAAAAGGATCCCTTGGAAATACAAAACGAGTCGAAGATAATAAAATAACAGACTCGGTTTAATTGAGTCTGTTAATGAGAGACAATGAATAGCGTAATTTTCTATTTTCCTACACAAAAACATGTGTTTTAATAACGTTCCTATTCAGGTATTGCATACGACGGTTTCTATGATTCCTTGGACTACGACATTGACTACCAGTCTGATACACATACTGCGACCTTGAGATTTTCCGGATTTGAAAGCAGTCATCACGGGATAATGGGTTTTGATTGGACAATAGGGACTACTCCAGGTGGCGAGGATATTCAGCCGTATATGGAGTATGGGATTGTGCATACTGAAGAAGACGACGTAGCAGGGCAAGGTAATATTGGGTTTATGAAAGTGAGGATGTCGTTGACCGCACATCATATTCTTCAAATTTTAGGGTTGGTGGCGTTTGGAAGATATACCTTGATCTGCTGATGGAGTTAGAAATGAAAGTAAATGTATAATTTAATGAAATTTAAGATATAGAAAAATACAAAAAGTGAGAAATTCTATCCAAGTCATGTCTTAAAGAGGAACATTTAGCTGATTACGATTGTGTCTACTTTGTTCTTCGGATCACTTAAAGTATTGATACAATAATGGTGCAATTTCCTTATTCTTATAAACTCAATCAGATGTGTGTAAGTGATAGTGTTTCTGCCCTCCGTAGTAGGCCCCGAACTGAACAGTTTACAATGATAAATATCCAAATCTATTCGATTGACTTAATTTCTTAACACTCAGCGTTTAGAGGATATTTCTAGAAATGGTCGATTCGTTCTTAGTAACAGTATTGTATGAAGTGGTTGGACATGAGAGCTCGAGAATGTATAGTTGTAACCTAACTTTTGATGTTGTTCTTTAATCTCTGGTAAATAAAAAAAAATGAAGGGGGAGACCAAAATGAAAGAATTGAAACTTACATGTTATTGTTTGTAAAGCTCTAAACTACCAAAAAATGATGAGAAATGTAGGGGTGATGTGTCATTTAAGCTATTTTTTCTGTACAGTGTGTATACTGCTGACAAAGTGAAAACTTCCGAAATCATGTATTTTTATCCCAATTTCAAAGCATCAACTTTAATTCAAACTGTTAAAAAACATCAATAATGCCATTCGAATTAAAAATGAGCATTAAAATAAGGAAAATGCATTTTAACAGAAGAAGAAAGAAAGAATATTTATAACAGTCACTATGAAATAACCCTACGGAAGCACTTCCTGTTTTCAATAGTAGGACTGTAAAAAGGTGTTTAATGCTAACTGTCATTATTCAATGGTACGTTTGAAAGATTTTTTTTTTCAAAATGACCTCTTTTACAAAACATAAAAAAACAGCATTCACATCTCGTTTTCCCCTACACACTTTCAGGTTTATCAAGCTCGGGTCACGCTCAATCTATAATTGATTTGGAACCGGGCGCTAAATATTACGCAACATTAAGGGCTATAACAAATGAAGGCAACATTCTTCAGGCCACAACTGATGGGTTTACTGTGGACACGACTCCACCAAATGTCACTATTGAAAGGTAAACAGTAATTAAAAGTATTAATGCATTTGCCAGATTATCAATGCTATAAAAATTAGTTAAACATTTTGTTAAATCAAAACTACGTCTTTTCTAAATAGTTTTCATAGTGCCATTATGTAAGAAAAAATATGAATATTGTAGTTAATGAAGATTTTTATAATATTTTATTTCCACGAAATAGGAAATCTTTGATATTTCAATTTGTCCATAATTATTAAAAACTCTTTGTCATTCGATGACTGAATGAGCCATTTAAAATCGTACGCAGGCCTATACATTTAAGTTTATGTTGTCATTTCTAAGTAAATCCATTTTAATTAAGAACTTTTTTATATGTAAGTATGTTGCAGTTACATTTTTATAAACTTAATCTTTTAACATATTTCTGGACTTTGATATTTTCAGCTTGTCTAATGAAGATCCTTTAACGTCCAAAAGCGCAATTTACCAGTCAGACGAGTCGTACCTAATGGCGACTTGGTCTTATAACGACACGGAATTGCACGACGAGACTATTCGGGATAATGTTGAAATCACGTGGTTTGGAATAGGCACTTACCCATTCGGAGACGACACATACGTGGTGAAGTACTCCAATGCAACGCCAAACTTTCAAGACACATTACCAGTTGGAGGGTATAAACCAAAGCTTCATGGTATTGTACCAAGTTTTATTAGTTAAACCGTTACATTTTATACCGCATATATATCTATTGAAATAGTGTTGAAATCTTATTCGTTAAAATAACAATGTTTTCACTATAGGAGTGTTTACATGTTAAATACCCCAATGCAACACTTTTTAAAAATGACACTATTGTAAAATACTTTTTTTCATACCATTACAGTTTATAGTCCATGTATCATTACTATTATAACTGTAAAATGTAAATGGATATTTTTAACACAGGCAAACCAAACATACTATCTGTGTCAGTGAAGAACAAAGCAGGATTGACTGGCAGCATGGTGGCACCATCAGTTATTCAGGACAGTTCGGCACCAGCACTGGGGTCTGTAACATGCCCCCAGTATGTACAGGTATATAACCACATATCACATAGCGATCATTTCATTATATCAAAGCATGTGAATACTTATATTATATCAGTTCTTATTAGACATGTGAAAGTTATAATTTCTGTTTATTAACCATTTACCAGATGGTTCTTAGTAAGGTACTTAAAATGATCTCCAAAGCAAGATTCAGTATATAATGTTGATATCATATCTTACGTAATAGTGACAGTATAATCCTATCTGCTAAATTACAAAAAAATATGCTTTTTAATGAATAACATTTTATTTTATTTAATTGTTGAAAGTAATGCAATTGTAAATGCTCACTCGCCCACTCATGGCTACCCATTTCATAGATCACTCGATAAAATAATATTTCACCTATTATTCTTTATACAACATCGAGGTTAATCCGTATTTATTACACAATGAGCGCGCCTCCTGTAGAGGATAGTTATAGGTATGGACGGTGTCAGTATAATGTGACTAGGCGGTGTATCAAACGATGATACTCCAGTGTCGTAGCGCTTAGAAAACTGGCTCAAGTACCGTCATGATATACTTAGTCTAGTAACTGAACAATTGTGAAAAGCGATGCTAAACACCATACAACAACAAAGTTTTATACGATGACGCTACATTATTTAGAAATGTTTATAAATTATACAGCTGCTAATGGTGTTATTACTATTTATATTTGTTTAGAGTAATTCAGCTGTAGAGTGCACGTGGACTGGTTTTGTGGACAAGGAAAGTGAAATACGTAACTACTACATTATGTTTGGTACTCGACAAGGATTTGGTGACAGGCTTACCGCTGCAGAACTACCTGGATATAAATCTAGCTTTCAAACATCTGGTAAGTTCAGTAGTTGTGTCATTTTTAAAATCCGGAAAAACTTCAAACCTCAGTTTATTGTATTATTAAAATTTACTTAGACTCTGTTCATTCATTTTGCAATTTAACTTCTTTTAACGTATATTTACTATGTGTGATAGTTAGCATTTTATTTCTTAAACATTTATAGACACATAGTTATCTCAGTTGATATTATCACAATTAATTATCGGTTACATTCGGTTTGGTTCGCTGATTGGATAATCGACCCATATGTGTTTAAGTGATAAAGGGCTATTAACCTTGCATATGAGAGAGAGAGAGAGAGAAAGAGAGAGAGAGAGATCAAATGAAAGGCATGTCTTTATGTTTATGAAATATGTGATTCATATAAATAAATAATTCATTCATTTACTTCACATATATAAAAACATTCGGAGAACAAGACAAAGAGGGAGACAGATATATATATAAAAAAAATATGTTTTGAAAATCATTTGGGCTGAAATTACTTTACAGCTCCCACTGTATACTTGGTAATCTAAAATATATGATAGCAAAACAAAAAAACCAAGTCACTGTGCGGCGACAATCGATTGTTAACAAACGACTTCAATTCAAACCTACCTTTTACCGATAGTCTGAGACAATAGGAACAACACTATTTATATCATGTATAACATTGGTTTAAGCAGAAAATGCAACTTTAATGATTTCGACAAAACAACAACAGATGTATTTTTGTTTCTTTGTCATCACTATTTATTACAATATCAAGTTTTGATTTTGTAGATATAGACAAGGAACATTTAGATGTGTTCTACGCCACTGTAACAGCGGTCAATAGTGTTGGGCTAAACATCAGCGCCTTCTCTGGACCCGTCATGGTAGACAACACTCCTCCGACCCCAGGTGTTGTTGTTGAACTGGCCAGTATATCGCGTATAGATCCGGGAAATGCTAACAGAACTGTAGAAATGACTCGTAGGGCGTGTCAAACTTTGGAAGGTAAAAGTTAAAAAATGAGCATTTGTTTGTATTACATTAACCGAGACACGGGAAAAGTAGTTGACTTTATTGCATTACCATTCTTATGTAGACAAACTGTATACAGAATAAATCGTGTTATTGCCGTTGATTTGCAATTAATTAATTACCAACTAATCCAATTTAATATATAAATATGTACATTATACTAATGAGAAATACGTCATGGTGATTTTAAATGGTGTTTAATGCCATTTTCAAAGCTCCAAGCATGTCATGTTGTTTATGGCATAGTCAGTTTTATTGGTAGAGGAGGAATACAGAATGCATTTGAATAGAATCACCTTCTTTCAACAAATATTCCACAAACATTCATTACGTTTTCGGACCAAACGAGACATGAACCCAATACCTAATAATAGACATCGCCTTAGATCCTCGGTCACAGAGGCCTAGTTAACCTTTAAAATCCTGTTAAATGTTAACTCAATAAGTGCATTAATTTTAAAATATGTGTTCAACACGGCTAACAATGGAAGTTATATGATAAAAGCCTTATATCAATTACATTTTTTTCAAATGAAAAACATGTTGACTAGTCTAATATATTTGAATTTTGGTAAATGTGCTAGCCATCAAGTGAAACTTGTGTCGTCCTTAGTAGGGGCTCAGCGGAGCGCATGGTACAGTGGTAGAGCGTCGGACCCATGATCGAAAGGTCGTGGGTTTGATTGTCTGGTACGGCCATGTATGGTGCCTATGAAGACATTTTATCCTCATGTGCTTAATAGATGTTCTACACGGAAAGACATCTAGCATAATGTGTCGTAGATTTTATTAAAAATTGTTTCACAATCGATGTAAAATAAATATAAAACTGAAGACCGAGGCTTGATTTAGTTAACACTATATTTTTGGCTCGACTGCGAAGCAAACTGAGAGATTAAATAAATCCCTTTCGAGTACGTTTCCTGAGTAAAACTAGTACTGTGTGTTGTTTATGAGTGACCATCGGGTCAATCTTAGGATTGAACCCGCGACTAAAGTAACCCTCTATCAAAAACGTATTTACTCTCTACTGCACTGCTCAATGAGCTTAATTATTGATGAAATCGATGTTAAACTAACCACTGTTTCGTGGGTTTTGGAAGGTTAAACAGTACTCGAGCACACCACATCTCCGCATGTAACTGATAACTGTCTAACTTGAATCAGCAGTGAGAGACGAATGATAATGAGACGTTATGTCGTATACCAATCATCACGTTCACTGTTAATTCATCAAGTAGCAGTACTTAAATAATTTAACATTCTATACAATACCAGTCATCACCTACACTGTTAATTTATCAAGTAGCAGTACTTAAATAATATAACATTCTATACAATTCCAATCATCACGTACACTGTTCATTTATCAAGTAGCAGTACTTAAATAATATAACATTCTATACAATACCAATCATCACGTACACTGTTAATTTATCAAGTAGCAGTACTTAAATAATTTAACATTCTATACAATACCAGTCATCACCTACACTGTTAATTTATCAAGTAGCAGTACTTAAATAATATAACATTCTATACAATTCCAATCATCACGTACACTGTTCATTTATCAAGTAGCAGTACTTAAATAATATAACATTCTATACAATACCAATCATCACGTACACTGTTAATTTATCAAGTAGCAGTACTTAAATAATATATCATTCTATACAATACCAATCACCAACTACACTGTTAATTTATCAAATAGCAGTACTTAAATAATATAACATACTTTACAAACCGATGGTGAAAATTACTTAAATCTATATACCTTAGAAAACTACTCATTTTACAAGTACAAAAATGCACATCATATAGTGATTTACCTTTTGTGTATACAGATTGCATGAAGATCGACGCAGTTTGTCAGGAATCCCTTACATACATTGCTGTAGCATGGACTAAATTTGAAGACACTGAGTCAGGCGTACAGGAGTAAGTAAATAACTTTCTTTAAATGCGTGTTTACAATTTAATCAGATTTACTTTTTATTCAAATATTGACCAGTTCGCCTCTAGCTCAGCCTAGTGGGGGTTTTATCAATCATTCACAAATTTACTTATTAGATGCATGTAAAATACACTTATTCTTACTATCTGATATATTTTTTCCATGAGTAAATCATGTCAACCTTTTTCATCTAAATGGGTTCAAAATAATATTAACGATATCCACACAGTGCAAGTCACGTCTGTTTCAACACAATATGAAACCAGTAAAATATATGCATCTTTATTATTGTCATACATCAAAAACGGTTCACACAATCGTAACATCTAAGTAGAACATGACATGCCTTTCGTACATGTAACTAACAGAATGGTATAACAGCAGGCAGCTAAGGCGAAATAATTGATATAAAGTCGCTATTAATACATCCCAGGAACTATATAACAAAGATACATAATGCAGGAAGGTCCGAAGGAAAATATATGTTAATGGTTTGAAATGCAGTGGTATGAATTCTGTGAAATATTAAGATAGGAAGTTTTATAAAGGACTTAGATAATTCAAATGAATTCATAAGAATTAATTTAATTCGCAACACCATTAACGTCCTACACAAGCAGTATTATATTTCTAACAACACCCCAAAGAAACACAATATTAAGGACGTTTGATATAGTTTTTCATGCGCACCAGTTCCGCGTACAAAAGGAAGTAACTTTGACGAGACCAGCCAGTGTCACTACATACTTTTTACTACAACTGACCCTATTTTGGATGGCCCGCTCATTGTGGATACGCCTGAAATTGGTCACTTATATTATGTTCAATATATGAAATATGCCTACTGGTATAAAATAATTGTTTATAGCAATTTAACCTGAATATAAAATAGAATAGAAATCTTGATATTTATACAAATATGCTCATATAGTATAAAAGCGTTAATTTGCAACTGCAGTTTATTAAATGATGTCATACTTTAAGAGCTTTCTTTTTCAAATTACGCGGTAACATGTATTTTTTGATACTGGATGTAAACACTTTTGAATATTTTTTTACAATGCTTATTAAAGCTACATTTGTTCGCCAAGTTTCACGGACGGGTATGTTTATGAGGACGTATTACCCCCCCCCCCCCCCCCAAAAAAAATGTACTGTTACATATCGCATGAACATACATTAAACTTACTGGAAAGTTTCATAAATTTCTATCTGTAGGAATAGTATGATTAAAACTAGAGCAATCGTCTTTATTTTGTATGTTCCATTTTGTATGTTGACCGTGTTCTTTGAAACTCCGTGTTCTGTTTAATATATACTGACATTTATTATATTATAGGTACCAAATAGCAGTAGGAACATCTCCAGGGGGCGGCCAGATACTGCCGTATTTTACCATCCCTTCTGCAATTGATCACTATGTTGTATCAGGAGTAGATTTGAAAGGACTTAGACAGGTACAAAAATATTCATTGGCAGCAATAAATAATAGAAACGAAGCAAACACATTTTTCAAATCAGTACTTGATTTCAATACTGTTAAAATAAATATAAAAAAAATGTGTATGTTCAAACATTTCTTTTTTCATTAAAATACTTCTGTATACAATGAATGACCTGTGTGACAAACAATACGCAAAACATCTGTAATACAATCAATCTTAATTCAAAATCAGTCGGTGATTATCTGATGACTTGTTATTTTCTATTTGATATGATTGGAAAACAGATAAGATCATTGTTTGGATATATAATTATCAGATTTACACTTTTCTAACGTATTATTCCTTATTCTCAATATTGCTTCATCGTTTCAAGTATCAACATTTAATATATTAAATATTATTTCAGTTAAAACTTTTAAATCATTAATATCATGTTGCTTATTGTCAGGTTTTCGTGTCAGTGAAGGCACTCAATGGTGCAGGCTTGGCGACTAGTTCCGTCTCCAATGGCGTTTACATATCCTATCTTAGCCAAGGGCTACCTCCACTTCACCATATCGGTGTGTATGATGCTCATCAACTCGCCTTCGGTGACATGTGAGTATTCCACACATATGTTATTTATGTACATACATCCTCAATTTCTATAATGTAGACTATTGCATTGTGCTGGATACAGAGTTTAATCATAAAGGCATTTGTGACCTTATGTACATATTTCTAAAAAACATAGGAATGTAACTGTTAATCTAAATTAAGTATAAAATGATGAACCGTTTTAATTGTGTCAGATGTTTTGCTTGATACTGGGTCGTAATCAAAGTCATGGAAAATAATAAAACATAGATGGCCATATAGACGCCTTTGGACACCTCTAATATAGACGCCTTTGGATACCTGTTATAAAGAAGGCTTTTGAATTATTATGTGAATTATGTTTATATTAACTGACAGAGTGGAAAACAGTGCAGGAAGTGTTCAGATTGCTCGTTACGAGCAATCTGAACTCTTTCTGCACTGTTTTCAAAGGCCTTCTGTGATTGGTGCGGGAAAACGCGTATCTATGGAGTAAAGGGTTAATTAGGTAAGAAAACATTTTTGTGAATAAACATGATGCCATTACTTGATATATCAACACTATGATTTACTTAATGTACATCACACAGGTGTGCATAACAAATGGTAATACTATATTGCATTATATTGACCAATTTGTTGCACCTATATTTCCAGCCAATATCAGACTGATCCAACATCGATAGAAGCTGAATGGGACGTCTCTGGTGACCCGTGCCCAGTGGTCAAGTACGAGTGGTCAGTAGAGCGAACAGATGGTTTGGTCATTCAAGATTATATTGATATGTATAGTAAGTAATATAATTATGTCATGCTTTTGAATTTCTTATATATAAAATAGTTTTATGCTGGCAATACATTATATACATGTAA
The DNA here is from genome assembly GCA_029582155.1 of Panopea generosa. Classification (NCBI taxonomy): domain Eukaryota; kingdom Metazoa; phylum Mollusca; class Bivalvia; order Adapedonta; family Hiatellidae; genus Panopea; species Panopea generosa. Next base: position 39,975,302 of record CM055897.1, read on the forward strand.
TGAAAACCTTTGTGTTATTCATAATATGTCTTTGAAAAACATAACATGTCAACATCTAAATTCAACATTTTTCTGTTTTGATCCCTGCTATCGGGTTAAGTATACTTTAGTTTTGAAATTTCCGACCGTATATGCGGTTTTTAATGATCGCAAATTTGTTTTTCAGACCCACGCGAAATTAACCCTATTTTAACGCATTCATATGGTGTGTGATAAAAATTCGCTCGCTGAACCAATGTACCCGAGCGACTAGTGTTCAAAGTGAACTTACCGTTTTGCCGAATGACGCTTATCAGAAATGATGCGCTACAAGTAGTTTCTGGTAAAAATCAAACTAAAATCGCCAAGCTGTTACAAATATTTAACACATCTTTATATTTTAAACATTTAAAAAATAAATAGTAATTCAAACCGACGAACGTATTTTTAAGCTACTGTTTACACGCTTTTCGGTGACGCGAAATCGTGGTGATTTTACTGACGGTATATGCAGTTTTTAATACCCACAGAACACCAACCAATGGAATAGAACGATTCTGAAGGGCGTTAAAATAATTTATTTCATGCATTTGACAGATGAAGTTCTAGTATATCTCGATGTTTAAACATCTCTGTTATCAATAAATACGTGGTTAATACTTTCAAACCTGTTGAAGCGGTCTCCTCTATTGAGCAGCCACTTGTCTTAAGCAGCCACATTTGCTTTCAGAACAAATTCACCTGTTTTAAGCAACAACTGTTTTTAAATACCAGTTTTGCTCCTTCCCTTATCTGGCTGCTAAAGACAGGTTTGACTGTAGTTACAAAATACTTATTTTACGCCTTCTCGATATCAAGCAACGACACATGGTACCAACGACCAACTCGATTTGAAGGAGGGTTCCCGATACTACTCGCTTGTGAGAGTAACGAATATCTTTGGCTATATCTACACCCTGCGATCTGATGGTGTTACAATCAATGCAAACCCAATGCTGCCCGGGTTTGTGTACGATGGGGGCGTTTATGGCTACGATTTATCTATACTACCGTCACGATCTATGGTAACAGCAAATTGGGAAGGGTTTGGAAAAATTCGAAATACACCGGGAATGGAAGATATACTTACAGGTTTGTTAATCTACAAATTACCAGATGTGTGTAATATAAGTAATTCATTATATAATCGATTATCAAGTAAATTGATATCTTTATGCAAATATGAACCACGGTAGGATGCACATAAAGTATTCCTCCACTTACATAGGTGGTGATGTGTTTTGTTTATGTATTTGTTATGGTTATTCTTTATATTGATAATGTTTGTAATGTTGCGGTATGCATAGGATGTGCTCTTTGACAGATTCGTCTAATTTTTAACAGCTATTTACTAAGTCTTTTATACTTTAAATATACAGCGATAAGTTTTTTGACAAATGGGTCGGGGTTGTGCTGCAATGACACCACGATGTTTCAATGGCATACGTTTTGATTTGTGGTTATAGTAATAAAAAGCTTTACTTTTCGACATAGTTGTGATGGCATGACACCTCGATGTTTCAGCAGTGTACCTTTTGCTTTTTACTCTTTGGCATTATAGTTTAAACAAAGGTATGCATTTGTTTATTTATTACAAGTCAATTTTCTGTTAATCATTGCTTATTATTCTTGTTTAATTTTCTTTTATGTTTCCTTGACCAAGTGTAGATAATGTCTTCAATCAGTTCGTCAGTATTGGCGTCAATGATTCTAGAATATTTTTTAACAATTTGTATCTGTTCAAAGAGTGTTAATTGCTTCTTTACGTAGTCATGAAATGTGCTTTAAACACCATTTCTGTACATTCTTACACATGCACAACTTGAACTATAAAATGTATGCTTTAACTTATGAAAGCTTATTTTGTTGTTGTAGGAAATAACGGCATTGAAGAAGATACTGAAGTAGAGTTTGAACAAGCGGTATCTTACTACGAAATAGCACTAGGTACCGATCGCCGATTTCCAAAGACTAGGGACAACATAATACCATTTACGAATGTGTTGCAAAACACGTCAGTAACTTTTAAAGATTTAGATCTAGAAGCCGGCCATGGCGTATATTATTTCACGGTTAAAGCACACAGCGCGTCGTATTCAACAGCTACAGCGACGTCTAACGGATTCTTTGTCAGTTTTGAAGGTGGCGTTCAAGGTGAGTTCAGTAATACTTAAATAGTTAAAAAAATAAATACATAGCTGTGCGTAAGAAGGAGGCCTCAAAATAAATTAAACCATATGTTTTTATTAGTTTTAAATTCCCTCTCAAAATTGAAATTATTCATTCTTAATATAAAAGAAGTATCAAATTCAATCATTTTGGTTATATTCGTTTCACTTAAAAACTCTTAACATATATTAAATTTGATTGGAATTTAAATTTTAACTACGGACATTTTCAAATCTATGACCAACATCTACATGTATCATTCTGTGTTCGTTTGATGATAATATGTTACTGTTTGTGTGCATACATTTCTCTGTTTTGTGATAGGTTACTTTTAGCTACATAAGGTACTAATATTAAATACCAAAATGGTATTGTTTTCTATAAAAGTGCAATACACCCAAATAACTATATCATTTAAAAACACAAAATCAATAAAATAATTACAGACAATAATATCTTAATGTTTTAACATATGCATTAAAAATATAACTAGCAAGAAATTAGTGAAACAGATTCAGAAAAATACAAGCTGATATATGTCAATATATGATTTCAAGAATAGTTGCTATGGCATCAGTGATAACTTGACTTGTATTTTGTATTCAAACATGCAGTTCTTAGAATGCTAAGAAAAGATAAATAAATAAAAAATATGATTGACAATAAATCTGAAATAAACCAACCAATATATACAACTAACTTTGTGTTGTAGCTGGAACTATTCTTATGCCTGACTACATAAGTTCTAATACTGATGTTGACATCCAATGGGAAGGTTTCACCTCACAGGTTGACATCATGATATACTATGTAGCAATATCTGACCATTTGGATGGCGAAGACGAGATATGTAGGCACTATGTAAGTATTCAATAATAATCATATGTAATAAATCCTAGGGTAAGTGTATATATAAACCAAGTTTTGAATATATTTAAGATTCATATTACTAATTTTGCTATTAACATATTATAAGGATTTGTGTATGACTACAATATTGCTATTAGGAAATTAATATTTAATTGAATCATTACATCAGATGGTGATTTAAAGAAAATATCAACCTACAGACAATGCGTGGATAACCTTAACGTAATTTAAAGGTTCAAAAGCGGTGACCCATGCTGTCACGTCTTCTATGACTACTTTGTATAAAGTGTACTTAGCATGGCTATTTATGTGTTTATCTTATTTGTGCTTTTGTGGTAGTTGTGCCCCTTGAAATTTTACGGCTCTTACTGGGCATATCTTTGCCGTCTAAATGGAATTCTGAAAAAGTTAATTCTTAATAATCTTGAATCTGATCTGATTTTAATTCCATTATATTTTAAGAACAAGTAAAATTGTCAATGCGTTGCTTCGGAAAAGGTTGTGGTGTTTCAAATCGATATGGCTCGCTGTATATATGAATTACAACTATTACAATTAAGTCATATTTTCATTACATAATAAACAACATTACCTGTATTAATACACCCTCCAATTAAAGCAGTATGTTGTTGTGCAAAATACATTTACAAATAATAATTACGTTTTCATTTTATAACATTTTCAAACATCAAAGCATTTTTTATTCTATTTCTTCACCTAGGTTACAAAATAAATCGATCTTTTTGTTTGAACTTTTGAAGCTTGATAAATATTGATGGACATTCATCGATGTATACAATGATTTCCAGCCTAAAGAGGAGATACATTCAATTATTATCAATCCTACTGTTTTTCAGGTTGATGGTGGAAGAGCAACGGAAGACCAACATAGTAACATGTTTAATATATCTCCGGTCACCAACATCGGAACAAGCACCTACGTCAAACTACAAAACCTAAATCTTGGCCAGAACGAGGTTTACTATGCATGGATTATGGGTCTGTATCGTTATTCCGTAATTAACTTAAGAAATGGATATTTATAAGATTTTATCGTTTAAAGATTAAATCAAATCATAAAACAAAATATCCACTGTCCCACTTCCACTTCCAGATATTAAACTCTTTCAAAGGATCTTTTAACTATCTGCCCTTATTAGAAAATATCATAATGTATGCATAATTAAAACTACTATATATCCAAACATTAGGTTACATGGTCACACTAAGATAAAAGTGACCCTAATTTGGCTAATAAAGAACAACTAATTAATTCATAAGATCTGTAAATATGAAAACCACATGGGAACTACACAAGCATCAATAAGTTATCCGCGAACATTTTATTTTCGGATGGGGTGCAATGGTATTTCACTGGACATAGTTTAAACATACCATTATGTGATATGTCTCTTACGAGTATATAATACGTTTATCAATGAATGATTCATACAGTTTATATGAATTTATGAATCAGTTTAGGTGTTTCAAACAATTAATAGTTCATAATACAACATGATTATCCGAAGTCATTTCATATCTCACATATATTGTAAGAATGAAACAACTCCTATTTTTTTTTGTATTTGTATCAACACACAAATGATGATTCATAAATAAATTAAGAAACTGAACTTACTTTTTATTATTCAATTTATAATAATTGGCAGTGTAATGCAGGGCTGCGTTCAGTCTCATTAAACAGCAAACACGTTTAATGCCTAAAATTGTTTTGTCTTATTTGCTAATCATGTGAGGTTGAGCCAGTGTCCAGGAAAATATGTTAGCAAAGGTAAGCAAACGTTTAACCAAAATGAACGCAACCCTACTGTGGTTGCAGTGTCCTTTGGTTATACTTCAAGGTCCATTTTGATTCTTAATGGGTGAATATTGCCTTTTAATAATCAAAATGTTTATTTGTTACAGTCTACTGGGTCTCTTCCGCTTGAAGTAAGCCAGTCGTGAACAACTTGCATTTTAAAACATACAATTACATTGCATTTTAATGATAATTAATTATATTTCAGGTGTTGATAAAGCAGGTGAATGTAACATGACCCACCATCGATTCCATGTCGATATAACACCTCCAGCTTTGGGCATTATTACCGCGGGACCGTTCTATGATATGGTATATGTATATGATAGATTTATTTAAATTGCAAGTTATCACTTTAGTTACTGACCTTGCAATATTTATAATAGTGGAAATGATCCTTCTCAGTGCATGTTATAAATATTTAATTTTGATCTGAGCATAAGCCTGAACTTACATTAAAATATTCGAATACGCTTTGTAATTGATATTGACAATAACAAAATTATATACACTTACCTCAATAAATTACTAATTTATATTCGTAACATATGTATGTATATCTTTCTAACCAACAACACGTTTTTATGAAATTTATAATTTTGCATTTAAACATAAATTACGGACTTAAGACCCATGTTGGAAAATTATATCTCGAAAGATAGCTGTTTTAGCGGTTAAAATGATCTACTTAATAGTGTTATATGCAATATACAACTAAAAAACTTCTTCAAACAATGCTTAATACAAAACATTTAACTCAAAAAATTGAATGCGTAAAAAACAATGTTCCAGGCTTTGACCTACACGTCTTCCAACACTTCGATTATACTACGATGGGAGAACTTTGCTGACGATGAGTCTGGCATTGATGTCTTGAATATGACTTTGTGGTTTGGCGGTCTTTGTTCCGAATCTTCTGTAGATAAATTAGTGGCTTTAATGTCTGTGCAGCTTAATGAAAACTATACAGAATATGCTTTCACAAATTTGAGTCTAGTGGTAAGTAAGTCATAAATCTGTCTCTCTTTCTTTGTCTCTCTCTTTCTCTCATTCTGCCTATCTCTCTCTCTCCATTTCTCACTCTCTCTCTTTCTGCGTCTGTCTGTCTGTCTGTCTGTCTGTCTGTCTGTTTGTCTTTCTGCCTGTCTCCCTCTCTATTTCTGTCTGTCTCTCTCTCTCTTTCTGTCTGTCGGTCTGTCTGTCTGTCTGTCTCTCTCTCTATCTCTCTATCTCTCTCTCTTTCTGCGTCTGTCTGTCTGTTTGTCTGTCTCTCTGTCTCTGTTCGTCTCTAAGTTAGTTATAATTAATGATATATAGACCAAGCAAAATGCGGTGTCACTTCTGCACATATGAATATAACATAGCTATCTTGAAGAAAAAATAACACAGTGCATCCTGGGAGATATTTTTCTTTCCATTCGGTGTTTTTCAATATTTACTATAGTTTCAACAAAATAGTCCGGTCAAAGGTCAAATAGTTTAAAGTATGCATAGTCGCGGATCAAGGAGGCAGTTAAGTACCAGTGAATTATACTCTGGGTCGAAAGAACTATTTCGTGAAAGTTAATGAATTATTTCTTCAAGATATCTATTAGAAAATAGTTTATAATTTTCAATGTAATAATAATGTAAATAACGGATTAAGACACAAGTTGTGATACATTTCACTTAGTATTATGAAATAAGTCTTCGAATAATAGCAAAAACACTAATCAAGAAATAAAGGGAAAATGATCGTGCTTTTTATATCAGGGTGCTTCGGTTTACTATGTAACCATAGATGCTATCAACAAGGCAGGGTTACATACCTTGGAAAGAACATCTCCTATTGCATTTGACGCTTCTGTACCCACACCAGGACACGTGACCGAAGGGAAGCACTATAGAGAAGACACCGTGTGGTGGGGATCGACACAATATATGGAGGGTAATTACTTTAAGTTTTGTTTGCTACCCAGTATGCATATTCTTTTTGTTAAGTATTAGCTAAACCTATTGCCCATATTTCAGTTGAACTTTTCCATAACGCTTTGAATGTTGGTGCTTGATGTTTAATTTGTTCTTGTCGTCGGCATGTCGTGCCTTTTCACTTTCGTCTGATTTCTGCGAAGGAATCGAGTATATCTTCGACTAGCACTGGTTTCTTTTCTTCTTTTCCGTGTATGTAACTGGAAAATCTGACTGGGCTTTCCTTATTGAGACCGTACTGTTCGATGACGTGACGATGGCGAGATATGGGATGTCAAGTAAAACAATTCAAGCTCCTTAGTGTTGATTAATTTACTTCTGACAGTTTAAAGACAGTGAACCCTGTTTTCACTGTTTTTATATATTTGAAGTGTTCTTATTATTATTATAATTATATGTATTTGTTATGTTTTGTACGGTTGTGATGGCTGTGTTTGCTATTGCTTCATGTATGTCTCTTGGACAAAATCTTCTTATTATCTACTAAAATGATTTATTTGTTTAGAAAATGCATGCTAGTTCCCTTGATTCACAATCTAGCTTTAATTCTGCAGACAGAGTGATTGACGATTCAAACAATCAAGCAATGACTTAAACATATCGTAAAATATAAATAGCTAGACTAAGTGTGATAAAAGATAAAATTACCACATACATATATGAACAGGTACTTTACTCCACAAACCGATCAAACATGGCGCTGGATGTCCTTCTAGAAACATAGCTTTGACTGGTGACGGTTGGGAAGCTTTGGAGATGACAGAACTCAACGATCCCCTGGGGTTTGACTGGAGTATTTCACATCGAAAAGTCAATGTTTTCAAGGATGCATATAACGATGAAGTAACTATCAAGCTTTCCCGAGATTCTAAATCCGACCGTGTGTTCACTGCAGCGTACGCGCGAACTGCCGACATGCAGAATGGTGGTGCGTACGAGGTGTGTATACAAAGTTTATTATTGTCACCGCAATTCTCATCATTGCAATGTTTTGGTCCTCCGTGGTCGAGTGGTCTAAGGCGCCGTCTCAAGATCACTTACCTCTCACCGCTAAGGTCCTAGGTTCGAGTCTCACTCGCTCCAAAATCCAAATAAAGTTTCCAGTTACTTGCGGAAGGACGGTGGTTGTACTCCGTCTGAAACAGTCTGAGGTCTTCCTCAACCAGTTAAGCTGGATGAGCTATATATAACCTGAAGTGCGTTGAAAATGGCGATGTCATTAAAAAACAACAAAAAACATTATAATTTTGTTACTAATGGAATATAATCCTATTTTGTGTTACCAATCATATTATCTTGGAAAAAATACAAACAATAGAATTATACATTGTTCTGCTACATGACTCTCTCTCTCTCTCTCTCTCTCTCTCTCTCTCTCTCTCTCTCTCTCTCTCTTTCTCTCTCTCTCTCTCTCTCGTAACAAAGTATATTGAACATAGAATATTTAGTATACTAATGTAGAATGCATTCAATTTTAACTTTGTGCTGTTTTACATATTAAGATAATTCACTTTTAATTACAAAATGGAGCGTTTCATTGTCTCTTTATACAAAGACGGGTGTATGTTAAATACACGTACATGGGTGTGTTATGCGTACATTTTGATTCATTTTCGAATTGATAAAAGTTCATATAAATTCAAATCGAGTTGCTGAATAAAACAAAAGCATGCAACATTACGAAGTGCGCCATTGTGGAAAACGTGTTGTAGTCTAAAACAGATTTTAAAGGATTGATATCAGAAAAGAAATAAAAAAACATGAATTGCACAACTTCATGATTTGCTTGTGATATGTGTAGTTGTTTGGTCGTATATATTATATTCCATGTTTATTCCCGTCCTAAATCCGTTTGTAGATATCCATACAGGCAGCTGATGGTGACGGAAATGCAGTTACTGGGGTAACATTTTGGGATGGGGAAAACGATGATTTACATGTGTACAATCATCAGTCTGAACCAGATTGGACAATTGGAATATGTGCATGTTGTTACGAACCTATCCCAGTAAGTAGTTGTTAGTAAACCAATTGAAACGGTGAAAAGTGTGCGAGGGTGTTGCATGTTTTACTACCCAATCATGGTCATATTCAGTAAACCCGAGTCTGTGTTTTTCTTTCTCTGTTGCATTCTGTGATTCAAAGCGACCTTTTTATTATTTTATTATTTTATTGGCTTCCTCAACAGCAGTTATTGGCTTCCTCAACAGAATTTAGCAGTGTTGCTAAAAATCAGAATACTGACTAAGCCTTTTCAATGTGAATACCGTAAATGCCCTCATATGTTTCATTGTCCCTCTTCTTGAACAGACTCGATAATGTTTACATTTTTCCTTTCTTTATTTCGTTCTCTGCTTTCCAGAGATATAATTATGTCAGCAGCGTCACAAACAAGTCAACTTGACGCTTGTATCGTCTCACATAACAAACACATACATGAACTTAAAACAATAAAGTTCTCAAAACCTTGGTCTGTTTTAATATATGGAGCAACGTATGCTTTTGAATCTTACCTACGCGTATACATGTACATTGTATTTATTTCATAATACATTATATAATTTATGTAGACTTATTTATACAATTTGAATACAATGTCATACATATAATGCTTAATAGATGGTTTAAACTCTTGGTGAATAAATAAATATATCAAAACCAAAACAGTTTGGATTTAAATTCCATTATTACTAGTTATAGTAAATAGACTAGAAAGCATGCATTAAAAACCCCCCAAAAAACAATCAACAACGTGTTCTCTTAGAATGAATCGTTTAATTTTATTCAGCCGGCCGAATGTCCTTGTAACTGTACGAACTTCCTGAATAACCAAGATGATAACCAGACGACAATCACTACACCAAGTTCAACACACGCCCCATTAAGTACAGTAGACCCATCTACAGATAATGTTACTACGACACCAGATGTCGATATAAATCCTACCGAGTCTGTTGTATCGCAACGCTCGTGTGGCCTTCAACTTTACGCAGGTAATACATAGCAACCGTTCCAATATGTGTTTTTATTTTATATATAAATGTCTGTTTTGTAATCTCAGTTGTAGAATATTAGTAATATAATAAATTCAAACAGAGCCAAGAATGCATGTGGTTTCATTGAGCAAGCTAACACTTTACCCGCATACACGTGTAACTGGTTTTACACTCGTTGATGTAAAATAGAAACATTTTGAACACAAAGAACATACACAGCATTATTATATTATTTATATCGATTATTTTAAATATGCAATGGCGGATTCCGAAATTAAATAGTGTCAACAATACATGTATACATCCTGCTGGAGTTTGATTAGATCGGTATTTATTCTGACTAACTAGTGATAAACCTTGATATTCTATATGTTAACAATGTAATTTTAATAGTACTTATACATTTATAGACATAAAAGCATGTGATGCCAAACCGTAAAGTTTTGTACTTCAGCAGTCTAATAAATCTAACTGTATGTTTCCTGATGACGTCCCGGAAAGAGTCGAAACTAGTTGATCATAAACAAATCAAAACCAGTTCGCCTTCAGTAGTTAATTGCACTTCCCAAAACTTATCAATTTAACTAGTGATATATCAGTTTATCAACAACTTTTATCATGTCTTGTTTTATCTGGAATATTTATAAAAAATGCAGTTTATATGTTTGGCTGTTTTGTTATAGGTCAACAGCCATATGCTGTGGTGTGGTGTAAATTTCACAATGAAACGAACAGTGCGATGTCAATCAAATCTGACCTTGACTTTGACCCATCCAAGAACAAACATCAATATAGAATCGTTTTTACAACGCTAAAGGAAGATCTACTGGTAATAATGCATACATCTTTGTTTCCCATAACATGGGAGGCGGGCACTCCCGGGTTATTAGACACAAATGAAATCCTGATACACAGATGGTGGCCACACCATGTGGGGAATTTACTATCATTCTGATAAATTAGACTAAGGTGTCTTTCTTAGGGATTTGAATTAAACAACATATCTTGAAAGTTGTCTTTATCCCAAGGGTATGTCCTTCATCTCTTCATTGTCAATGGATACATTCGTCATTTTTAATTCAGAAAATATAAATAATTTGAAAGCATGACATACACATATACATTTATATCAATATCCGTAATTAATGCCTTTTTGTATACCCTGTCGACATCTCGTCCATAGATACATGTATTTGCAATTATAAAATATTCTTAACAATATAAATGAGGTTGTGTATAATGAAAAAAAAAACTTGTAATATTCGGTTAGTATTTATATTTCAGTTTGTGGCGTTTTATAACATGTTTCTTCAATACTCAAGGTAAACAAAGTAACATTTACAGGTGTTCTTTTAAATTAGTTATTCAGTCTCCTTTACTTGGTCACTATTTTTTTATTTTAAGCTTACCTGGTGCTTAAATGTATATGCTGACGATAGTGAAATAGCGGAGCTTTGTGGCATACCAGCTCTGACGACATCTACCCAGTTTGTGTTGCATGCATGGAATAAAAACAATTACATGCCTGAACTGGACGTGTTCGACCTATGGGAAGCTAGAGCAAGGTTTTCATCTCTCGTGATGCCGCCCGAAGTAAATGCACTCTGTCGCTACGGTGACTCGTTCCAAGGAGGGAGTAATGCTATTTTTCGATATGAAGCGGGTATAGGAACGACTTCAGCAACCGCTGATGTGGTTGATTTTAGAGAGGTATAATTTTGTTATCTATCTTTGTCTTTATTTGTTACAGTTTTTCATTATTAAAAGACAACGCTAAGAAACAAAAGTATTGATTAGGGAAAATCACCACTTGTAATCTACTATATAAATGTCACTTTCACATCTTTCAAGTAATTTAACGAGCACAAAATGATGACGGTCTGTAAGAATACTTATTCATTCTTTGTCCGTTCGTACGTTGTCGTACGTGCCTTGTTTCATATGGATATAATTTAATGAAATAAAAACATTTTTTGATGTCATGCCTTTCGGAAATATATACAGTATAGAATAACCATTGCGTTCATTTAGGTATACAAACCGTGTTTGCCGTGTGTGGACGCTTGCTCACAGTTCAACTGCGATTCTTCTTGCCAGTTTGAAAGTTATCAGTTGGTAGAATACTCACTGAATGATATCGATATGGGTACAACAGATAATGGGTCGTACTATCTGATAGGTAGGAGTTTACGTTTTATCTTCTCACACGTCGAATGAACACCGCTGGCAAATATATTTTTCAGTAACGAGCAATGAAAGTCAATGGTCACGGCGAAAAAAATATAATATATAACGAATTAGATATTCACGCTGAATTTGATGATTAAATTTATACAAACTTTTGTTTTCGATATGAACACGGCAGCTGTCAAAGATGTGATTGTATTTTGTGTTGGGAATACGCCACGCTTACTTTTATCTGAAATTTATATCAACTGTGTGTTTTATTTGATTTTAGTTAAAGCAATACTAGGCTCAGGTGAAGAGGTAGTGTCATCATCCAATGGGTTCTACATTGATTTGACACCTCCAGTGTTTGACGAGGAAGTAATGTTGTATTTTGACGTCAGACAAGGTGACCACACACCTGCAGACTTTCAGGGATCAAACGACACTATAAAGGCTATTTGGTTATGCACCGACGACAAGAGTGAAATACAGGTAATTAAGTTTTGTTTTTTAAAATGATGTTAAGGAAACAAATAAGATAAAAATAAGAAAATTAAAAATACAATACATTGATACATCTAATAAATATACATTAGTTCAGGCCATTATCAAGCAGTGGTTTAAACGTAAAATCCAAACACTTGTTTCGCATTGTCTAAATCGTACGATTGATGTCTCCTTTACAATGTTTAGACGCACATGAGGCTGAACAAAACAATTTAAGGATAAATAATATTTGAAGCGATGTCCATTTCAGTTTTAAAACAAATGTGTTTTGCAATAAATATATAAACTGTATATTCCAACTAAAAAGCTTAGTTACTTGTATACATTTATATTAATATAACATATTTAATAATAAACAAACATAAAATATATCCATCCTTACTACTCTCTAAATCTATATTGGGGTCCTCCCCCCCCTCTCTCTCTCTCTCTCTCTCTCTCTCTCTCTCTCTCTTTCTCTCTCTCTCTCTCTCTCTTTCACCCCCTCTCTTTGCTCTGTCTGCCTTTCTATCTTTCACTTTGTGTATGCCACTATTTCATTGCACGCCTGTCTGTCTTACACAAACATAAACATAAAATAAATGTAGTGGTGGAGTTAATCTAAATTAAGAGCCTCTTCAATGTATGAAACTGGATTCAATTTAATAAAGTCGTTGTTGTTTTAACAGGACTACCAATGGGCAATAGGAACATATGTTGGTAGTGAAGATATTCAACAATATACATCAACCGACACCATATCCACTGGCACGAATGATGGTCTTGGAGGTGTTCTAGAACACAACACGACATACTATGTCAGCGTAAAATGTACAAATGAGGCCGGTCTAACAACTGTTTGGAAAGATAAGAAAGGTAATACATATAAGCATATAAAGACATTTAATATGATACAGTATTGTCTAGTAATAAAAAGATGATCAACATATAGTGTTACATGTACGGTAGAGAAATAAGGGTCTCCGATACTTGGTGATCTAAGGCACTGTTTGAAGATCACTGACTTCTCACAGCGTAGTTCAACTCTGTCCAGAGGTTCACCGTGACCAGTTGTTTTCGGATATTGTTTTAGGTCTACCTCCACCAATAAATTAGGTGCCATACATTTCCTATAATGAGTTATAATTGCGTTATATCCGTTATATCCCTTTAACACCGCAACGGTGGTCAAGTGGTGGAACACCCGTCATGCATGCGATAGGTCTTGGGTTCGATCCCCGGCCCTGGTCATACCAAACACTTGAACTGGTATTAAAAGCTTCCTCGCTTGGCGCTCAGCATCAATGTCTGGTCAGCCCGATGGAAGTATATTGTGACTTGGTAGGGTATTATTGTATGTGTCTACGTCATGATTCTCCAGTGTGGCAATGCTTAGAATACTGTATCAAGTAGACCCCGTCGCGATATCACTGCAAACGCTTTGAAAGCGCCATACCAATGCATCCTTAATTGGTATATGGAATAGCTTTATCAAATTAAACTTGACCTCAGTCAACAAAACAATTTTGCAGGTGTCGTTGTATTACTGGAAGCGCCAGATTCCGATGCCGTAAATGCATCTGCTTTAGGTGCAGAAGAATTTGAAAATAGAATATTCCCAGAAAAGGCGGTACACTCGTCCAATCCAGATGCTTGTGGTGAATCATGGACAATTAGCCCAGACGAAAACGTTCGACGATACGGTAAGTATATTTACATGCTTGATCACCGAACCCAGAGTCGAGGGTCTGTAGGTATGCCTTTCATCAGTTTAATTTGGTTTGTTATATCTCTAAGTATGGCAAGTCATATGTACACAAAACATGCTAAATACTTGTTCTATCGAGGGCTGCGTTCAGTAATGTTTAACAGTAAACGCGTTTAGTGCCTGGTTTCCTACTTTTATTGCGTACTGCGTGCTAATTTGTGGTTTAGCCAGTGCCTAAAAATGTCTTAGCTAACGTAAGATTACGCCTAACCGAATTAAACGCAGTCCAGAAAAAACATCAGGCGTGATCTGCATGAGTTATAGAAACTTGAATGTTTATATAGCAATTGATAGTGAAACGCTTAAAGCTGAACTAAATTATCAAACTTAAGTTCCTTAATGTTTAGAGCGAGCTTTATAACATACACATGAATGTAAGGCTTTACATGTTTCTAATAGAGTTTAAATGTGTAGATATAGAGCAAACATAACATTTCTTTCTAATTTGGGAATTCCAGATTTTTGTGTAGGAAGCTCTATGGACATTATAGACGATATTGTGCCTTGCATTTGGGTTGGGTACAATACCTCAGGTGTTGTGGAAATAAAACATGGCAAGTTGTATGTGGACGGTACTGCATTTTATAATTTGAGCGCTCTCCAAGCACTAAACGACGAACAGTATGATCCAGACAACACAACGGAGCAAAACAATGCGTTTCGAATGGAAACTGGAAGAACACTTTTCTTATTTATGAGACTTTGCAACAAGGCTGAAATATGTACAATCAAATTTGTTAATTCTTTGGTTATAACAAATAATATAACACATCTGGAGACATCGCAAAATGGAGAAGCAATTGTGTATTCGCTTTCGTCTGCTGGAAATAAACGAAAGAGGAGTGTTGGATATAGTGCTGTGAAAATTGAAACAACATCAGGTATCATATATATGATGTATACATTTTCTACTGTAGTTGGTTTTTAACAAAGACTTGTGATTATTGTTAGTTTATTTCCTAATGAAGTTATATTTAAATGTTTATTGACTAATATAAGTGTTTATATAAGTATTTATAATGCAAACGAACGTAAACAATATAACTAAAATTTTGTTCATCGGTGACTCTCGTTGTGCAGAAAGGAAACATTCTGTATTTAAATCTGATCAGTATTTTATGAAAATATTCGTTTGCAAAAATCCGAAAGTGCATCCCCTCAAAAACATTTTTATACCAGATAGTTGCCGTTTGCAGGTATGCAGCCGGGACAAAGTATAATGGTCAATGTGCTGACAGATGAAGATCTGAAGACGGACTTTAGGTCGGATGCTTCCACAAGCTTTGTTCCTTATATAGTAAACCCAGACACAACATCAGATTTGGCGGAACGTCTGCTGTTTGGCAGGTAGGCTGAGATAGTGGTTTTGTTGTTTTATGTTGTAAGTAAAATTGTTTGACAATGTGATTATCGGGTGTTCATTTTTTAAATTTAACTTTTACTTCGAAAATGAAACAATTTATATACATGCAGCATATTTAAATCACTTTTCATAATATATTATTTGTGTGACTTCGATATGAGATTATCATGTTATAAGAAAGTAAAGACTGATATTCGAATCTGGATAACAGGAAAGAGTTCAAGAGCTGTACAAACTTGGCTGATGTAATATCAAACCTTTAAATAAAGTGTATTTTTAATTGGTATATGTAAAAAACAAATAATGCCTATAAATGCAAAAGTTCATCTGTTATAATAATTTGACCCAGTCAATAAGATTAAATTTCTATACACATTTATTTAAATATTTCCCTTTTAATTGCAGGATAAAGACGATAAATACGTCTTTAACAATAAGTCCTATTGGGCAAGAAGCACTACCGGGACCACTCAGTATCACGGTTCCTCAGATAAACTTCAACGCATCGGCGGAAGATAATATAACAATGGTTATCCACTGGGACCCAGGTATTTTATGGGTTAAACGTCATATGTGTACTATGAAATTGACATACGACAATTTTGAAATATATTTTACTCATATTTAACAACACTTCAGTAGTTACACCAATAAACGTACAATCAAACTAATATGTTGATTTCTAAGTATTGGTGCAGATCTGAAACGTCATAGATTTGTATTTAAAAACTGTTTTATAAAGCTGGTGACGTCACGCCAGTTTTAAAGATATGAGTTAAAACGTTTATAACACAAATTGAATTTCTTAAAATGCTTTACACCGCACATAAACGTGCCCTTTAAACAACTGACATAACTTTCACATAATTACATTAATTTTACCAATATTTCTCTGAACATGTTTTATGCCCATCCTATACAATACAATGTGGAATTGGAATTTTATTATGATTTTTTGATTTGGTTATTGTAGTGTCTCAACAATGGAAGATAACAAGCAGAACGTGCCACGACGAAAACACTACTTTAGAAGACAATATACCCGAAGAAGTTACAATTGTTAAGGTATTGATACATTTGTTATAAAAAGTAAGAAAATATTTTTCCAACAGGAAACGTAACATTAAAATGAAACATCCACTAAAGCAACACAACGCAATACTCAAATGTATGTCTGAATATATGTAGTGAAAGAATTATTTCCCTGTGATGTGAAATAGAAGGAACAATAAATTAAATATCATATGCCGTGCTCAGTTATCTCAATCGGTAGAGCGTCTGTTTATTACTCCAGATCGTGAGTTTAAATCCCCTCCCGGCCAGAATGTCCGTGATAATTGATATACGACATCGCGTCACAATGGCATTCGTCGCTCTTTCTGGATTCAAATGTTGACGTTATCAGTTACTTGTGAATGCATGTGGTCGAGTACTGGTAAACCTTTCAGGCTTCCAGGAAAAAAGCCATAAGATTAACTTAAAAAGGTGCTAAATATGCATTTAACAAGTCAATTATAATAATAACATATAACATTATAACATTGATTGGATAACCAAGATACATTTTTGCAGCTGCCACATAGCAATTTGAAACATAAAATGCCGGACATAAAGAGTCGCTTTGACGATGTCTCCTACACACATGTTTTAAACATAAATTACAGACAAAACGAAATTACTTATTTATCATATGAAAAACATATTAATAAATACTAAAATATATATCATTAATGCTTATCTTCTCTCCCATATTATGTTTGATACATGCATGACATGATATCATATTTATATACTATTATTCATTAATAATCATCATTCTGTTTTGTTATCACAATACGAGTTGCATTGTGATTTATCTATTGGCACGCTTAATAGATTGTAGTTTTTTAAATCTATTCTGACGCTATCTACCAAATATATCAACTTTGTATATTAAATTTTTTTTTTAAGTTTCCATTGTCGATTTACATGTACACATATAAATTCACTTACGTATAACCTATTCGTTATATGTTCAACTATTGTTGTGACGCTATCTACCAAATATATCAACTTTGTATATTAAATATGTTTTTTAAGTTTCCATTGTCGATTTACATGTACACGTATAAATTCACTTACGTATAACCTATTCGTTATATGTTCAACTATTGTTATGTTTAATGCATTATCACTTGTTTTCGTTTCAAGGTGTGCAGTACTCGAAATTCATCACAGTCAACCGACTACGAAATGACCGATTCATACTTTTCAAAGGAAACGCAGTTTGGTGTGGCCACTGTATTAGCGGGGGTGATGAACTCACCGCCAATATTTAGAAATCCCAATCATATTAGTATCCTTGAAGATTCAGGTAAATGTTGAAATGTCTCTGAAATTTGTTTTATGTAAAAATAAATGCTCTGCAGAAAATATGATTCAGCATTTATTTCACAGTATAAAGAGTACACTATTTGTTACATTATTATAATATATGATGTGAACATATTCATTATCGACTACAATTAAACCCTGATAATTGTTTTCAACTACTTTTATTTACGCTAATACGTCGGTTTGTTGCTTAAAAATTACCATATTGCATAAGCAATAAACGGCAAGTGGCGGCCATACCAAACACCATAATTTAATCATTGGCATTAAATGTAACGGTTGTACGTATATCCATATTGTACGCTGTGTATATTATGTATATGTTAAGCATACCGATGTAAATGACACGAAACAATTATAGGATTGCAAAGAAAATAGTCAAATGTTGATGTAAGTTTACTATGTTTTAGCAACAAGAGTGTACGAGCTAGAGGGCGATGACATAGAAGACGATTCAATTGAGTATGAGATCAAAGAAGGTATTCTGGTGACTAAGATTGGTATAATTGAAATAAATCAAAATGAATGGTAAGCAATAAAGATTGTATCCACTTTAATATGTGTTTATATTTACTATTGAGACATGTTTCCTCGAACTATAACTGATACATATTAACTTAGAGATTAAGTAAGTATATATCAATAAATGAAGTTGACGAAATGATGATTAGATCTTCACGAATATTTATGATAAAGTCTAGGTATTCTTACAGTTTGCCCGGACAGTCATCTCTCAGTGGGTCGTATTGTTCAGTTATTGATTTACAGGATAGAGTCATTGTCATAGCAAAAAACGTGTTTATCCGGTTGATGCATGGGACTGTACAACTTCAAGCGGCAAACGAAATAGTGAACTTTGCCAAAAATATATTTTTATGTCCAAGAATAAATACAAGACCGTGTACATAACTGCACAAACATAATCCTTCACTACATTGTATCTAATGCGGTGTGTTAATGTCAAAGAATTCTTGGTAAAAGGTGTATTGAAAATTATGGATAGAAATATGTATAAACATTTTCTACAATTTATCATTTACATTAAATACTATACAATTGGTAGACATGTTCTTGTTATAACACTAGTTGTAATATAAAAACACCTAAGGTACACTATTGTGTAATTATATATTAATTATTGATTGTACCGTTTGATCAAATATTTAAATTAGACAGCAGTGTTTGTACTCTGGACATTCTGAGTGGACCGGCTACATGTATAGTATATGGTGAATAGGAAATTGCTGAGTAATAATATCATGTTTAATTATATGGTCTGGCTTATGTTTTGCTTGATAATATACAAATGTTCATTTATCAGGCTATCTTTGACTGTTTGTCCACACTGCCATGGTACACTGATGATGGAGCTTTCACTTAGAGATGTCCCTGGGTTTGCCGACATACCCGTTGCTACTTCTAAATCATTTGTAACCATAGAAGTTATACAAGTCAACGATGCGCCGTTCATACAAGTGTTTTCACGATCGGGCACACCACTTCTATTGGCAGACCCGACAGAACCTGTAATGGTACGTAGTTCGTAATGGTTTTAAAATGATGAAAATAATGTTAACGGTCTTTGTTTAATAT
Source organism: Panopea generosa (assembly GCA_029582155.1). Classification (NCBI taxonomy): domain Eukaryota; kingdom Metazoa; phylum Mollusca; class Bivalvia; order Adapedonta; family Hiatellidae; genus Panopea; species Panopea generosa. The sequence goes on from CM055897.1 coordinate 39,994,894, forward strand.
AGTTTGTTTTAATCGTATTTGTTTTAAATGACAACATTCGACACATACGGTTGATTGTCAATGGCTACGTCTCATGTATACATTTATATATAGTAGTGTTATTAAAAATTTCGAAAGACCCATGACTTAAAAAATCATACAGTAAAATTATAATTTTACCATTATTTGTGTGCTGCTACTAATCCAAAATGTATTTTCACATGTACTTATGTCATGCAATTAATAACCACAAATGATGCGTATAGTGGTTCGGCAGTGCAATGGTTAGTGTGTTGGCTACTCTGATCAGAAGTTACGAGTATTTAGTATGAACTTTACTAAATTATGTTTAATTCTTGCTCAATTAACCTATTTACTCGGTATTTGTAGCAAACTATGTTTTTTTTTATTACAGATATACATTGAACAACACAATAAAAGTATCACTGAGAATATCGGCATGGTCGTGGCTTATGACGTAGATGGTTATCAGGACCTTCAGTTTCAACAACGTATTACTAATGCAACTGGAACGTTTGACTTCTTCCAATCAACATTAGCAGATATGTTAAACGTCATGAATTGTTCTAATGCAATGGTAAAATATGTGACAATTATATAAGAATAAATCTGTATAGACTTATGAAATGTAACGAGTTGAATACTTCAACCTTTTAAGGTGCATATTTGTTTAGAAAAAAATCATCCTTTGCACATTTATGAAACAAATACATTATAATGAAGTTTTAAATTATGAGCCATTACAGTTTGCATTTTCGAAACACAGTGAAATACAGAATAATAATACATAATGATGCTCTGCTATGGGGTATGAAGTGTTGTTAATTAAAATTTTGTTTAAAAGGGCGTCAACCATTTATCGCCGTTTTGACTGTATATATTCACATCTTTGTTGTTTTGAATTTAATTTAGTTCATAGATTAAATGTTTTAATTGTGCTAGAAAACAATGGACGCTCAGTATCAGTATCTATTCCAATTAAAATAGCATTACTAAGGTTGAGAATTTATAGTCGTTTGATAATAATTGAGTGAATGAGTAAACATCAAAACAAAGCATTACAGGTATATGTATATGCAATACTTGAACATGAAGATGAAGCTGCCGAACCGAGGGGCTTATAGGTTACAATCGAGAATATAAAGTATTTGGACATGCTTTTAATAATTATGAAATTCAAATAAAATATTTTAGATTAAAATATGACATGTGCTATTTTAATAAATCAAGTTAAAGACAATACTGCCTATTTAAATGAGTATACCTTAGCTCAGTTTTCTCTTATTAGGTATTTCCTTTTATAACAAAATAATTTTGCGTGAACTGTTTCTATAAAATCAATTTGAAAACCACCAAACGATTCAAACACAAGATCGAAAATTTACTGTGAGCTTGTTTGAGGTTGAACCAGTGTCCAGAACAATATGTTTGCTAACGTTAGCAAACGTTTAACTGAACTTAACGCAGTCCTGATTTTCAAGGTTATATACATATTTTTACAAAATAAAATCATAATAAGTCACATGAATTTTTTAAAAGAAACTCGTGTTTGAAAAATGTGTTATCTAAGCTGACCATGCAAGGGAACTAATGCTGTATCAATTAATTGTAACAAAATCTACGTAAAAGGCAAACCAATTGTATCGCCCAATCCAAACTAAGTGTATTTTTTTCATTTTAGTTTCATATTTGGAGTTAACTGTGTCATTACAACTTAAATTTTAATACCATGACCCTACCCTTAAAAATGTAGTATGATCGAGAACGGCATGACAAACTGTGAACTAGTGTTGTTTTACTATATGATTGTAGTGTCAGGGATCTGTTGTTGTTGAGGACCTCACCGCCATGGACTGGCAGGGTATTCATCTCAACTACACATTGTCGGACACCAGCTATCATGGAACTGATACGATAAAACTGGTGGCAATCGATAACGAGGACACATTTTCAGACGTCATTACTGTAACAGTTGTTGTCATGGAAATGAAATGTGAAAACGGTGGCGAATGCACAAGTAAATATTGAACCTACCTAAATTGATAATATTTTATTGTACTATTTATAGTACATGTATATGGAAATAACTTGATCCATATTGTACATAGTATACATTTACAACAAAAACTTTTTGCAAATTACACCTTTGGTTGACTTCCTATGACTATATAATTACTGCGTAGAACAGATTTCAAATCTGTTTTGATTAATGTGTGTCAGTTTCATAGTACGGTAATTTTAACAGAAACACCTTAAACCGTATTTTTAGAATTTGCAGTATTTGTACCATTGCTAATATGCCACATGGAATTTTTATTCCGTAAAAAGATTTTAGTACGTTGTGTTTCTCCATAAATGACTGCAAAACTAAATCTGACTATTGTTCAACAGTTGATATCAAACAAACCAGATAAGTTTTTATATCAAACAATAATTAAACAAAAACAATAATTGTCATTATCGTTTAGAATATACATTCATTCCAAAACACTCAATTGTAATAATTATCCTTGAATTTATTCATGCTATATAAATTAATACATTGATCATTAAAGTCTGAATTATTTCAATCACGTTTAAGTGTAAGCATTTATTATATTATGTAAATTTGGCTGCTGACAGACAGCTTGGAACTTGAGTCCAATACAATCCACAAATGTTTCCTTCAAACTTCAGTAAATTCGTCTCTAGAAATTGTACTCGGTAGTAGTAGCAACATTGATACATAACCTTATAAAAAAACACTCATTTGGAATTCTTGCGGGCTGGAAGATGTATTGCATTATAATAGGCATGTAACAATATTCAGGCCATATTTCTTTTACTCATATTTAATGTGTTAGTTATCTTCCTGATTAAAATCGTCGAACGTAGTGAGGTGGTATAAGACAAAAAGGCAAACAAAACGTTATTGATCAACTTTTAATTCTCCTTCATTTTCTATTTCAGGTTTGAATCCTGCTGAGTATTCATGCACTGATATCCGCCGCTCTCAGAGTTTTGACATGTACTACACCTGCATCTGTTCCCCCTCATGGGAAGGTCGCTATTGCGAGATAGACATTGATGAATGTTTATCAAACCCTTGCCAAGGGCAACAAACGTGCAGAAATCTGATTGGCAGTTTTGAATGTTTCTGCGAAGACTTCTTGTGCACACTAAAACTTGAGGCCTGGGAGTTTTCACTTGTCATTGTTTTCAGTTCCCTTGGCTTGGTTGGTGTTATAATTGCAATCATCTTTGGTGTGAGGAAATACAAGTATGTGCTAAGTTATAGATACTACATTAGTATAGATTCATTAGTTTAAATTTTCTGTTTTACATAGTTTATAAAACAGTTTCTTACATATCATGCTCAAAGCAGTCCAAGGTAGAACCAGTGTCGATAGAGTGACCTGCTCAATGACATCACGCACGGGAGTCATACTTACGACGTTCCAATCCTAGTTAGACTACACACACCCCTAGTGTTAACAACAAATTTATCCATTTTACAGTATACCATAGCATAATTGAAGAACTTGTGTTTGGTATATATATTAGTTAAAACACATCGAGTAATAGTTTATATCCGATATGTAATATATCCAAATTCCGTTCCGGGAAGAAAAACGTTAAAGGGACCAACAACAATTTTGTATTCACATATCAAATCAGTGTTTACATATGAACCTCAAACTATTATTCTCCGAAACTACGTACTTTACAAATTATTTACGATTTTCTTTCTGAAAATAAGTGTCGTGTTAAAGCCTAAAAAATACAACTTGATTTTTTCCGTAAGTTTGTATTGATCTACTTATAAAAGACAAATAAAATAAATATTGTATTTCACGTCTTGTTGTATAGTCATGTGTATGACTCAAATATGAGACATTTGATGCATATAACAAACTAGCAATTATGGTTATCTCTTTCTAAATTGGAAAGAAAAGTAAGGTTCTGCATGAATACTGTAGTATTCTAAAACACCATTTTTAAGCTATGTCGATAACAAATTTCATGAATAGAATACCATGAAAATTTAATTCCTGTTGACAGCTTTAAACAAATAAAGATGAGTTTTATTTTATTAGAAGTTTCAAGATGTTAAAAAAGAAAAGAAATGGAAAGAAATACTATTTATATAGAGCGTGTTTAATTGCTTTAACATCATCATTCTCTTGTGCTCTTGTTAATCTGCGTTAAAATTTATCATTAACCATTGCAGGATGCGACAGAGACAAGGCACTTATATGGTACGTATTTATCAATTTGATACACCTCTCCTTGCCCTATTAACAGCGTTTAGTGAATGTGATACGGCAGAGAGTATATTGTTTTATATGCGTCCGAAGAAATACTGCAGCTTTAATTTTTCAGTAAAGAAAACAACGAGAAAATGTATTCTATGGAAATATCATGTATTTAAATTGAAGGAGAATGCCATGCTTAAGATTCCGATCCGTAACACTAAGATAACTGAAAAGAAAGAAACTAACTTGACACTATGCCCATGATTACCTTTTGATATTTTACAATTTTAAAAGTTATACAACAACGAATTTATTAGTTTTAAAGAGAAACAATGGTGAATACTCAGGATATAATAGGTACTGTATATAACACTGTATCGATGCCCTATAGATACGCGATGCGGCATTAAAAACTAGTCACTACTGCATTATACTCTTCATTGTGCAATACTTTAAAAATAATGTTCACCACTGTATAACAAAAACATCAAATAATAAAATTTGTGTCCCTAATTCATTTTATTAATGCACGCAATGTATACCAATATTTCTCATTAATCAAGTATGGCAGGGGAATTGAACGACCTACATGTAGCTCCATGTGTATTTAATGAAGGAATGGCATCAACGGTGTAATTTAATTAAATGTTATATTCGCACGCTTGTATGAGCAACATTTCTATTTGATTTAAAAGTGTTAATACATTTCAATACATGAACGATTAACTCTTATGCTGACATGGTATATTATATTGCAGGGCAACGGATCAACACAATGGTTAAATCCAGAGGGTACAGACTCGAAGGTATTTCCGATATTAACCACGCTGACTCATAAACGGAGACATATTCCGTCCAGATACCGTATCTCGATAACGAGATAAACATGTCAATTGTAAAAAATTATACACATAATTTATATTCATATTAATGATTAACATCTTTAAATTATAAATATAAACAAGGTTGCAAAGGTCAACTAATATATGAAAGAACTGTCTGCCCGAGACGTTTCTGAGAACTTTAGCATTCAAAACCAAATTATCATATTAAATTATTAACGCAGGATCCATACAAATTCGAACTCAAATATTAATATCCGTTTGTTGTTGTGCTCAAACCAATCATTATTTAGCAAAATATTGCAAAAATAATTTGAAAAAAAAAGCAAACCCGTTTTCCAGATCTGCAAATTTTCGGGTAATCCTGTGCGTAAAAACAAATATTTGGCATTTGTATTATATTTAGTAAAAACACACTACACACTACTATGTTTTTAATTAAGTTAAATAATCCAAAAGCAGTATCAGTTTAATATATAATTTATATCTTCCCATTTTCCCTGTCAGTATGTCAGTTACTTTTACTAAAGTCGTATGATTGTTAATATAACACGATGGATCAGCTTCAGATATTCGCAGGGATCGTATAACGATATGAAATTTAGGAATAACTGCATCGATGTATTCTACGTGCTATGCTGTAATTCCTACAATTGTGAACTAAAATGGCACGCTTAGAAAGCAGCTAGTATATCTTAACATCATATGTATGTTATACGTGGCTAACCCTGATATGTTTTGATTGCTTATTAAAACCAAACACTGTAAACAACAGTTACTCAAAATGTGAAATCTAATTAGTTGTGTTCGGTTATTTTGCTTTTATCACGGATATTATGGATATGTATTTATAATTATTAATTTAATATTTCTATTACGAACCACTGAGCAGAAGCACGTTTCATTTGCCAATTGCGTGTTATTGCGATGTATGTAATTATATAATTTAGATTATGTTTATTATAATATATTATGATAATGTTTTAAAACTACATTTCAGAACAAACCATTCCACAACAAAGTCGGAGTACTGCCAAATGTAAGGAAACATTTTGATATATCGTTATATTCCTACCATAAACGTAAAATGTGTTAAATGATTTTTTTATTGATTATTTAAATATGATTATTTTGTTTAAACGTGTACATTTTAGTCTTTCTTACCGCAGTGATATAAATTGATCCATATAGTTTTCATTTACAAACATAAGTGTACTATATTAAAACAATAAAAGTGTCAAATGTTGTATTTATTTTTTTATTTTAGAACATCGTTTTGTGATATTTTTTATACAAATAATAGTCATTAACCGTAATAAGTCATAGAATATAAATCTACATTTAAAGTAATTAATGGTGGAAATCCAAACGTCTAACGTTCTAAATTAAAAAAAAATATCTATCCCAAAAATAACGCTTTCCAAGACACGACACGACATTGGTTTTGTTAAACTGTTGACTTATGGGATATAATAATTGCCATATTTGACGGACCATAGCAATATGTATTCTTCATCATTAATACTTACATTCTCTCGACTGCGAACATGCATTAGACATATAGTTGAGACTATATTTCCTTTAGTAGTTTGTATGCTTACATTATCACATTTTTATAATTTTACTTTAGTCACATTTACATTTTAGGACGGTGATGACGATAGTTTGGCACCACCGATGGACTTTTTCACAAATGGTGAACAGCCGAACGAGGTGTGTTGTCAATGTTTATCTTTTTCTCAAATTTAAAGAAAACATTTAATGTGTATTGTGTGCACGTAGATACATGTAGTTAATTGCAACTTATTGAACAAAAATATAAGTACTTGCTAAAGTAATTTTGCTGGGCGATGAGGTAATGGGCGTTTGGCGTTCACGCTAGAGTTTATGTATTTTTAGTTACCAAAATGATTAATTAAACATTATACTAATTATAATTGTATTCAGTTGCAATTAATATGAGTACAATCTCAGTCGAATACTATGTCAACAATTGTGTTAAAGTATCTTAAGTCAGATTTTTAAAATATAAATTCAAATTTAAAGGATGCTGATTCCATTGCCGAGCACCCAACCCCTGTTCCACAAATGTCACAGTTGATTCCAAAATGGGAGTCAGATAAGGTAAATATTCATATAAACTTAATTTATCAGAAAACATTAACTATTTAGTATAACTTTAATATAAAAAATGATGTATACTCTCAATGATGTATTTTGTACAAAAAGTTACTAGTTGCTCAATGGACGCCGCACTGATATTAAAGTCGTACCTATACACACACTTGTTGACACCTAATCGATAGTGTTTCTATAATAAGCCATATATTATTTGACCGAATAAATTTTCGTTTGGAATATTTTGATTTTTACTCTAAACAGTGTCCATTAAATCACGATTGAAACCTTCTCAATTATATTTTTGGTAAAATACTAGACTAGTGTGTACCCTACAAAGTTTATTAGGTTCGGTAAGAAAACGCAGCATTTGATAGATGGAGCTTTTCGCCTTGTGGCGTTTCCTGAGCATCACCTAATAAACGTAGGCAAACGTACTATTATAGAATATTCTATTTACGAATTTAAGAAACAAAACGATTTTTTTGTTAAAGATGAATGGTAAGTTGAGTTCCCAATCGGGATATATTGACTTATGTCCGTGGTTTAACTCATCTGCCCTTGTAGTCATACAAATATATTACCTTGACATCAACCAACGGAAGTAATTAAGTGTTTGAAAAAATAACTACATGATTGATAAAGATATTGCAAAATTGTATTTTATTACCGTATACGCACTTTTCATGGTAAAAGTGAATATAATGGATTCACCGTATTCAGCTGACCGTATTTTCCCAAATAAGGTTAATCTATTTTTGTCCTCAATCCAATTATTGATCTATAACCTACATTTACATATTGACTCTTCTAATTCATAGTGTTTGTTTAATTTAATCTAACAGAACGATGCCATTCCGTCTATAGAGACTATTGAAGCTCTGACCGCCAGCCGCCCAGGCTACGTGCGCCCAGAACATCATCGACAGATAACCGTGAAGCAGATAATTTCAAAACCACCAAAGGACTCGGATTGTTAAATACGCATGCGACAGTAGCATTGATATTGCTTGAAACAGTCTTAACATAACCATTCTGCAACTTGTGTTAATATATTATGTTAGAAAAGAAGTGGGTAAATCAAAAGGATTGAATGAGACATTTTTAAGACTTTTAGTGTTAATGTGTTTTAACTTTAATTCATTGAGCTAGAAGTAGTACGTGTTCTTGTTTTTTAGGTGTTTTTATAATCAGAATTATGTATTTCTCTAAGTGTAAACCCACCATTGATTTTTGTTCTTTATTCTATAGTAAACAATAAAAGTTTGAAAGCTTGTCATTCCTAGAGAGACCCAAATTAATGAAGTGAAATTTACATTTTACTGTTTGTCAACCTCTGCACTATTAAAATATGATGAGCAAAGTAGGGGTCATGTGTCACATGAGATTTTTTTTTCTGCTCAGTGTGTGCACTGATGACAAAGTGAAAGAAGACTTCCGAAATCATGTATTCATACCCCAATTTCAAAGCATCATTTTTTTTCTAGATTCACAATTCAAACATGACAATGCTATCAAAATGTTCAAAATACATCAATAATGCCATTCAAATAAAAAAAATAGCATTCAATTAAGGAAAATGCATTTTTAAAGAAAAAGAAATGAGGATTATTTATAACCGCCATTATGCGACTACCCCACGGAAGCACTTCTTTTTTGCAATGGTGGCACTATGTACCAATTGTACATTGACATCCGATATTTAGATATTATCAAGATACAACATCTGAGACACACAAGAATATATAAAAACTGCTATCTAAATCTTGAAAAGTAAACGTATTTATTGCAATGAAATATTAATGGATATAATGATTAAAATGTATTAATTATTAAAAGGACAGGTAATATACATAATTAACATCACAAAAAAATATGTCTAATAAGACATAGCAGTCACTTTAAAATAACATTTAGGTATACAATTTGTAACAAAAAAGACCACAACAATACATACCAAGCAAGGCAATGAAGATATTGTATGAATGTTTCAAAACACTTTCTCTAAATTTTCCGAAAGACATCATTGCATCTATTTTTATCATAAAAATATTAAATTACTTGTATATGATTGATTTGTATCACATAATTCATTAAGTTTTGCAACGTAACAACGTTACTATGTAATCAGATTGTTTTGTCTTATTTCTGTAAGAAATTTCTCAATATACTTAATAGTACAAACTGTTATTTGACGTTTTGTTTATGAAACATACGTTTTATACGATTTAGAAACAGTTCAAATTGGTCATGTTTAGTATTTTTTGCTTGCAATGAAATGTTTTAACAGCATGTTTATTTTTAAAACAATTTATTTATCATGTGGTAACATAATAAATCAAAACTAAATTCTTCAATGAAATTCAAGTATTTAGCTCTGTGCAATCGAGTTATTTTGGCCGAATACTGACATTTTGTCACTCTTGTAGTCGTACGCTTTTGTCATATAAATACGTTATGTTATTTCTAGTCTAATTTAATAAAATACCAAAATTAACCAAAATATCATCTTACTTCATTTTTTTAACAAATATGTTGTTTAGCTCTTGAGGTGATATATACAGTTTTGGCCAAACGTGCTGTTATATATTATTAATAAAAATATCTTAACTAGTTGTAATTTTACAATTATGAAACCTCCATAGAAATAAATGTATACACTGCAGTGTTTTTATTTTGTTTTATTTTGTTGACCAGTTCATTCAGTCGGGTTTTGCCAGTTCAATAAATTATCTGAGAGCGTGTGGTTATATACCAACTGTGGAAGTTTGACAAATACAGACCTGGGCCAAGTGTACACAGGGTCAAATAAGGTCTGTAACTCGGCCAGTATCTGTTCGATTTGTCTATACTTATGTTATACATTAAAAAGTTTGTTAAAGGTTTAACAAGTTTAATAATATATAAATACAGGTTCAATAAAGCACACGGGTGTCCAATGAAAATGTGTTGGAATATTAAAATCTCCTAATTTGGACATTACTTATCCGATTTGGAAAGATTACCAGAAATCTTATGATTTTGCATATTGCATATAAATTTTGTATATTTATATTTCATCATTTTGTTGAATAAAAAAAACAACATTTAATTCATTTCAAAGTAAGGTAAGGTGAGGTGAGGTGAGGTGAGGTGAGGTGAGGTGAGGTGAGGTGAGGTGAGGTGAGGTGAGGTGAGGTGAGGTGAGGTGAGGTGAGGTGAGGTGAGGTGAGGTGAGGTGAGGTGAGGTGAGGTGAGGTGAGGTGAGGTGAGGTGAGGTGAGGTGAGGTGAGGTGAGGTGAGGTGAGGTGAGGTGAGGTGAGGTGAGGTGAGGTAAGGTTAGGTAAGGTAAGGTAAGGTAAGGTAAGGTAAGGTAAGGTAAGGTAAGGTAGGGTTAGGGTAAGGGTAAGGGTGGGGTGGGGAGGGGAGGGGAGGGGAGGGGAGGGGAGGGGAGGGGAGGGCAGGGCAGGGCAGGGCAGGGCAGGGCAGTAAGTAATTTCTTTATTTAAAGAGAGTAACACAATTGGTAAACCAATCTTCCTTGAGACCTCGTATAAACAAACAAGTACATATACATTTTCAAAAAGATAGAAAATAACGTTCATTCATCTGCTGCATATATCACACATTATAGATTAACAAAATTCTCACACAATGCTCCTGGTTACAACTCTCATTTACGCGCACGCATACACATACACATACACACACTCTCGCTTTTTATATTCGTATAAAGAACATATTTCAATTTAGATATACATGCAATTGTACATGTAAATTTGAATATAATAGAGGAAAAACAACACAACAATAATAAAATCGATAGAAACAAAACAAAAATCAATTTATTTTTACACAAACTAATAGCGGTATGGTATTTATTAAGCATATGGCTGTTGGAGGTACATGTATTTCTAATTTCAATTTCCTTTTATCCAAATCAAACAATTACTTGCAAAAACATTTAACGAACACGCGTTTCTTATACTAAGTGGAATACTATTCCAAATAATTGCACCCGAATATGATAGACTACCTTTAAACAGTTCTATTCTAGGTTTCGGAATAAAGACATTTTTATTTGAACGTGAACGCAACATGATGGATGTATTTTTGATTGACTCACCGAAGTTGAATAGTTCACATAAATATGGCGGAGCTGTACCATTTGCTATGTTATACATGAGCTTTGCCGTTTGTAGAAAAAACAGTTTGATCGATAGATAAAATATTCAGTCTTTCGAATGAAATATAAAGACTTTCATATTCATTTCCTAAAATATATTTGCATGCTCGCCTCAGCAGTTTAATAAACTTATTTATATTTTTATTTGAAGTAATTCCCCAAACTGTACAACAATAATTGAAATGTGGTTGTATGTATGCTTTATAATATAACGTTCTATGGTTGATGGAAAGATAATCTTTTACCTTTGATAATAGCCAGATATATGATGGAATTTGTTTTGAGAGAGATTGTAAATGTTTATTCCATAGCATGCAATCGTCAATGAATATTCCAAGGATTTTATCGCCTTTTGATGTAGTTAATTCTGTACTGTTGTACGTAAGTTGTAAATTGATTTGATTTAAATGCTGTCGTTTCTGACGAGAGGTGATTAACATTACTTTTGTTTTGTCAGTTTTCAATACCATACAATTTTGAATGCACCACATATTAAGACGATTAATTGAAGTTTGCAAGTTACCTTTTAAATATCTGTATTTGTTTGTATGTCATATAACGTTGTGTCATCTGCATATAAGTCAGTTGTTGAAACGTTATTTATAAACAATGATAAATCATTTATGAAAAGTAAAAATAATAATGGACCTAAAATAGAACCCTGTGGAACCCCTGATGTTATACAATTGGTTTTTTGAAATTGCTGAATTTATAGACACAGCTTGACCTCTGTTTGTAAGGTAAGATTTCATCCACATCAAAAAACGATCACTACATTTATAGCACCTTAGTTTTGATAGTAAATTATTAGGACTTACGAGATCAAAGGCCTTCCGAAAATCGACCATGACAGCCTCAGCTAATTTGCCATCATTAATTGCCATTAGCCATTTATCAATCATACGAATTAATGCAGATTCAGTTGAATGACCTTCCCTAAAACCACTTTGTGTTTTCTGCAATAAGTTATAGTTATTTATAAATTTCATTAAATTAATATGAATAAATTTTTCTATAAGTTTTGATAATGTTGGCAAAATAGATATAGGACGATAATTATATACGTCATCCTTTCGGCCGCTTTTATAGAATGGTTTTTATCTTTGCCTGTTTCCATATATGTGGAAATATTCCATCTCGCAAACTTTTATTCACAATTAACATAATACTTTCAGATATAACAGGGGATGCTAGTTTTAGCAACCTTGGACCAATGCCATCTAATCCTGTGGCTTTGGATATATTTAAATTAGATAAATATTTTGAAACAAAAGTTAATTTTTATATCTGGAACGTCAAAAAATATGTTATGAGGCATATTAGAGCTGACAAAAGTGTTAGGTAAATCAAAATTTGAATGCTCTATCGGACCCTTTAATTTCGAAGCTATGTTTACAAAATGTTCATTAAATACATTAGCCATATCTAAATCATTATACAAAGCAAAACAATAAGAAAAAATCAGTTCATTTTCCATCACATAACTAAACTTAGCCAATAATGAAATAATTTTTAAAACCAAAATGTATGCTTTCTTTTTCCTTTCAGTGTATATATATATATATATATATATATATATATATATATGAATGTATGTTACAACTTGACTGATACACATATTTGTACGGTTTGTTGAGGGATGGCACATCCCGAACCTCGCAGACCTATTACGGGGTGATTAAATGGATCACTTTTCAGTGATTGAAATTAAAAAAAAAAATCTTATGATTATATAAGTAAGTTTGATATAGATACAATTATAGATGTAGATGCTGGTGAACGCAAAAGTAGAATAAATGCAATTTTCAATAATTGCTCATGTTATAGAAATCAAAAACTAACTAGTATTTGATATACACTTGTTGTATACATAGTATCAATACGTAAGCTTCGTGACATCAGGTACTACAGTGCTAACACATAACGATGTTTATTAAAAGTAAAAAATAAACATTAAAAAACACTGGCTGTATCATATGACCACATGACTTCTAACTATAGTTATTGTGTCATACACATCAAGATTGATTACTCTTAAAATTTTATTCACGCATTGTACAACTCACATTTACCTCCCTTGCGCTAATAAAATGTATTGAAACGAATACACATTTAAGGGGACAAATATTTATAACCTGTCATTGTTTAATCGCATTTGTATTCTACCGATAGCTTCTCATTGAAATTTGATCAGCCGTTTCAAGAACTAATGAATGGAAAACATCATAAAACTAATTTGAATTGGTTATCTTATTTGTGACCGACGGTGATACCGGATAACGTTTAATATGGTAAGTTACATGTAGATGTGTGACTAGGCAGCAATTAAATATGATATATTTTATTGTATATTCTGTAGAACGTGCTCATGTAATCATTGTAATGGGGTTTAACCCTACTGTCATCAACCTCGGTTGTAAGAGGTATGTAATCTTGAGACAGCACGTTATATTATTTTTCAATAAGAATGCGTCTTGTGTAATTTATCATGTACCTGTCGTTGGCAGACGTATTTTGTCTTTTGGATATATACATTATTGTGTTAACCGTGAATGTGAGAGAGACTGTAACCTGTTCTGACTTCTGTTCCACCAGTTCTACTTAAAACACTGACTGGTTCTTTATAATGTATTTTGTGATAAACTTAAATCATAAATGATGCAGTTGCGAAAGAGCCAGCCTAACAAATTGATCACCTGCAAGCCGTACGCGTACTTGTGAGATTCAAGTTTTTAAGTTGGTGTGTACTGTGCATATATCGAACCGAAGCCAGAAGACTTACAAAACTTGACCATAAATAAAACTTTCATTTAATCACGTTTCCTTTAAAATACAATGTAAAACCTAAGACAAAGAAGTCAGGATCTTTTTTACCAAGTTGAACATATTTAAATAAATACTTAAAAACCTAGATATAAAATTAGCTCCCAGATGATCCTGATTTTAGGTTGGCTCAAATAGAATAACATAAATTATGCTGTCATTGACATTCAATTTAAATTAAACAATATCTTAGCAATCAAAATTATGTTACGTTTGTAGGAATTTAAATAAAACCTAGTCAACTGAATTAATTAAAAGTAATAGTGAGGTAGTAGACGATAGATTGACTTTTATGTTATAAAAGTGTGTTTTTATATTAAAAAAGACAATGTTCATGGGAAAGATGTCAAAACTATTCACTTACCTAAATAGAAACTTAAAAACTTTAAGTGACATGCATTTCAATTTGTATTACTTAAATCGGTGTATATACTTAAAAAATAAGAGTTATGCATTTACATCTGAAGTAATTAAATCGGTATATATTTTGGCATTTTTTCCTTAAATAAAATAAAATGCACTAAGCGAAGTTAGCGTTGGTAAAAGTCAAGTTTTGAATCTGACTGTTGCAATTGCTCGTGTACTAACATCGCATATTTAATCACATATTAAATCTGTTTTAGCGTTCCCATATGTGATATATCTTAAGCGATAGTTTACATGTAAACATGTACTAGTACGTGTAGCTGTTATTCGCTTTGTTTAAGATGTCATGATGTAAAGGATTCGTAACTTAAATTCATTAAATGACATGTGCTTCTATACGGCAATTAATATTGCTTCGTCTTAAAGGTTCTGTTCCTATTTTTCTTTACTTATTATTACACATATTGTTTCACGTAATATAAAATTATCTAAATAAACTGTCATCGTGTTTTATTTCCACGTTAGTTTAAATAGATATACATTTTCTTATGATTCTTATATTTTCAGGGTGAACAACTTACAGACGATGAAATGCGTGGTATCTGTTTATAATCAATAATTTAATTTTACTTTATTTTTACTTTCACTGTTGTGATAAAAATATCGTTTGTTGTCACGTTTCTGCGGTTTTGCAATTTCAGAGTATTTGTGTTTGATTTATAAAGTAGAATTAGATGCTTTGTATATATTTCGAAGTCATTTAATTTATGACATTTTTTTCTGACACACTGCCTTTAAGGAAAAACGTTAACTACTCGTTTTGTTTTCATAGTATTAAAGTATTTGTTCACGATTACTATCTTTAATGAATCCAAAGAGACTGTGTATTGTGTATATAACATATTGAAAAAAACAACAACACAAAAACACGCCATCGCTTCTTCTTGTTTATTTCGATGAATTATAATTAGTGCGTTGATGGGCTTTTAGAAACTTGTATTTCTGTAATTTGACATAATATTGTAGAATGTAAGCGAGTGTTTGCCCTATTTGATCGTGATGGGGACGGGGCCATAAGTACCACGGACCTTGGAGCTGCAATGCGCACAATGGGATACAGTCCTACCCATAACGAGATACAGGACATGCTTACCGAAGTCGATATAGATGGTATATTAATTATTATAAAAATGAAAGTATGTACTAATCGACTAAAACTTAAAAGTGTTTTACCTAAAGACGCTGATATATATGTTATAGTGTTTTACATTACTTGTCCTGCTAGTTTTATTATCAGCATATATTAAAAATTAATAAAGAGTTAACTGTGAAATTTACTAAACAAGGAACTGATAGCATGTTTTAAATAACAAGTTAGACAAGTTCGACAAGTTTATTTCCATAATTTCCAGAAGGTCTGAGACCTATGAGGAATAGGCACAAACGCACGCACGCACACACACATTATTTGACCTAACATACAAGTCATGCACTACGAGTATGTAAGTAGAATATCAATAAAAAGTAACAAAAAAAGTTTTCTACTAAAATTTCAACAGTCATACAGAACCTAAATCCATCAATATTTAAAGACAGGCAACTCCAATAAACAATCTTTTGAAGGTGAATCTGTAACTTTATATTACAGGGTACGGTACAATATCATTTCCTGATTTCCTTTCTGTAATGGCTAAAAAGTTAAAGGAATACGAGGGGGAAGAATCTCTTAGACTTGCCTTCAGGGTATTTGACAAACACGACAAAGGTCGCGTAAGTATCTGTTTAAAGTGTATATCACGTTTGAGAAGCTCTTGTGATGGAAAATATGTTTGAAATGTTAAAATACAGAAATAATGGCCACATCCATCTCGTTCATACGTTGAAATGACCGGATGCTCAAATAGGCTGAACAGTTACCGTTATAATGGTTGTATGTAACTTCTGTGCCGTTGTTAAATTACATAACACAACATAAGCTTAACGCGCTGTTAAGGTGCTCGTAAGTTTTATAATTTACATTTTGTCAAATTTTTAGTATTTAGTATTTTAGAATGGTTTATGCATTTATGATTACATTATAGCAATGCTTCATGAGTCTCAAAGAATAAGTTACTTTAAATTGCATTTGTTACCAAAATAACATGTCTTTTAAATTCCATTTTTTTGATAACATATCGTTAATCTAACGGCTCTTTATACAACTGAACCCTGGTTGGGAGAATAATAACATCCTCTCATATCAGCGAGGTTTACCTGAACAGATCATTTTATAATCTTCAAGAATGTACTGAGATATCTCATGTTCTTGTCGGTCAGGATCAGTATAGAATGATTGATTGAATATTTAGCATCATTTTTATGCCATCGAGGGCTAACAGACGATCAGAACCGAACCACTGTTTCCTGGGATTAACCAGTACTCGAGCACACCCCATGTCCGCAAGTAACTGATAACTTTCCCACTTGAATCAGCGGTGAGAGACGAATGATAATGAGACACAATGTCGTATATCAATTATCACGGAGAATATTGCCGAGCGGGGATTCGAACTCACGACCCCTGAATTGATAGTCGGACGCGTAACCGACTGAGCTAATCGGGCCCGGCAGTATAAAATAAGTGAAGCTATTATGTCATGTACCTATCTAGATGATACCGGTCATGGTGTTACTGCAATAATGCTGAGAACCACTTAAAACAATTCTTCAAACTAATGATAAAATACTTTACGTCATTTCCTGTTTATAATTATATACATCTTTATAAAGACATAGCATCGAAACGTCGATCTGATTATAATTAAAAAATATAAATCGTTTTACTTATTTTTTACTTTATACTTCAAATTAATGATCGAACTTTCCTTCCACGTTTGTGTTAGGGATATTAAAGGGACACTGTATATTACATACGTTTATTTTGTTTTCCGTTAATTTATTTTAAATAGTATACACTTTCTTACAGGTAACAGTGGCCGACTTCCAATACATGATGGCTAACCTGAGACACCCTCTTCTCACGGATCACGAGGTAGATGACATCATAAAGGAAGCTGATAAGAACCATACCGGCTACATTGCGTACAACGGTAAGTTAAAACTACCGAAAGGTATATCAATGTTGGTGGTAACAATCGCATTTCCCTCTAAAAAATAACAAATATAGATATTTACTAAATCTAGAAGTTGTCACTTAATATATTTTTAAGAGACAAATTAGGAGCAGATAAACATCACAGATAAACAATTTAAGAAACGTTGTTTTGTCTATTTCTATTAAAATCTCAATCAAACGGGCCAGTAAATAAGAACTACGTGGTATGAATAGTCTTGTTCAACTCCATGGATCGCAAGATTCCCACCACAGCTGTGCGTGGTTTCCTTGAGCAAAACATTTTTATAAACATTTTGCTTCAAAAAGGGATTTGTTTACGCTGTATTTACTTGGTTTAAATTTTAAATATGTATCTATATATTGCTTGCACCTATGTAAATGAAAGAGTAGTTTATTTCATAACATTTATTACTTATTTTTTAACAAAAAAAAATCTCAACAATTGTGAGACTTTTAAATATCTTTTAACATTTAAACTAATAATGCCGGTCAAGTATATATCTTGAGTTTGTGATTCTGTGACGTTCCTGGGTTGTTTTATATAAGCCTAGATGGAATTATGATCATATCACATTGTATGTCCTCCTAAATTAATCATTTTTCTTTCAGAGTATATAACACTGTTGTCTGGAAAGTGATGCCTGTTTGGTATAACATGAACATGTAATGGCCGCAGCAGTACGATGTTATATGATATTACTCGTCTTTCGCTGGAAATATTCCTGGAATTTACACCCATTTGAATAGCTATATACACACATGTGCGTTCTGTTGTGCTTTTGCATCTCACTGGACATTAATCTCTTTTAAATAAAGTATAGAAAATTATATTGTCACTAAATCTGTGCTTTGTTTTTAATGTTTTTATTGATTTTCTTCTCTAGTTGAGTGCCATGATACATGTATCCGAATATATTCTGTAAATATTTGATAGTTCAAACATTATATTGAATTGATTGATTGATTGATCGATTGAATGTTTAGTGTCATTTTATGCAAATGATGGCTAATGACCAGTTAATCTAGCCACTATTACTTTGGATCCTGGAAGGTGAATATGTTCTCGAGCACACCATCTCGGCAAGTAACTGACCAACTCTCACTTGAATCAGCGGTGAGAGACGAATCGTAATAACACAAAATGTCGTATATCAATCATCACGGGGACTGCGGACGCGTTACCAAATGAGCTAATCTGGTCCGGCTCATTATATTGAAAACAATGTACGATTACTTTTGTCCTTTTTACAAAACTATCATGAAACAAAAACAGTTACTTTCTTAAATATGAAATTCTGAATAATGACAGTTGAATATTACTATTTCAATTTGGTAAATGTGAAAACATCAGCTAAGCAGTGGATAGAGTGTTGGCCGCTCATGTCAGAGGTTGAAGGTTAGATCCTATGGATGACATTCAGTTATGTTTTTTATCCAGAAAACGGAAATAAGTATAAAATCCCAGAGCTGTCATCGCAACCGGGCTTAAACACACATAAGTATACCAAACAAATACCGTCAGTTGTATTTACCCACGCCACAGCAGTGTTACGTCTGTGTATTTACAAAATTGTATGTCTTCCGTGGACTAGTGGTTAAGGCGTCAGCCTCGGAAGCGGGAGGTCGATGGTTCGAATCCTGGTTGAAGGATTTTGATTTTTCCGATTCGGCCAGTTGATCACCCAGCGGCTTGTTAAATTGAGGGACACCGAATGTTTAAAAACCTGACGCCTGACAATGATAGATTTCGGGAAGTAACTGTGTACAGTATAAAAGAAGTCTCATAAGCCCACTGTGGCTGGATATTTCAGTAAGGGTGACACTAAAATAAACAAACACTTTACTTTTATAATGACTCAAGGAAAAATAATATGTCCGCTTAATATTGAATAATAATACTTTTTTTCAACTCGTTTAATAAATTCAATAATAAATGATCACTCATGTAAGATATTCTATTTATTACTTTAAATGAATACACGCTCTACAAAAAACGTTATGTTTATATAGTTATTGATGTCAAAACAATAAAGTCGTCAAATCAGTCATAAATAAATGCATTCGTCTGCAGAGATCGCTATAAAAGATGTATTCGTATTAATTTATCCTTTATGTGCTTTCTGAAAAGGGTCGTACACCCTATTCAAATCATTTCAAAGTTGTGTACCCACGCATATATACTCGCACAAATTAAATACGTGTACGTAAATATTAGCCTAATATTGTAACTAGAAGGCAATTTTAAATTAATGTTTTATTCAATTCAACAACTAGTAGTCATTAGACATACCATTCAACATGTGTGTACATACTTGGCATAGCACTTTGTGTGTCCGATAATACACACCTTTCAACATGTGTGTACATACATAGCACTTTGTATGTCCGATATAAAATATACCATCGCTTTGAAGCAGACAATAAATTGAAAAGAAAAAAAACTGAATTCATTGATGGCCTTGACATGCAATGTAGTTGGGCATTTCTTTTAACTGTCAATTATCAAATCAATGCTACCATTGCTTGTTGTGTAACAGTTTACTTTTTCAATAATTAAAGATGTATTTATTTTCTTTATTACCGACAGTTACCAGCATAAATAGTATTTGTTCGACTTCGTGTACAAAACGACGCATTTACGTACGAAGTCTAGACTTTAGAACGGCCCCAGCTCTCCCCGGTTTGGGTCCGTTACATAGAAACACATAACATTTATCCATCAAAACAATGACAAAAAAAATTGTTTAAATTTGTCTTGTTTCAAGCGCGCTTTCTACAAACTTTGCGAGAGATATTACTGCACTTTTATTTTCTAATAGTATGTCAATTTTACCTAAGAATGATTTGTATCACATAATTCATCAATTTTTGCGATTAAATGTTCACGTTAATTATTACATTTGGGAGAACAAACAATGAAATTTATTTCATTTTCAACAATATTTAAATTACACTGCTTACAAAATCTTTGGTCTCTTAGTAAACCAATACACTCGATTGCAGTGGGAAGGGAACAGGGATAGACTATCTGTAATGTTGAGAATGTGGTAGTGTCTTGTTTTGTTACGGATAAGCAAGAGTGAGGTAGTTTGTCTAAATCAAAAGCATGCACATAATAGTATTCAACTTTTACATGGAACTTGTGGACTGTTTACAGGTTGTAATCATCTTTTATAAAATAGTCTCTAGTGAATTATCAGATAATATAGATCATGCTGTTTAATTCATTATTCATATTGTTAAACTGCTGACGTTAATTAGCGATTTCAATGTCAACACTTTCAGTTAAGTATACACTTCTATGCTTTAGGATACATTATAATTTCCCAAATATATAATCATTCTCCCAACCCAGTTTAAACCCCCCCCCCCCCCCCCCCCCCCCACCATCACCACCCCTATCAGCTCACCATACCACTTCACCCCACCGCCATCAAGTAAAAAAAACCCTTTCCCAATATATTAATAAGTTAGAGTACAAATGTATACAGTGTTAAGCCAGTCTATATATGCATTATCTGACATCTCCCGAATCAGGTCTAGTTATCCCTTAAAAGGGCAGGGAATTATATGCCTGTCCCGAAATGCATAGTAATTAAACACTTACTAAACTGACATCATCCAAACTTTGTCTGAATCATTCGACCAATCAACGTGCTCAAGTGCTGATATTTAACGGACCTAATAGAGAGAGCTGGGTTCATTTTACAGACTAGAGTTAAGCACGTGTTTGTTTAGATAAATGTAAAGGATTAGGGAAAGCCAGATGAATTTCAGAGCCGCATGCTATTATTGGAAAATAATATATTATATGAAAAGTTATTTTGTTAAATCTGTTGTCAATATGATTATTATTATTAATGATAAAATCATTAATGAAATACCACTACATTTATATTATACAACTGTAGTATTGCTTACAATAGTTTGATATTATACACACTGTCCGGTAAAAATACAAAACATACATTTAACTTAAATTTAACATATGTTCAAAAATAGTACCACGCGCGTTTAGCGTATGTTTTACGTAAGTCTCGGAAAAGTATATGTCAATTTACGTATGTTAAACATATGTTTTGAAACGTAAGGTTAATCAAAACGCAAGTAAAACACATGTTTGACATACGTTTAACATATGTTTTGCCCAACATATGTTTTACATAGCTACGTGATACGTTTGTCTGTATATATTTGAGCTTAAACATATTTTGTTCCATATAGACACATATTACAATAATATAATTATATATTATGCATACAATATATTTATTATGCGTACAATATATATATTATGCATACACTATATATATTTATATATGAATACACAAGTGATATTGTATGCATATGTTGTTGATGACTTTGCAGGATCTAAAGCAGTAAGAGAATAATACTAAAACATGTACAACACAAACTGCCCCGGGAATATTGACCGTGTGAAAACTCAATCGTATTTTCCCCATTTGAACCCTATCGTTAACTTCATAGTTGATTCCTTTAATAATGAATTGAATCTAAACAAATTAGTTTTTATTAAAATACGCATTGGCCCTATTCTTAATATCAGGCTGACAAATATAGTCTAGAGTTACAAATAGTTGGTGTATTGTCATAATTCAAGTGTTTTATGATTTGTCGCAATACGACGGGATAAAACAATTGGATGACTAGAAGTGCGGTAGCACAAACAAAGCCCCTATAAATATCATGATTTGTTTTATCTCATTTGTTCATCACGTGTATCAATAAGCGGCTTAAACTAACGTATCGTAATATCGTTATTTCAACGTGTTCATATTTTTCATAACGGGATCGTTTTTAATTGTTGAAATTATATAAAATACAAAAATGGTAAGTGATGTTTATGTTATTTATTGTTGTGTGGTTTAGTCGTCGGCGTCGCTTCAGTCTTATGGTAACGGTTTCTACATGAGACAGTATTTTAAGAACTGCCACACTGGAATGTCATTCCACAGACGCATGGCATTATTCCCTAGCCTGTCACATGTTCTGACACCGGGCTGGCAAGACCTGAAACTATCATCTAAGCGAGGAAGTTTTTAGTATCATGTTTAAGTCTTTAGTATGCCCCTGTCGGGGATCAAACCCACAGCCTTCCACATGCGAGTTACTAAGTCACATATGTCTTACATTTTATATCTTCTGTCGCCTTTGGTTTTATGCTACTTATTGACTTTTTAATAGCTTGGTTTAGTGTTTGTGTGAACTGAGTTTAAGATTTACTACCACCTGACACGAAATGTAGTTGCGAACTAACAGTTAAAAGTTAGTATTCGTTTTTCGTCTTGAGGCAGAGAGGTTTATAACTCTTCAATATGTGAGACTCAAAAGGTTAGTGTTAAGGTTAGCTGAATGCCTAATAATGACAGACAAAGCACGAATAACAAACTATCACTCAGTTGCCTGCTGAACCGCATACACTTAATTTTGTACTACTCTACATATAGACATGCACTTCTGGAACACTGAACACAAGCCTAATGGTTCTAAAAGTGTCTCGTTTCCATAGAAATACCTCTTTCGGTCCAATTATGCAGGAAAATAACATAGGTTGACCATGTTCCATTTTTACAATTTCGATGGTTTGATGACACCCTTCTTTTTTGACAATTCTGTCCATTTGTTACACTGTATCACTACGCATCTTTAAAATAGAATATCTTTATCCAACAGCACCTAACCTCATTCTTACATAGCAGAACTCATGAAAATATTTCAATTAATTTCATATGTACAAAGAAACATGACCATTCTAAGCATTTTAAAAAAAACACAAAAAATAAAACAACAACAATGTTCAACAATTTGCGGATCTATTTCGCGGGCACAAAGCTCGTGATGAAAACATTCGTTAGACATTAAAATGTACACAGGAGAATTCGAAAAATAAATCAAGTTATATTTGAAACTTTGAAAACCTGAGCATGCGCGTTAATGTTGTGAATAATATGAAAAATGTAAAAAAAAAAAAAAAAAGAACAGAGGACTTAGCGTTCTGCCCCAACAGCAATATCAATACAATATACACATATATAGAATGATACTTGTAAGTGCAACGCACACACACCGAAGAAAACATGCTTACTTTATAAAACCTATTAACTGACAAGCCAAATGATCAAACATATGTGCACTAGGTTCAAAGTCATTAAGCATGAGAGTAGAGGGGAATTTAAAAAAAATATAAATTTCAACTTGGCATACAGCAGTCATAAGCATATCTACATTTGTTAGCTTTATTAACATACTCACTCAAAGTTAGTTAAAGCTAATTAAACATTAATTGGTCGGTGTTTTAAAAGTTTAGTAAATAAATTAACCATTTGCGTGCATAGAATGGTGCTTAAAGTAAATTTTCTTTGTATGTTGTTGTTTTGCTCATTTAACCAGCAATATCGGCAGTATTAGCAGTATTTCGATTATGTAATGGTGATTCAGTGCACATTTCATCGATTATGGGATTCTACTATACACAAGTAACTGTTATTGGCTACTTCCCCACATATTTAGTAATGGGAGATTCATGGCCGCCGAAACTGTGACCGGGAGGGGATTCAAACGCATAAACCCTGTATTAGCAGTCAGACGTGTAATGGTATACATGTAAGACCTATTTTTTTATCTGATGCCAAATAACCCATGACAGATATACCACTTAGGGACTTTGAAAACTCACCACTTACATACAGGTAATTTTAGTGCGGAAAATTTCATCCGATTTCAAAGAAAGTTTATATACGTTAAGAGCACCTTGTCTGTCTTCTTCTGTCAAATGTCATGACCGAGACTTTAATTTTCGTTACATTTGTTTTCTTCATTTATCAAAACTATCCTCAAAAGTGAAACTTCACTGGCGTCAAACAAGTGCATTCATGCATGCGAATGGATCATACACTCGCTTTTGACGCCTGTCAATTCAAGTCTCAGTCATGAAATGATGACAGTAGAAGACAGATGGCAATCTTAACGTATATAAATTTTCTTTTAAAATCAATAACATTTTTACACTATAATTACCTTGAAGTATGTGATGGGCTTTTAAAATACCTAAGTGTATTATGTACTAGTTCATTGTCGTGCAGGTGCTTTGTCTACATGTTGCCTCAGTGTATTATGTACTAGTACACTGTCGTGCAGGTGCTTTGTCTACATGTTGCCTCAGTGTATTATGTACTAGTACACTGTCGTGCAGGTGCTTTGTCTACATGTTACCGCAGTGTATTATGTACTAGTACACTGTCTTGCAGGTGCTTTGTTTACATGTTGCCTCAGTGTATTATGTACTAGTTCACTGTCGTGCAGGTTCTTTGTTTACATGTTGCCTCAGTGTATTATGTACTAGTACACTGTCGTGCAGGTGCTTTGTCTACATGTTGCGTCAGTGTATTATGTACTAGTACACCGTCTTGCAGGTGCTTTGTTTACATGTTGCCTCAGTGTATTATGTACTAGTACACTGTCGTACAGGTGCTTTGTTTACATATTGCCTCAGTGTATTATGTACTAGTACACTGTCGTGCAGGTGCTTTGTCTACATGTTGCCTCAGTGTATTATGTACTAGTACACTGCCGTCCAGGTGCTTTGTCTACATGTTGCCTCAGTGTATTATGTACTAGTACACTGTCGTGCAGGTGCTTTGTCTACATGTTGCTTCAGTGTATTAAGTACTAGTACACTGTCTTGCAGGTGCTTTGTCTACATGTTGCCTAAGTGTATTATGAACTAGTACACTGTCGTGCAGGTGCTTTGTCTACATGTTGCCTCAGTGTATTATGTACTAATACACTGTCGTGCAAGTGCTTTGTCTACATGTTGCCTCAGTGTATTATGTACTAGTACACTGTCTTGCAGGTGCTTTGTCTACATGTTGCCTCAGTGTATTATGTACTAGTACACTGTCGTGCAGGTTCTTTGTCTACATGTTGCCTCAGTGTATTATGTACTAGTACACTGTCGTGCAGGTGCTTTGTCTACATGTTGCCTCAGTGTATTATGTACTAGTACACTGTCGTGCAGGTGCTTTGTCTACATGTTGCCTCAGTGTATTATGTACTAGTACACTGTCGTGCAGGTTCTTTGTCTACATGTTGCCTCAGTGTATTATATACTAGTACACTGTCGTGTAGGTGCATTGTTTACATGTTGCCTCAGTGTATTATGTTCTAGTACACTGTCGTGTAATTGCTTTGTCTACATGTTGCCTCAGTGTATTATGTACTAGTACACTGCCGTCCAGGTGCTTTGTCTACATGTTGCCTCAGTGTATTATGTACTAGTACACTGTCGTGCAGGTGCTTTGTCTACATGTTGCTTCAGTGTATTAAGTACTAGTACACTGTCTTGCAGGTGCTTTGTCTACATGTTGCCTAAGTGTATTATGAACTAGTACACTGTCGTGCAGGTGCTTTGTCTACATGTTGCCTCAGTGTATTATGTACTAATACACTGTCGTGCAAGTGCTTTGTCTACATGTTGCCTCAGTGTATTATGAACTAGTACACTGTCGTGCAGGTTCTTTGTCGACATGTTGCCTCAGTGTATTATGTACTAGTACACTGCTGTGCAGGTGCTTTGTCTACATGTTGCCTCAGTGTATTATGTACTAGTACACTGTCGTGCAGGTGCTTTGTCTACATGTTGCTTCAGTATATTATGAACTAGTACACTGTCGTGCAGGTTCTTTGTCGACATGTTGCCTCAGTGTATTATGTACTAGTACACTGCCGTGCAGGTTCTTTGTCTACATGTTGCCTAAGTGAATTATGTACTAGTACACTGTCGTGCAGGTGCTTTGTCTACATGTTGCCTCAGTGTATTAGGAACTAGTACACTGTCGTGCAGGTTCTTTGTCTACATGTTGCCTCAGTGTATTATATACTAGTACACTGTCGTGTAGGTGCATTGTTTACATGTTGCCTCAGTGTATTATGTACTAGTACACTGTCGTGCAATTGCTTTGTCTACATGTCGCCTCAGTGTATTATGTACTAGTACACTGTCTTGCAGGTGCTTTGTTTACATGTTGCCTCAGTGTATTATGTACTTGTACACTGTCTTGCAGGTGCTTTGTTTACATGTTGCCTCTGTGTATTATATACTAGTACACTGTCGTGTAGGTACATTGTTTACATGTTGCCTCAGTGTATTATATACTAGTTCACTGTCGTGCAGATGCTTTGTCTACATGTTGCCTCAGTGTATTATATACTAGTACACTGTCGTGTAGGTGCATTGTTTACATGTTTCCTCAGTGTATTATGTACTAGTACACTGTCGTGTAGGTGCATTGTCTACATGTTGCCTCAGTGTATTATGTACTAGTACACTGTCGTGTAGGTGCATTGTCTACATGTTGCCTCAGTGTATTATATACTAATACACTGTCGTGTAGGTGCATTGATTACATGTTGCCTCAGTGTATTATATACTAGTACACTGTCGTGTAGGTGCATTGTTTACATGTTGCCTCAGTGTATTATATACTAGTACACTGTCGTGTAGGTGCATTGTTTACATGTTGCCTCATTGTATTATATACTAGTTCACTGTCTTGCATGTGTTTTGTTTACATGTTTCCTCTGTTTATTATGTACTAGTACACTGTCGTGCAGGTACTTTGTTGCAAAACATTTCGATATTTGAAACATTTTATTCATTTATACTTTAGAAATTGTGCTTTGCTCTAACATGACTATCTTTGAAATAAATATTGTTTGCATTATATAAACTCAAAGTTATATTGAGCATAAAATAGATAATCGTGCATGCTATCTTAGTATTTAACGCACTGCATGTCTTATAAAAGAATAACGCTTGAAATATCCGATGTTTTTATCCCCGAAAATTAATTGTACTTAGCTTTTGTATTACTGAATGACAGAGGAAAAGCTATAAATGATTGTTTTCTGACAAATCCGATAACATAAAACCGAAACAGGCGAGTAACTCTTTTACTTAATAATCTTCGCAAGAGCGCATTTCGAATGTATTACCTTATCGATGAGGTGTTGCTCTTCTTTGCCTGTAAGAGTCTTTTCCCCTTCGACATGGTCTCTGCGGGTGTAGAGAACACTTTATATTTAAACTATAATAGATATATGACAATGTCAGCTTCTTTATGAATGATTTCTTAGGCATGTAGTTTATTAAATTGGTAAAAATTGTAAAGATTTTTACATCACATGTACTTGACGCAGTTGCTCCATGTTTTCAATATTAATATATAGTTGCTTTGTACGGCGTGACATAGGTTGGTCCTCCCCGATCCTTGTCTCAGTTATGACGGTGATAATACATGGGTCATCTTAAGTTGGCTGAGAAGTAAAGAAAACACACAAAAAAAAACAACAGTAGCTCCGTAATTTTAACGGCGGTCTTAACATCTAATCAGCATTTCCGGCATCCGCTAAGCGGTAAACCAGTCATTAATACACCCCATCTCTACAAGTTATTGATAACCTCCCCACATATGAGATTAGAGACTCATGTCCACAGAACAGAGTTCATAACTTATCACCACAGAGACTCTGGCCAGGCAGATTATTCGAAGAACACATGGACGATACATTGACAGAGGTGCTACTCACTGAGCTGGACGGACCCCGCTCGATGAGAGGCAATCAAACAACTAGTGTGCTAATATTTTTTATTTTTATTTTTCATTTCAGGTAGAACAGATGACAGAAGAGCAAATTTCAGGTAAAACTGGTTGTTGAAAAAATAAACAAAATATATTATACGTTATTTATTAGTTTCACAAATCTATCATATAAAACATACTTTGCTATTATTTAGATATTTTATTATAAGATAAATACTTAGTTGATTTTCTTACTTTACGAGCAATTTCATCAGTACTTTGAGTGCTCTAAGTGAGTTGGTATAAAAGAGGATAAAGTTAACGTCTTTACCACTATTTCATGGTTTCAATTTAAACTGAGACCGCGGAGTGGTCTAGTGGTAGAGCGTCCGCCTCGCACGGGGAAGGTCGTGGGTTCGATCCCCGGCCGGGTCATACCAAAGATAAAATGGTACTAGAAGCTTCCTCGCTTGACGCTCAGCATTTAGAGGAGAGTTCTAGGTCTGGATGGCCCGGTGTCAGTATAATGTGACTGGGTGGGGTATCATACCATGTGTCTGCGGCATGATACTCCAGTGTGACAGCGCTCAGAATACTGTCTCAAGTAGACACCGTCGCGATATGAATGAAAAATTGTTGAAAGCGACGCTAAACACCATACAACAACAACAACAACAACAACAACAACAACAACAACAACAACAATTTAAAGTGATGTCCAAATGACAGTGAAAAATCAATATCTACAGCACTCTTTTTAAGTTCAACTTCTTCAAAATCTATAATTATAAATAGAGAAAGTTTTTGATTCCATGTTTCTGTGATGCCTTTCAGTTTTCAGAGTAATATAATGTAAACGAGACAGAAGTGGTTAAAAGTATCATGTGAGCATACGTCTTTATAACTGACCCAGCTCTCCCGACTGGGTCCATTAAATAGCAATATTGGGAAAGCCACATTTGAACACGTTGATTGGTCTGATGCTTTATCTGAAAGTTCGAATTACGTCACAGTTTATTGTGCGTTCAATGGCTATGAATTGTGGGACATGCATAGAATTCCCTATAGACTGTTTGAGCATCACACTTTCAGTGACAACTTTATAAAATACTAGTTATTCAACATATGATAGGAATACAATTAATGAATCACATCAATATAAAAATTATACAAAAAAGAATTAAGAGCAATGTTTTTCTTTCTACCTCAATCATATATATGTCCATAGTACCCATTGGCGACCATATTAGTGCAGTTAGTTTTCACAAAGATTTTATTTTGTGAAATGTGTAAATTATATTTTTATGTTAAAGTTATTATTTCAAAAATAATTATTGCAATATTAAATAACATGTTAGCCATACTTGTTGAAATGTAAATATTAATCTTTTATTTTTATACCATATGTTACAGGGAAGCACATGAAATGTTTATTAGTTAATTTGTGCCTTAAGAACAATCAAACCAAAATCAAATAATTGCAATGACAAATAACCAAACAGTTTCCTGTAATTATATCCTGAAGTGGTGATTATATATAGATTGGTTTAGCAGTTCAGATATACACTCTCTTCGAGATATATATTATTGCAGTTATCATTTGTTCCTCGACAACAACAACAACTACAACAACAAAAACAACAACAACAACAACAAATTCAGATCATAATAATACAAGTTCAGAACGAGGTAAAAAACGGACCCGTTTGAAATAGTTCTAAATCGAACGAATTTATTGTTACAGAATTTAAAGAAGTTTTCAGTTTGTTTGATAAAAATGGCGATGGCACGGTATCTTCTAAAGAACTGGGCATGGTAATGAGATCTCTGGGACAAAACCCAACCGAAGCCGAGTTGGATGATATGGTTCATGAAGTTGATGCCAGTGGTAAGTGATTATCTCAAACCAGTTGATTCCAGTGGTAAGTGATTATCTCAAACCAGTTTTCGTGATGTATTTCGCACCATTGGTACATTTGAATTTATCATTAAATTTAATCAAAGGACTTGATTCCGATGGTAAGTGATTCAGACATTATCTCAAACCAGTGTTCGTGCTGTATTTCGTATCATTAGCACATTTTTTCATTAAATTTAATCAATGAAATTGTTTCCGATGATAAGTGATTCATATAAATAAAACATACAGTAACACATACAACGTACATAGCCATTCAATATTAGAATTACAAGAGACTATCGCTATAAAATTAATTGAGATACAATATATACATCTATTACAGATTATTCGTGCATTATTTTAGAAAAAGATGTATACTATATAGCATTATACACTGTAAGAATTGAGACACCGGCGCTAATCTTGACCTGATTAGCACCGATTTCTCAACATAATATAAAATTAATTTGTTTTACATTTTAAGATATATTACATTATTTATATATAATATTTCTACGTTTTTGTAGTATTGTAAAACAGGTTTTGGCACATATTCTTATCATATCTTTATTGGAAAAGAGAAACTTCATTTTATTACAGTCATCAAAATTATTAAAGTTCGCATCTATGCTTACTGCTTTAAACATCAGATCTGTCCTAATATCTTTATAAGTGGCACATTTTAAAATAACATGACACTCATCTTCTATAGCATCATTACAGAAAGAACATAACCGGTCATTCTCATTAATACCCTCATATCGACCAGTTTCTAGTTTTAATGGCGCAACACCACATCTGAATTTTGCAAACGCTGATCTATGCTTCATTGATAGCACAATTTAACAATAATTTTCTACTTCATAATCATTTTTAAAAAGCCTATAAGTTCTTAATGTGTTACGTCCATTACCACGTATACTAGTTGTTTGATTTGCACTTGCTTTCCACTCCGTAATATATATAGACATCATCTTTTCAAATACAGTATCAACAAATTTAATTTTGTTAACGTTTGAGTATGTATGAATATGAAGCTGTAAACTATCAAATTGATTTATAACTGTGAAAACCCAATTTTTACAAAAGTTATTAGCTTTATTTCGTGCCCAAATAAATATTCTTTTATTTAATCTTGTATCAATTGTATAGATGTTGCGTACCCAATGTCTGGCTATACATTTCCATTGTTTGACTATTGGAGGGACCCAACCCATATCGCCTGAAATGGCTGCAGTAGGTGTATATTTGCCAGTTCCCAGAAAAAATCGCTTCGCTCTATTTTGTATTGAATTTATGCACGAATAAGATTTAAGTTTGTTTTGTGTTGTATTTCGTATCATTAGTACATTTGATTTTTTCATTGAATTTAATCAATGAAATTGTTTCCGATAGTAAGTAATTCAGGCATTGTCTCAAAGCAGGCTTCGTGTTGTAATTGGCATCATTGGTACATGTTATTATTAATAATTAAATCACCATTTAAAACATTTGTAAAATTATATGAGTTGCACAAATATAGGCATGAAACTGAAAACTTAATTTTTCCAATTGTTAAAATTGCAGATAATTTTAATTTTATATTAATAATCTAAACAGCTACACAATACAACGGTTGTCTCTCGCACAATGTAAAGCACAAATAAAAGGTGTACGAACTTTCTGACGCTTTATACAATTTTTAAAACGAAAGTTGAATCGGATTATGTTCTTAAAAAACAGATAGATGAAATATGATATATATTTAAGATGTTTCACAACTATATATATCGCCAAATGAGACAAATGCCTTCGTAGTTTATTTTCCTCATTTTCCTTTTTATTATCTTAAGGCAATGGAGCTATAGACTTTCCTGAATTTTTAACTATGCTGTCCCGTACAATGAACGACGTGGATAGTGAGAAGGAACTAAGAGAAGCATTTTCAACATTTGATAAGGATGGCAATGGACTAATAAGTGCAGCGGAATTACGCCACGTGATGACAAATTTAGGAGAAAAATTATCGGACGAGGAAGTTGACGAAATGATACGAGAAGCCGATTTGGATGGTGACGGACAAGTCAATTATGAAGGTAAATTTTACTCCTACCAGAATATTGTTAATACATTTAATTGATGTGAAAATAATTTCCAAAAATTGTTTTTATATGCAATTTTAAAAACAAAGTTTAACTTCAACTACCAAAAATTTGAAATTCGAGGGAAATTCACACTATACACATTAATCTGTGTTAATTCATCATCAGCTGAGAGCTAAGTGTAACATTGTAATTAAATAGTCTCCTCTTATAAATATTTACTACCCTGGCAATTAAATTTGGGGTTTTAAATCCAAAATTTTCTATTGGGCATAAAGCTTAAATTTAAATACAATTAAAGTTAATGTGATGTACGAAATATGTTTTTAGAAATTTTTTAACGATAAGTTAATTTACTTTTTTTATCTCGATTGTGATGAAAGCTGAGACTTATAAGACGGCTATCGAGTCAGCCTCCTAGGTGGATTTAGTATTTAGTGATGTTTATTTAGATGCATTGGGTCGAGCTGGGGATCAAATCTGCAACCTCTAGAATGGCCAACAATCTTTTCACTACACTACCTCCCGCTTTTAGACATTAAATGGTATGAAACAGAGACTTGATGTAATAGCGTACTATTGCTATAAGTTTGTATTAGTAAACAAAAAAAGAATCGGGTATAATAATTAAATAAAAAAAGTGTTGATTTGAATGCGATTTGATTCAATTTTTAACTTAACTTAGGATATATATTGCGTCCAGATTTCTTTGCGGGAGAATAAATACACAGTGCATAGAAATATGAACGGACCCGCGTTGAGAAGTAACGGCTTAGATCGGTTAGAAACGAATAAATAATACAGTAATCTTATACTTCCACGAGATCCTTTTTCAGATATTGTTGACTATGGCCACATCAGTCCTACCTGCTGAGTGGCCGTCGTTAAACATCGCAACATAGACTGACCCAGTTTTGTTATAATTTGCTCATTCATTGAAATCAAAGAGTTGATTCAGGATTGCTTAGCCTATCCCAGAAACCTAATACGTCCCGAATCAGGTATATTAACCACCAATGAAAAAGCAGGGAATTATACACATATCCCTCAATTCATAGCAATTGTACGCTTACTAACTGTGACGTCATTCAAACGTTTAATTGACCAATCAACATGCTCAAATGCAGCTTACCCGACATTGCTTTTTAGCGGACCCAATCGGGAGAACTGGGTCCGTACCACAGATCAGGTGTTGCTTCAGAATAGAATACCGTTTACACCGTTGTTAGCGACGTGCTGGCTGTTGCATGTATCAAAACCTTTCATTCAACCAAGCCTGCTGAGTTTTTTTCTTTTGTTGGCTCCTTTTTCAGATGTTAATGTAAATGATTATACAGTACGTATTAAAACAATTAACCTGAACCAATAATCGAGAATCGAGAAGTGTTTTTAAAACGATGTTTGATTTTGTTTCAGAGTTTGTGATCATGATGATGAGTAAATAGTGACTACGAAACAGGATAATAGAAAGGTAAATTATCATACTCAGTATGAAAGGCTTTCTTCGCTGATAACACATTTTGTGTCAGATATGGCAACCAGTTTTATAGCTGAAAAACATGTCAAACATGAATCTCATTAGCACCATCGTCCTTCTGTAAGTAAACATTCTCCCAGGGAGATTTTGGACCCATCTCGGAGCGACTCATGTTCCTTACTAATCTGGCGACAGCGCTGAAGACTGTTCCGATGAGGAAAACTCCAGGAACACGTTTTAATGAAGCAAAACAGATAAATTACACCACAACACAATATTTTAACCTTAACGAGTGACAACAGGGTTTTCGGCATGGTTCCATGTGTTGATATATTTATCTTTATTTTCGTGATACTATGCAAATATACATAATGCCTTAACGCCCCAAACCGGTTTGGAATAATGAATATATTTTTTTTTATCCCAGATCTGCTATCATTTTGTCGGTTCATATATGCCGACAGCAAATGATTTTTTAAATTCGTGTTTAAAATGATACAATACAGTACAATACCCAAACTTGCGTTTTTAAAGCCATCAAATATATTTACGTTAATACAACCTTGTGTATGTGTATATTAATAAACTTTATAACATATATGTGGATTCAGGTAGAACTCAGTGTCGTTTTACATAACTGCTATGGTAAAACAACATGATTTGTAGGGATTTTTGATTGACCCTTAAATGTACTTTTGTCATAGCTTCATTATGTACATCAAGCATCATCTGATTCAGATGCTAATACGTATGAAAATTTCGTTTTGTTTGTGGTTTAATATTTGATCCGAGTACTAAACGTTGTATTAAGATAATTAAATATACATTCCCGTTCAAAAGTTGATTTTAATATCAGACAATTTGGCAACATTATAGGCTTTCGCATTATAGCATTAGTTGAGTAAATGTACAGGAACATTTTTGTCACTTTCGGGATTCGAATTCACACCCCTTTTGTCGTAAGAATAAGATATCTATCAGGTAATATTTCCTTGTATTGTCAGTTTATATTCAATGTTTAAAACTTGATTTGTATTTAACAAGCACATAAGATAAAAAACAATATACCCTTCCAGTCTGTCATCAGGTTCGTACGATCATTCTGATTGGCTTTTGTACTTAAAGGTTAGAGAAACGTCGATTGAATTTCAGAGCCACCTTATGAAACTATTGCAAACGATATTTACATTTTAGAGCATGTAATGTAGAAATAATTCATTAATGGTTTTGTCAATATGACCACAATACATACATTTTCTAAGACTGTAAATATCACTTACAATAGTTTGATTATGTGGATTTGAAAATCAACTGGCACTTCTTTTCCTTTTTGGTATAATATTACAATTGTCTTTTTCTCTTTCAGGAGCTTCGTCTTTAATACAATCAACTGTGAAGAAAAGAAGAAGAAAACATGTTTCTTGCCCAAATGTTAACATTTTATTGAACATTTTTACATTATTCTAATAATTCTGTGTATTGGGTGTCATAAGTGCAACACAATATCAACATTCTGTGTTATCGACTATACGCTATTATGATCAGTGGGTGTATCTAACAAATGTTTGGTTACAGTACACTTGAGATAAACATTGTTTAGTTACAACACAGCTGAGATAAGATAAAGTTAAATGATTACAATTATTACCATCATTGTGTTAGTTAACACCACGATATTAATTTGATATCCGTGTCATTAAACCCAACGTTATTAATATGATATCCGTGTCAAATGACTGTCCATTGTTTATGAATACATATATCGTAAACATCAAGTCTTAATTATAAATCTGAGATTAAAATAAATTCAGATTCATACTCTTTTTTAATACTTATATATATTTTTTCAGATATCTTATGTATCATTTAAACTGACTGTTATCGCAAATCTTGGTGATGTCGTATAAAAGTATTCAGATTTTGAGTTTGAGTTTTTAGACCCTATACTTTGAGGATTCAGGTCCTGAAATTAAAGGCCAGACTCAATTTTTTTTAACATTTAAAGACCACGAAACTGCAATATTTTACTTAAAACTGTCTTTATTACCGGACAGTATTCTAAAATGGTGTACAATTTTTCTTTGCTTAGATATCGTTTTAGTTTGAGATTTTGGCTTAAAACTA
This sequence comes from Panopea generosa, assembly GCA_029582155.1. NCBI lineage: Eukaryota > Metazoa > Mollusca > Bivalvia > Adapedonta > Hiatellidae > Panopea > Panopea generosa. Next base: position 40,030,741 of record CM055897.1, read on the forward strand.
TGATTATGATATGGTTCTGAAGCCATATTATTATACCCTTTTGAGTTGATAGTGAACTAAGATCAGCTGTTACTAACCGATGGAAGTATCATAGTTATCATTTCACGAATTTTGATTGTCTAATTGTCCCGTCTATAAGTATTACATAAAGGCTCTTACATAAGTGCTACTTTCTCATTGAATTAATTAAACGAGTTGGTAAAACAAAAGATTCGTTTTATCACATAACTCAGGAAAGTGGTATATTTACCATTGATTTTTTCAGACCACCTCTATAAAAACGGGAAAATGGCGCATATTTGTTTTCGTCAGTCATCATATGATTCATTTATAAGTTCGAGCAAGTCGGAAAGTATTTCCGCGCATTTTACGGACGGGAGCCAAATAACATGGAAAACGCCGAACGAATCTTCGATAGTGATAGTGATACATTAGGTTATTATCAAAGATACGTCATGAGGTCATGCACATGAGTTATGTGATACATCAGATTAACACTTGTCATATTTCAAACTTAAAATGCCTGTAAATTCTCTCTGGATTGTGTTCTCATGTCGTTTTAATGGTGATTTGATATTGTACTTATTTTACTGTGTGCATTTGACAACAATAAACGTGTACAATATCAATGTCATTTATTTTGCGTAAAAACTATAACACTGTCACCTATGTCGTAATCCATCACTGTTTACACCCTTAAATTATAGGTAAACGAATTTCAACTTGCCTTACCAAACCAATTGTCAAATACATATTTATAATTTTATAATAATAATTAGAAAATCTTATGATTGTTTTACCACTGTTTGATACATTGTTTAAGGCATTTGAGAAATGTATGCACTTTTTTTTAGAGCAAACAGCTAAGCTCACAAAAAGTCATATTTTTTAAATGCTCTTATCCCTTATTGTTATTTACACCTTAAAAGTAAAAGTAACTGCATTCAGTCTTCATCGCTAAACCCACTTCTTGACAAATACTGTGACATATAAAACTCATTTTGTTGGATTGTTTGATACTGTAAAAGCAATAACATTGTTTGCATATACAAGTAGACAGTCCTCGAAGATTCACACTGCCGGCTTTATTGCATTGATGTATTTATTGAGAAAGATAATAAACCAAAAATTGCAAACGATTTCAAATGCTTTATTTGAATGTTTGTTTGAGGTGGCTTTTGATTGTCATATATTTCAACGTTCGGTAAACACTTGAGACAAATAATCGATCCAACCGTGTCAAAATGTCTAGTAAGTATTTTGAACTTACAACGACATATTCTTTAAGGCGACTGTATATTCACTGGATTAAACTGTTGAACAGCCTTGTTTTCCTCAGGCATCGTGCATCATGATTTATTAATTTCGAACAAGATAAAATGATTACAAATTTTAATATTTAGTAAATATACAATTTAATGATTAAACTACCATCAATATACAATCTAAAAGTTTCTAATGTCTGTAGAGTTGAAAGTTCTAAGATGTAACGAGACCAACTGTGCATGAGCAGCTTATTTCAAACTTAAAACGTCAAACCTAAATAAATGTGCATGGAACAATAACATGTTCTAGCACAAAAGATATACTAACCATGTACTAGTTTAACGCAGGTGAGCCTAAAGCCTATAGACTCTTTGTCACAATGTATTCTCTCTCTAGCGCAATTAAGCTTCACCAACGTTTCAGCTAGACATTTAAAGCAAATTTCTTACAACTTGGATTGAAATAAACTTACAGATGTTGTTATAACTTATTGCTTAATATATAGCAGTACACCCGTCTCCTATACTAGGAAATTCTGACCTTATCTACAAGTTAATATATATACTTTGAAATGACGTCCCATTCAGCTGTTTAAGACTTTGTCCACTAGTTTTAATGTTGAAATTTTTACTTCAAAACTAACCTTCACTTTATTATGATGAAGTATATTTAATCCTAGTATAAGTGCTAAATTATTATAAATTAACAGCTAAATCAGAGTTATAATTACCTCACTTTATGATACAGATGTTATTGATATAGGGATTTTAAATGTTTGTAAGATACTACAATATATACTGAATAAGAGAAGGTAACATGCTATTTACAACATATTGAAGGTATCCAGATTTATCGGTGAATGGTGTAACAGAAATTGTGGGTTATCACAATATTTGGCCAATAGTTGTTGTGGTATACATATGTAGGCAAATATATCATAACGAATCTGAATAAAACTACCATTCGTTTGCGAATTACTGTAAAGAACTAACTATTTGAACCGATTGTAAGATTGTAAGAGGAAATTAGTCAAACTCATTTTCAGCTCAGTACGATGATATATGGCCTCAATTTTCAATGGTAAGTTTATTTTCAATATTTCAAAATGAACTTGAATATAACGAATGTTCTTTTGTAAAAACTTGTATTATTTCTCTCATAAAGACTCTGAACTCACGACCTCTGCATCAACAGATAAGTTACCTTAAGGCAACAACCTATTTCTTTCTGCCCCTGAGGCAATGTATAAAAGTTTATAAGGCTTAGTTGTTCATTTATGATCGAGAATACATAATTTATGTGAGGTATTTCCTCATATATTATTTTGCAGGTATAAGTATATGCGGTTGTTCAACTTATTTTAGTATGCAAGTATACGCATATGAGATGATGTTTTACATAACTTATAATGCAAGTATATATATGTGAAGTTTTTCTACATATATTATATGAGTATGTCAATAAGATCCAAAGAAGCCAAAAAGAGTAAGTGATGCGTTTGTCTATTTATATGCATACAATGGGATGCGAGCTGTAAACGTACAAATGTATACCAGTGATTATATCGAAATAATTGTTCTTGCTAGGTAAAAAATTCGTTGTCCTGATGACAGAGTTGGTATTGTATCCTCTGAATCAATAAGGATAAACGCATGTTTTAAAAACAGGAGAGGTAGGAAACAGCGATGAAAACCGCTAAAGCATAATCAATATACCGAATAATCATCTTGAGTACAATACAGGCATATAAACATAAAGTGTTAACCGAAGACACCGCCTTGCACCCAACCTTGTTCGTCCCCGTCGTCAATATCAGAAAACGATACAATGTAAATATATGTATCCATTTTACAAATGCAGTAGCATGCACAAGTGTATGGTGCAAAACACAAAACAATCTCAGGTGTCACAATACACGTGCTACCGTCTCAGGACTTCATAATATGATCTATGAAATGTATTGCTTTTCTTGAGAAACAAAAACTGCATCTATGTTTTGTGAGTTTTACCAAGAATCTGCCGTATAGTTAGGAGACCAGAAAATATGTGAAAAGTAGATAAAAATAAAATACGAATAAAAAAGTCATTTTAAGACAATGTTGATTAATTCGTTTAGTATTTTAACCCTGTTTTATAGAAATGCGTATTTAATAAAACAATCTCAGATCTCGCAGCAAGGAATGCGAAGACTTATGAGTCATTCAGGTTCCCACGGCAAGTTTACCTGTAAAATGAGAATAAGACAATTTACACGTTGATAGATGCAAACTCAAAGGTAATCCCAACCACCCAAGGGGGTCTACTACATAATCAAATCGCTCGGATGATTGTCGATAGCTGGTGGCTTTTACAAAAGAAAGTTATAGGCAAGTTTATCCTCTCACGTTTTGTTACATATTTTTCATTATCTTGTTATAATGTTATAAAGTTGATGTTTATTTTGAAACTCTCATATTCAAGTTTAGTTAACGTGGAATCGAACCAGTGACGAGCGATATGTGGCATATATGTTTGAACGACCAATAATCTGTCCTCTCCACTTCCAGCTTGCTTTGTCAAGTTTGAGTAAGCTAGAATGAGGTTAAGAACTTTGAGATAGTTTCAATTAGTTAATTAGTCAATGTTGTTGTTGTATGGTGTTTAGCGGCGTCGCTTTCAACAATTTTTCAGTCATATTGCGAGGGTGTCTACTTGAGACAGTATTCAGAGCGCTGTCACACTGGAGTATCATGCCGCAGACACATGGTATGATATTCCATCCAGTCACATTATACTGACACCAGGCCGACCTAGAACTCTCCTCTAAATGCTAAACGTCAAGCGAGGAAGTTTCTAGTCCCATTTTTAAAGTCTTTGGTATGACCCAGCCGGGGATCGAAGCCACGACCTTCTGCATGCGAGGTGAATGCTCTACCACTAGACCACGCTGCGGTTAAACGTTAGTCAAAAAAACTTAAAGAATGAAAATAACGTCGGGTGAAGTCACATTTTCAAAACTAGTGTAAGCTATGTTAATTACTGTTTAAGAATATGTTTATAAATATATGCCATTAATGATTGTGTCAAAAATAATGATCATACTGACCTAATCATTAATGAAATACCGTTACATATATATTAAAAAAACTGTAAATATATAATAGATTAGTTTGATGATATGTCTTACAGTTATTTTTATCTAAATAGTTATTGTTTGTCTCAGTCTAACGTTGTTCTTAGTTCCATTTTATGTCAACCGCTACTGAATTTACTCACATGAAATGTCTGGTACCGTAGCTAGTTATTCGTCTCTTCCAAGTTGTATTGCCCTTACTTTTACATTCACAACCCATACAAAACAAGAAAGCATGATCTATTCAATGGAAATATGAGAAAGAAATAACAAGGTTTTAGGTGTTACCAATTTGGAATTGTCAGTAGCAAAACCTACAACAAATGGGGAACTAAAGCCAGGTTTACGATAACACTAGGTCTCGCTCTTTCATTTTCGCGGAGAACATCAAATGTACAATATTACATTTTTTATTCATCGGAGGCTTTAGTCTTCAAAGCGTCATTAATGTAAACGTTCACTTAAAAATAAATAAAGGTAAAACATCTCTAATAACTTTATAAATAACTCTTTCGGACAAAAATATACACGCAGAATGTAGAGAAAAGAAAAAAAAACTACTTATTTCTGAATGGATAAACAAAAATTAAAAAATTAACTAATTATAATTAATTTATTTCATATTATACGTAATGTTGCAAGGCGTTTGAAATTAAATAAAAAAATATGTAAACTTTTACTTAAAGGGGTCATTAACATCATTTGCATCACGTATTAAATAAGGGCAGTGCAATAATGCAAAGGGGTGTTTACATATGAATTTAAGCGTTTCGATAGTTTCATTGATTTCATTGAAAGCTCTAACCTGATTTGTAAAAAAAAGTTATTCTCAAGCGTATAAACAAAAGCATCATTTTTTTGAAATTCTAGTTCAGAAGTAACGAAACCTTAGTTTCATCCTAAATTAAAATTCGTTCTCAAAAAAATTCGAGGATTTAGCACTTTGTTCCTTGCTCAAATTAAGCGTCCATGCTGAAAAAACGAACTGCCTTATAATAACAAAATACACGAAAAACACATCTCATTCAAATCAGCATTAATACTTTCAAATTGACTTCAATGTTTGCTCTTTATTTTGTGTTTTATACAAATAATGGTTATTGTGTTTAATACGAATTGGAGTTGAACATAAAAAAAAATTATAACCCCGGAGTCAGGATTCGTGATTAGAGCAGAAATACATTTGAATTTGAAAGCATGAGTGTTGATTTGAGGTTGAAGCGTACTGGTGTTGTCATTCATTTTGATATAATGAGTCCAAACATTTTTGAGTTGAGTACAAATTCTTGAGCTGAGTATGTCACAAAGTATTTATAACCTTGGACCTCGACCTCATCTCATTTGCCATTTAACTTTAAAAGAAGTAGAAGTATCTTTGCTTGGCGGTCAGAATAGATTTTAGGAGTGGTCAGTCGAATCGGGTTTTTCATACCATGCGTCTTTTGCACGATACTCCAAGCTGAAATCTGAATTGTTGTTGAAAGTCATTTCAGTACAACACAATACTAGAAATTAAAAGTTTAATATAGCGACCAGGAAGCATGTCAATATGTTTTCAAACTGAACTTTCAAAATATCGTACATATATTTATAGTAACGCTGATTTGTTGCTGTTCTCATATCTCCAAATAATGGCGGGAAAGTTCGAGACTAGTAACAAAACTTAATTTTATTACATTGGATCCGGAAGAAGATAATATTATATTGAAGGTGTGCTTCAATGAATCTTAAAAAAACAGAAGCGCACTTGCAATATCATATTATCTAACTTGCGATTCAATGTTATAAAAAAAATGTTTCATGTTCAACTCATACAAATGCTCAAATACAATCAATTTGATAAATATAAAAGATACAAATTCAAGCTCAAAAACTTGATTCGGAATCGAATTTTTGAAAGTATTAATGCTGACACGAGGAAGAAACTTATAGGTATTCTAATTTATTGTGTTAGTTTGATTTTAAATAATCTATTTAAGTTCGATTGCATTGAAATCTCAGCGCTTATAATACGAACCGCTCTCGAGTCTGCTCCCTGGGTAAAACCAGTACTGAGTGTTGTTTTATGAGAGGCATCAGATGTAGTTTGGTATCGAACCCACAACCTCTGGCATGAGCGGCCAACTCTGCTTATTACGTTACCGCGCCTGCTTATTTGTTATTTTATTAGAATTGGTCAAAGCGTATAATTGACCCCGGATTAAATTGACTATTATAACTTCGGACCCCGGCAGGTCTCATATGCAAAGTCCAACATATTCGACAGATATCAACATGAAAAAAACCCATCGTAAACTAAAAATCACCTCTCCATTCCAATACATGTTGTTTGGGTTATTAAACATGCTGTGCGCACATAATGATACAAATGATTTATGATGAATACGCGGAGTTTATGTTTCTGCAGTAAAATGAGCCCATAAAAGTTATACCTCTTCTGTATACCTGGCAGACTCTAGCTCTCGCTGTAAACGTCGGCATTCTCGTTACTTGTACAATTTGTAACGATTTGATGTTTGTTATGTGGAGTCTTAATTAATGTATTCGAATGAGTAGGATTCACGCATTTACTCTTTGGCAACACAGTGTGAGTAAAAAATGTTTTTTGTTATAACAAAGAATTAAAAATGATAATAAAACTCAGCGTGTATGATTTTGCAACGTTTGGTTTTCATTTTTCTTCTCTTTTTTTCTCACTTTTCTTTTTTTTCTTTTGATTATGAATGTACCATTTTGAAAGCTCGGACATAAATGTAATGCAAAGCATCATTATATAAGTGAAAAAAAAAGAGAAAATAAATCACGAGTAGAAAATTATATAGACTGACTATTAGCAAATAAAAATACAATTGAAAACATATAGTAAAAATTAACGCCGCAAACTTATAGATTCTCTTTTATTCAACAGTTTAAGCACCAACGCAAACTTATAATTATACTACAACTCAACACCGGGTCAGGCGATACGAGCTACCG